>JAODXP020000034.1:12317282-12654391 GCA_027497455.2 Sardinella longiceps | reverse complement strand
ATATATTTCGTTTGTAGGACAGTCAATAGGGTAGAAGAGTCAGGGAATGGAGTCAATAGTTGGGATGGCATTAGAGTTTATCGGGTGGAGGTTGCCATTTAGATAGTAGTTATAGGGGGCTTTCCTTATAATTTGGAAGACAACAAATGGGCTGCCTATCGTATTCACCATTATAATTTCCAATACTTTGCAGACCACAAGAGTTCTTGGCCACTCCTTCCACCACTTAAATCCATGCACCACAGCTTCGTTCTCTTGACTGTTTTCTTAATAACTTTGTCCACAGCTGCATCTGCCTCATCTAGCTCAGAGGAATTAACTATATTATTCAATTCCTCCAGGATGCTCCACATCCTGCCCAATCAGCGAACTTTGAAAATGCAAACCCAATTTTAGCTTTAGGTTAGCGTAGGCCCTGGAATGTAATGTTGCCAAAGAGTTGCTATTTGGCTACTTTACATTCCAGCACCTATGCTAAGCTGAAGCTAAGAAAAGGGTAAAATTGAGGTTGCCAGACTAGGAAATACATGCACTGAGACCAAAATGTTTTAACCCACATATGTGCTGTAACTCCAGGTAAGGGGGTGAATAATCAATTTTCAAAAAAAGGAGGACCATTCCTTTAAAGCAGGACGAATGAGCTGACATACTGGTTGGTTCTCCATATATGCACATTATACCGTTATGGTGGGCTGCCATGGCCAAAAATGTCCAGCCCTGTCAAGCAGTATGGTTGGCAATATGAGTCGGGTTTACATGGACACTTCTAATCTGATTAGAAAGATTCCATGTGCATTCTATAGAACAGTATCCAAGGAGATGCATTCATAAATGCCTTCTGAGATGGAATATTGGGTTAAATAATCAGATTAGAAGTGTCCATGTAAACGGGGATTACTGCAAAGATCATAGAATACTGCTCCGCTTGAATCCTCTCTGATTACTGTAAATTGGACTAGCCTAATTTTTGTCTCAATACTATCTTTCAAAAGAAGAGTAAATTATGACAGCTCTAGCCCAAAAATGGCCCCCCGGGCATTGGCCTGTATGCCCTATGGCCAGTCCATGCCTGCTGTATGATAACAAATTCATTATGTGCAAAGTACATAAGATAACAGAGGATAAGATAAGATTGTACTTTAATAAACATGTAGATTTAGTAAACATGTAATTTTAGGTTGGCACATGTATTGTGATAGCCTGGCTTTGCCTGCCTACTGTACCTCCGCTCAATAACCATTTCCCTCCACTACTGCTAAAGTTAAAGCATAGACGGGGATGGCCATTGGCCAGGCTAGTATTGTGATTGCTTTATCATATTTTCCAGAGGGAATAGAGCTCTTTTAACTGGTACTAGTGATTTTTGAGCATACTTTCATAATGCCACTTAGTTGAGTTAAATACTGCCTAAGCTCTGTACGTATACTGTATGTTTAAACTTTATAATACTGTATAATCAAACTTTAACATCTTGTGTAAAACACTTGGTTTTGTTACCGAATTTCCTAGTCTGTAGGCTACACTGTCTAAACTGCCCTTTCTATAGTTGTTTTGATTTTCAATTTTATTCTTGTTCTGGATTCTTGCTTTCCTAAATTCATATTTAACTTCCTCAGAGATTACTCCCCTCCACCCCCCACCCCTAGATAAAATGTCTTTTTTTCTTGTTAACACTTTTCCTCGAATACAGTTTCCTGTCCAAAGTTTTATCTTTTTCTTCTCACACCCAAGGCCTATAAAAGCAGGCATGCAGTACATGAACTTCAGACAGGCACTATTGTAGTAACCGGCACCCGGGGTGGCATGGCCTTGGATCTATAGGCCCCATTTACTGAGCGTCTGAAATCTCTGTGTTGTAGAACAAGTGACTGTTCATATGACCCTCAGTGTCTCGTGCTCTCCTTCAGAGAACTGAGGTTATATTCATAATGTTTTCCTATTTTTGAAACAACTCTTCCACAGTTTCACATAGTGTACAAAGACCGACAAAAAAAATGACCACAATCTTCAAGGCTGATATTGCACAAAATCCTCATCTCATTCCAGTGTTATAATGAAGGAAGGTTGATACAACATTGTCGACATGGAGGGATTATTATTTTCAGATGTGAAAATTTTACTTTATTTATAGTTCTGATAAATCTGATTTTGGAGTCGTGTATCACTAACATATATGTTTTCATGTTTGCTTATTTATTGTAAATAGTGTTTATGTCTGATTCTGGTATGTCCTTATGTTTTATAACAGTGATTTTATACAGTAACTTCATTCAGCAGCATGTCCTTTTGATGATGACACCACAATCCCTGATTCATTAGGCTATAGGTCCTACCTATCCCAGGAAGTTTTTATGGCATGTCAAGGACAAGATAATACAGTACATCAAGGTTTCTGATATATTGAAATGAGCTTTTCTCCCACGTAGTAAAACTATAAAGCTAACTATACACAATAGCTTTATAACCAAGATCTGCTTCCTGCAATTCAATCAAATGGTATTCAAATGTTGTTTCACCACTGACCTTGACCAAGATCTGCCCATACGAAAAATATTTATGTGAAACTTACATTTTTCCTACATGTTGTATAAGAATCTTATATATATTTTATAGGGGACTCAAAGCTCATACAAAATCACATACTGTGAAACTTCATTGTACAATGTTTTTGTTATGTTGTATAAGAGTCTTATATGGGGTTTATAGGGGACTCAGGCCACATGCAAAATCCATATAAAATCCATATAATGTGAAACTTATACAACTTTGCACCATGGAAGAATTGTATATGACACGTCCCATGTGAAAAAGATTTATATAAACTTTACAATGTTTTAGGCCTATATGTTGTAAGGTGTGTAGGGCAGTCAAACCACATGCAAAATGCATTTGCAATGTTTCTATATGTTTATGTTTTATGTGATTCACACATTGGTGAAATTAAAGGAATACTTTAACTTTTTATGAAAATTGGTCAGTCATCCTCTTCCCTGAAGTTAGATATGTGGGAAAAATCATTTTGGTCTGGCAATCCAAATTTTAGCTTTAGCTTAGCATAGGCACTGGAATGTAATGTAGCCAAAGAGTTGCTATCTGGCTACTTTACATTCCAGCACCTATGCTAAGCTAAAACGCATGCACTAGGGACAAAATGCTTTTACCCACATATGTAACTTCAGGGAAGAGGATGACTGACCAATCTTCATAAAAAGGTGAAATATTCCTTTAATTTCACCAATGTGTGAATCACATAAAACATAGAAACATTGTAAAGTTTAAATAAAACTTCTCCATATGAGAAGTTATAAGCTTCATATATACAATGTATTTTGCATGTGGTTTGGCAGCAGTACAAACCCCTTCTGAGATTCTTATACAACATAAAATAAATATAAGATTCTTATAGGATATTGACATCAGAAATTAGGCCACTGACTATTCACAAATTCACATATTAAAAACATATGTGTGAAGACACCGTGGCTCTGTGGCTAGAGCGTCAGACCATTACCCCGGTGACCCAGGTTCGATTTCGACCCGAGGTCATTTCCTGATCCCACCCCATCTCTCTCCCACTTCCTGATCCCACCCCATCTCTACACTGTCCTATCTAATAAAAAGCCCAAAAAAAATCATTAAAAAAAAACATGTGTTTTATATCATATTCTTTATACATGGGGATGCCATGGTAGGTGTTGTTGCCACATTTTGTGTCAGACAGCTGTGGTCTAGTTAGGGCTTAAGACTTGTAACTATAAGGTTGACAGTTCGATTCCCGTCCAATGCGTCATCTAAACTATCAGTAGGCCTACTCTCCAGCATGCAGCCCTGTACCAGGTCAATACAGGTAACTTCACTGTCTCCTGTGTCTCACCAATTCCATGTGGGTTAATTATATTCTTATCAAAATATAAAGCCTGCATATTTTTATAAATTCCATGTATGTTACATGTATGTTTCATACACAAACCTATAAATGTAATTTGTATGTCTCATATACTGAAACTTAATGTTCCTTATAATTTCCTTATTCAAATCATATATATTGTGAGCTTCATTCATATATGACTTAAATGAGAAACGGGCCACTTTTGTAGTATGTGCCATATAAGATTTGGATAGTAATATATGTTTCTGGCTGGAAAGGTTTTTATATGTTTTTATATGACACTTCTTATAAGTTTCATATGAATCTTTTTCGTATGGGTGCTTCAATCAAATATTATTTAAATTTAGTTTTTGATTAGCTGTGCACATTTAACTCTCACTTCTATGAGGGTACAATGAGAAGGAAACTTTTAATCCTACTTTAATCCCACCTCTTTATGTCTCGAGGCAAGCATTTTTTCCCCAGTCAAGTTGGTACACCTGAAATCAGGCACCATGCCTAAATACTATCAGGCCTGCAAATGTTAAAGATTAATTGTACAACAACTCCTCACCACCTCCAATCTGTCCCACCATAGATCTTGACCAAGATCTGCTTCCTGTTATTCAATCAAATGGTATTCAAATTTTGTTTCACCACTGACCTTGACCAAGATCTGGTTCAATCAAGTATTATTTAAATTTGTTTTTTGTTTAATTTTGCTTTTTTACTCTTTTATTTCGTGAAACACATTCAGTTGATGAGTATGAAATGAGCTACATAAATATGTTTCTTGCATTGCCTATAATAACAAAGTTACTCTTCGGCACTCTAATAGAACAGTAGCCTAGATCATAGGTACAATAATACCAAATAGAAGGAGAACATGGCACATGTCAAAAAGTTAACCACAGAATGTTTTATTTGTACATTCCAAGCAAAAAAGGGACTACAATGTCTTTTTTGATTAGCTTGATTCATTCTTTCATATATTTATATTGTTTATGTATGAACATACATTAAGAGAAAAACATACAGTAGGCTTATGTATAACATGAATGTGCTCTTAAAGCATTCATCCCAATACCGGACAGAATAATGAAAGCATACCCTAAAAAAAAATAATGATAATAACAATAAAAATGATTACATTGAGTGTTCTTTTTCAGTGATATCAAACATGCCTCCAGAACAGGTCTTAAAATTTCAGCCTGTACCTGAAGGGAATGTCTCTAGTAGGATGCAATGAACCAAAGCCCCAGCGCCTTACATCAACATTGGGCATCTCCTCATCAGGATTCTTCAACTCAAACTCAAAATAGGAGAGCATGAGGAAGATAAACTGCTTCAGCTCATTAGTGGCAAAGAAACGCCCTGGACACATGGTGACACCAGCACCCCAGGGCATGGTGTAGTATTTCACCTTTTTGCCATTTTTGTAAAAATCTGTCTTTCTTTCACCTTGTGAAGTGAGGAAACGGTCATATTTGAATGTGGTTGGGTCAGGGTGAACTTCTGGATCCATGTGCACAGCTGTGTAGGGGAAAAGAGCCACCCTGTCTCCCTCCCGGATGCTGTACTCACGACCATCAGCCATCCTCAAGGCCATGCTCTGCAGTACAGCACGGGTGAGGACAGGTGCAGCTGTTAAACGCAAGGTCTCCTCCACGGTACTGTCAAGGACTGGGGTTTTCAGGAGCATGTCTCTGGTCAAATCAATGAGGGGTCCTCCACGCTTCACCTCCTGCCCTGTCTCTCGCAGTACCTGCTCCACCTCGGCTCGTACTGCCTTCATGGCATCAGGATGCTTCATGAGAAACAGGAGCAGCCAGAAGGCAGAGGGGCCGGTGTTTCCTTGGGAAGCCCAAAGGAGCAGGAACATAAATCGGTCCTGCATGTATTCCTCCATTCCACGTTCAGCTCTTACTTGCTGCTGGTCCAGGACCCAACCGCTGATGTTGTCTCTGTTAGTCATTTTCTGAACAGACAGGGTATTCCAGAACAGCCTCTTCAGACGCTCTGCCTCCATCTTCTCACTGGGGCCAAGAACACCATATGCCAGATTAGGGAAGAGTTGATCGTATTTACGGAACTCATAGAATAACTCATCTGATTCCTGGAGATCTGCCACCTTGGTTTTCTCTTGCCCCTCGGGCACTCTGTGTGTCTCATTGCCAAACAATGCCAGATATCCAGCTCGAAAAACAATATTGTAGCTGTATTTGAAAAGTCCATCTTCCTGCCAGCCATTCTGATGATCTGATGAACCAATGCTGTGCAGCATGAGATTCTGGAGGTTGCTCATCATTGCCTGGGTCATCACAACTAGCCCATCACCCATGAGATGCTTGTTGCTGTACATTTGAAGGTACTTGTGCTCACTTTCAGGGGAGTAATATCCAAAAACTCTTTTAACAAGTTGTTTGGCAAACCTATTAAAATCCAGTTTAGCTCTGGCCTCTTTCACAATGGATCCAAATGATAAAGGGTCCATGATGAATGTGAAATAAAAGCCACCCAGCAGCACTGTAAAAATATCTCCATGTTTTTCTTTCATTCGCTGTAAAAACTTTGCTGTATCTCTCCTGAACTCCAGAACATGTCCAAGCCATGGCAAAGGGCCTTTGTCAAGAGGAGGCTCACCGGGACGGCGTCTGCGGAAAGCTCCCAGGAGGTATAATCCACCTAGAACAGACAGTAAAAGAGCAAGCAAAACTGGCAGAAACAAGCCCATAGCTGTTCTCTTGCTCAATGCCTCAACCACACTAAGCTCTTGTTGAACCCTCATTTGTACCCACAACAGCGCAAGCTCCTCCCTGAAAGCACAAACTTTACAATCTGATTCCATTTGCCCTCCGAGAAGTTTCCAAACTGAATTAACCCTTTTATTGCATACGTTTCTGAAATCAAAGCTTTGCTCACCTCTGGGTTTAGTGGGCATGTAGCCATCATGCAAGTTATTATGGCCCTGGACAACACCTCCCTGTTTGTGAGGTCCCTTGAAACGTGAGTAGGCAATATGCTTTCATGAAATTACTCCCTAAGCATTGTGTCCAAGATTGCAGTTTATGTTTTATTAATTCCCATAAAAACACTGCCACACTCTGAGGGGGCAGAGCAGGCTTTATTACCAGAGGAGACTGAGGAGTCTGCTGGAGACACTGACTTCCGTAGCAGATAAGAGGACCCTAAACAAACTGCTATCTATAAGGGACAAAGACCATCACCTGGTACACTACAGATTCTACAAAGAGAGGAGCATGTTCAGTAGCAGACTCAATGGTAACGCCTTAGATTACAGCCCATAAAGTAGGCTACAGTAGATAAGGGCTTTCAACTTAATAGCAGCACCCAGATGGGGAGGTGGGAAATTGATTTGTGTTTGAGCATATCATCCCTACAATTCAGTTCATTATTGTGGTTGTGCTTTTTTTATACTGTGTACCCACTTTACTCTGTATTTGACACTGTTTTGCACTGGCACTGACATTTTCTTGTTACCAACAGCATCCCTCTGCACATTTCCATATCACCACTTCCACATTTCACAACTTAATTGATCTATCTATCTATCTTTCTAGCTCAATGGTGTTTTTTGCCCCTAACAGCACCTTCCAGGCAGCACAGCCTAAAAGGCACTACCCTTACCCTATTCCTAACCCTAACCCCCTCAACCCTCATCTTAACCCTAAACTGAGGGGATTAGTGCCTTGAAGGCAGCGCTGCCTGAAAGGCACCGTTGAGGGCAAAAAATACAAAGACCATCTATGCTCATATCTATCTATCTATCTATCTATCTATCTATCTATCTATCTATCTATCTACCTATCAAACTAGCGTCTCATGCAGAGCCATAGGGCCTATATAGAGATAAATACGGCTCTGGTTTCATGTGTGCTGTAGTGCCACCTTGTGAGAGAGAAATGCAAAAGCAGCATAACTTCATGTCACATTGAATTATTCATGTTACTAAGCCAGACAATTGTGTCTGACACTCAAACATGCAAACCTAAAATCTTGAAACATTTGATAGCCTATCTTTAAATACAAAAGAAGTTGCAATGTAAGCAATAACTATGATAAATTAAATAATCTGTAATATTATTATTATTATTATTATTATTATTAAATTATTATTATTATTATCTGTTGACATTGTAGGCCTACAGATGGCATTGCCCTCTTCTGGACATTTGCCACACCTTACACACACACTTTCGAACTTGATTTTGCTTGTATTGCACTGTGTGGACAGTCACCCGTTATGAAATTTTAAAAAAAATTCTACAGTAAGCTATCACTGCAGTAAAAAATAAATAAATAAGTAAATAAATAAATTAAAAAGCCTACTGCAGAATTTAAGATTTCTTGACTCTGTAGGCTAGTCTGGGAGTTCTTGTCTCAAGGTTATGGCAGGCTGTCATTAATACTGTGTTTACAGATTGCGGCTTGTTTAGGTTTAGAAAAGGATAGGCCTACATGTTTCTTCTAATTCAAAGTAGCTATTATGAATAAGCTTTAGTCATCTTACTGTCTAGCGGCAGTGGTGTCACACTTAGAATACAGAGAACGTTTGTCTTGTTTTTTTTGTTTGTTTTTTTTTTTTAACTCAACCATGTTGGTACTTTAACGTTTAACTTATTTATAGTAGGCTACAGCCACTCACCAAATTCATTACCGAGTCAAACAGAGATCGAGTGGAAGATGCTTTTGTAGGCTCTGGTGACATGTGGACACACGTGCTATGATTGCGCAATTCTGCAATGCATTGTGGGATATAAAATGGTTCTCCCCATCGCTGACGGATTGAACATTATGATGTCTTCCAAAAAGTCCTTGTAGTTCCATTTTAATCTAAATATTTGTTATTTTTCATATAAACCGAATTTGCAAGTACCGTGGGTGCAATATGCACAATTTTGGCTTTGTTTTAGGTGTCGTCAACACTGCTTTAATGAGAAAGCAGGCCGTAAAGACGTTCCTCTCTATCTCGTCAGTAAGAAGTAACAACGTAAATTTAGTTTGTGCAAACAGAAATGTACTGCTCAGGACTTACTGTCAAGATCCAGCGAGAAGTGGACGTGGTAATTTTGTTTGTTACAGTTTGCCACAAAGGACTTTAGTTAAAATCCACGGACATGACACTAATTCCTTTCTTCAAGGACTTGTTACAAATGACATGGAGCTATTGGAGGACGAAAGATGTATGTATTCTCACATGTTGAATGTGCAAGGGAGGACGCTGTATGACATCATGTTTTACAGGTAGGCTTGAAAATGAATACTTTTCAAAACTAGCTCGTGTCCTTTATCAGCTGAATTTAGACTTCAACAAATATCATTAAATTAACGTTAGATCTATCTTCATTCTGTGTGGCGTCTTGTCAACTGTAGTTGAGGTCCTGTTATACACTGATAATGCATCTCAAGTGAGTCGTTAGGCTACACCCTTTACACTTTGCAAATAGTCTGTCATGGGACAACATTATTAAAATGAAGCCTTGATGCAACTCTATAGTAAGATTTCTTGCCGGATGACAATACCTCACTATACAGCGATGAATGTATAAACTACAGGCAACAAAAGTGAGTAGGCCTACACTTCAGGCTACGTTATCCAAATTCTGCCAAATGTCATTATTGTGCTCCATCAACCACCATGGACTTGAAATTTACCAGAGCTGCACATGGAATCCTCTTCTAGGATGGATTTCAAGTCCATAGAGTTTAAGATGGTGTATAATAATGATCATGGTCATGCAAAATATTGAGTTTGTGTACAATATCTTCACATGGTAATACATCTAACTGATATAAGCTGTGCAGCACTTTAAGTTGTATCAATGTTTCATTTCTATAGTGTTGTCCCATGAAAAGATATGACAGAATAGGCTTATTTGCAGAATTGTGAAGGGTGTAGGCCTGCTCACTCACTTCACGTTAAAGTAACTGAAAGGCCTGTTTGTAAATGATAAGACATGAGCTATAGTCGATCACCGGGCCAGTTGCAGCATGACTGTAATTGTTTGACCTGTTTTCATTAGATTGTTACAAGAGATTGATTCAGAACAACCTGATAACCTATTCCTAGATCATATGGCACCAATCAGTTTTTGATTGTGAGATGATCCATCTCATACCAGGCCCACCTACATTATGAATAAGAGAGTACAGTGAAGTAGAAGAAAGAATATGGCTGGAGTGGGTGTGGTCAAGTGGCAAGTAATATAATTTCTGATTCTATTTTTTACCTTTATTTCCTCTATTTCAGTTTCAACGAGAAATCCACAGAACCCAGTCTTTTCCTTGAGTGTGACACTACAGTGAAAGATGCAATCCTAAAGCATTTGAAGGTGTACAAAATCCGGCGTAAGGTAAGTGTTGCCCCTTGTCCGGAGCTGGCTATATGGGCCCTGTTACCTGTGGACGGGAACAACTCATCAGGTCAACCTGAAGTCACTGCCAACAAAGACAATATTGTGCTGGAGAAGGACCCCAGAACTGAATTAATGGGATGGAGACTGATTGCAGGCCATGAAGTTAATCCAAAGGACATCATAGCTTCCACTCAAGTTGGAGATCCAGAGGAGTATCACAAGCACCGCTATAGAATTGGTATGTTAGTAAGATTTTGGTAAGATTTTGTTGTACTTTTTTTGTTGAAAGCGTAACCAAACCATAACAAACATGCCAAACCTTGTAGGTTTTCCGATTAGGTGGTGTAGTGGTAAACCCTAGATAAGTTAGGCTAGGTAGAGGTGACGTTAGTGGTAAAATGATATAACCAACGATAAGATAAATAAGCAACATTGGAAGCTGAGAGCGGCAATAAGCCATTTAACCATCAAAAGGACAACTAGGCTGGTAAATTAACCTAAAAACAGAAAATATTGCTTGGTAGACCTTTAACACAGGGGTTTTCAAAGTTATGATGAGTGAGGGCTAATTTTTACCTCACTCACGTCAGATGATGCGCTACGTAACGTTAAGGTACTTCCGCGCAACGATCTGATGTTGAAGCCCTTCAGGGTTCAAGCCCAATATTTTCTAACCAAACCAATCAGGGCTGCTGGCTGCTGTAGAGGGTGTGACGTAGCGAAGAAGCAACCGTTTTGAATCCAACCAATCCAACAAACGTAACCAGCATCATCGGTTGGTTTCGATGTGATTGGCTGAAGTGTACGTCAATTAAATTGATGGACAAGCCGTTTGTCCAGTTAGATTCAAGGATTTCTGGCTCCTGAAATAACTTGTCTATCGTTGATCATCAGATGTTCGCGCGTTAGCGCTACATCTGACGTGAGTGAGGTAAGGCTAATTTAGGGACCCAATGCTGAACTGTGAGCCGCTAAAGGGGCAGTGGGAGAAAAATATATACATTTTTAGAAAAATCCCATTTGTAATAATTTTAATGACCATGTTGTATCTCTACAATTTATATATATTGCAATATTTTTTTTTTTTTTAATTCTTGATTGACCACTGCTAAGATTGAGTGATGCATATTTAGAGGTCTTCTTTTCTGCTGTTGTTGGTTCTCAAAAGTCTTATGATATTATTTACTGCCCCTTGATTATAGGCCTGCCAGAGGGTGTGAACGATCTTCCTCCTGGTGTTGCCCTGCCACTAGAATCCAACATTGTATACATGAATGGAATCAGCTTCAGTAAAGGTTGCTACATTGGCCAGGAGCTTACAGCCCGAACCCACCACACTGGTGTTGTGCGTAAGCGCTTGATGCCTGTGTGTCTTTCTGAGCCAGTTGATGGACTGCAGGAGGGAGTGGCTCTGCAGACCACCTCTGGGAAACCAGCTGGGAAGTACAGAGCTGGGAAGGGAGAACTTGGACTGAGTCTCGTTCGATTGGCACATGCCAAAGAGCCACTAGCACTGAAGACATCTGAGAATGGTGGCACTGTCACTCTGCAGGCTTCTGTACCAGAGTGGTGGCCTGAAGACGCCAAGTAAGGCAAAGGCAACATTCCACACTATCCCGTTTAAGTACATTAGGATCACATCACAGCAGCAAACTTTGAGCCATAATTAAAGTTGTCTACTCTTTTTAAACCAGTTGTAATCTATCTTTTGACCACATAAGAGAATTGCTTTTATTTATTTAGGTTATGAAACTTGAAATGTCTTCACTAACACAACAACTCTCAGTTGATGGTTTTCAAAAAAAATATTTATTTTTTTTGTTGTTGAATAATAAACATTTTAAATCAAAATGTCTGTTTCCAAGTTATCTGGGGTGTGCCCGTCACACAGTAGACCTTGTAGCCTCTTGTATTTCTTGAAGTAGTGCCTCTGGCTGAAACTTTAAAACTGAAGGGTCTAGTCTCTTGAAATCTTCATTATTAAGCATACTTTCGAGGATGCAAGTGACTCTTTGAAGGTCAAACACTGCATGGTGAGGACCTAATGACTCAAGTGTTTCAGCAAGATGTGAGTGAAGAGAGCTGCTTTGTGGATAAGAGTTCAAAAAAGATATGCGACTATTTGCAATTATCTTTAAAAATGAGATAAACTCCCCGTAGTCAATTCCGGTGCATGACTTCATGATTACCTGGAGGAAAAAAACAAACACATATAAGCAACAATAAGCAAAAAATAATAATAATAATGTTGTACAATCTTGACTGTCAAATGCAGTATTTTCATACTTGGCAATGGTGATGCCAAGTGTCCATAGTTTCCCTCCATTCTTCAATCTCCCTTTGGACAGAGGCAAGCTCGTCTTGTAAGAACTGCCACATAATGTCCAGATTACAACCATTTAACCAGTTATGGTTTATAGAAATTGTGTCCTCCTGCAGAAGAAGTCACAGTTTAGATACCATAATGTAATTTGTGCATCCTATTTCTGTTTTTGTATGGTTTGCTTGTTTTCCGTTAATTTGTCTACTAAATTAATTCTCACCAGATTATACACTTGATGATGCCAGCCACTAGGCACAAATATTATTTCACCAGCTTCCTGGATTATCTCCAGAGGCTGGCAGGCTTTGTCCGCGTGTGGGTACTGTCCTTCATCCTGAAGCATGGGCGCGGTGACATCATATGCCAGCGTACCATGGCGATCTCGCAGAAACTCCTCTTGGCCAGGGGGATAGAGAAGCCACTTTTTCCTCCCACAAATGTTTGCTGACCAGCTGTAGGAGCGGAACACATCAGCATGGAAAGGAGTCCTGGAATCAGAAAAGCATGTAGTGCTTCATGTGAGCATCACAGATAAACATACTTTCTGATCATTCAATCATATAGCCTACTCATCCATGATTACCAGGAGCCTTTGGGACCCATGTAGACAAAGCGATAGTCATCCACTTCAATTGAATCCCAGTATTCATTGAGCCAGTCTGAAGAGAAATATATTGGTGTTCTATAGTTGTTGTGCTCAGGAAAACTCCTGAAATAGACAGAAAAACAAACAGTGCCAATGTGTCATGACATCACACTCTCAAGGCGGTACATTTCGATATCAGTGTTCTAACATTATATCTGTTGTGCTCAAAGCAACAAAGATGATCAAAGAACAACAAAGCACCTACTGTATGTGTGTCAGGATGTCACACACTTTAGAAATTAGTAGCCTGCATGCAATTTATTCTTCAGGTCTAAGTAGCCCTTACCTGTGCATATGCCAGTCTTTCAGATAAAGACAACCTTTGGGTGAGGAGTGTCCATTTTGAATATATTCCCTCCAATATTGGATGAATTCTTTAAAAGGCATTATTTGCTTGGGGTTTGCATTATATTCCTTTACATTACAATTTGCCACTGGTACTGGTGTTTCGTCTGTTGGGGTTACATAAAGCACAATTTAACAACATCTTTGTAGGCTGCATATGTGACTAAGTAATACATCGAGTTGTGTCCGCCTACATACCAAACTGTTGTAGAAGCCTTGGAAAATTGGGCTTCCCCTCCTCTGTGACCCAGTGTTTTCTGCAGTTCCAGTCTTCAGTAAACTTCTTCGAAAATACACATGGGTAGTTTGGAATCAAGTAATTTTTAAAGAATTTGGAATAACTGATACTTTTCTCGATATAGTCGACAAAATGGGAAGAAAAACGCTGATGTGACTCTTTGGGAAATTTGATGAGACTGGAGGAGGTGTGTAATGTTTCCCTGTCCATGTTAACGTTAGTGGGTCAGTTAAGATGTTGACACAATAATGTTAAGTTACCCTAAATTTAAAAAGTGATTTGTCAAGGCACTGATGACTTTACATGCAACGTTACTCAGCTAGCATTGTTCAACATAACAGCAAGGGTTGCGGTAAATGTAGCCTATCCAGTTATTATTTAACGAACACGAATTTATCCGATGTCTTCAGACCGAATGCATAGCACGTTAACATTTAATCATGTGCAATACATGATATGCGACAATAAACAGTTGGCCTAGGTAGCCTATATCTACGTGCAAAATACGTTCATGGGCATAAGAAAGCCTGACAGTAGAGAAGACGATGTGTCTGCACAGTAGATCGATCTGGCTCCTTCCCTTTCCCTCTGCGTTAACATTTACATGCTTCAGAACATATCGCATATAGCACAAGGCGCTGTCATGCTTTACATGTTTACTAGCCTCTAGGGGGGCGGAACTGATACCGACCATCACTATGCGCCGGGTAGAAGCAATCCCGCTGTTACAATAATAATAACCTAGTATCTTATTCTGTCAGTACCATAAACAATGGTACCTTTGCATTATTAGATGTTCTGACACACTTTTTGTGTTTTGTTCTGAGCTCACAAATATATAATGAAGCCTGGTACATTAAAGACATCTTACAGTCGTTTTCAGTACGGACAGTAAATAATGGAGTGTTCCACGATAAACACAACTTCCGGTTTCACAACAAGGCATTTTCGCACTGTTTATTGTCAAAAGGAGGGTGGTTTGACGCTGCTGATGTTTTCAAACATGTTTACTGGATTTACTGTGCCATTTGGGCTGGTCAACATTCGTTGAATACTGAAATGCGCTTTTTAGAAGCTCTACGCCACAAAGATAGACACAGTAATTTCTTGTTTTTAAAGACCTACGTCATTGACGATCCATCGTTAGTGAGATAGCCTACATCTCATGTCTACAGAGGTAACTTACTGTGAATCAGCGGCTTGATTTTCAGTAACACTACAGTCAGTGTCCTATGCATGCACAGCACGCATACAGTTCTGCTTTGTGTGAGGATCTGTGACCTGTCCAGTGGCCATGCCTGCCACTTGGTGTCTTTGAATATGTGAAATGTATAGTGAATTAGTAGGCTAATTGATTTCTGAAATTTGGTCACAGTGAGGATTCAGGTGCTGTACCACCAGTGGAGTACTTATTTATAGCCAGCTGGACACCCCAAAGATGAGCCGTGACTCTTCCATTCATAGTTGGCCTGGGTCCTATTATATTAATAGTGAGAAAAGATGGGTCAATGGCACACTGTCGCTGAGCAGAACTACCCTTCGCTTCACCACAGAGCAGAGCAAAGAAAGCTTGGCCAGCTTGCGTCTTTCCCGCATCATGGAGATCAAGATGGAGTCCTCTAGCTTCATCTTCAGTACTCTTACTGTGCTAGAGGAAGGCAACATTAAACACTGGTTTGGGTCTCTGCGTCCCAACCGAGTGGTGGTCTACAATGTCCTAGAGCACTTCTGGAGGGAACGATTGCTGTCACCCACAAAGAGCCAGGGGGCTGAGGCCCCGCTCAGCAAAGGCAGGGAGCTCATAAGCTTGGTTTCTGGGGCCCAGCGCAGACTGGAAGATGCAGGGAAAGTGCTCAACCATCAAGGAGAGCAATTCGATAATGTAATGCAAGACCTGGAGAAGATCGACTCCAATTTGGGCGTTGCAGACAAGTAATTTCTTTATTTCTCCCATAACATAAAAAATTGTGGTTACACTTTATTTGAAGGTACCATCTTAAGACTGACATGACACTGTCATTAAGTATGACATGACGTTGTCATGAATCTGTCATCAACTTTCTACACCTGTCATGACTTCTGTCACCCGGTATTTGTCATGGTTAGGGTTAGGGTATGTCAGAAGTCATGACAGGTTTATAAAGTTTATGATAGATTCTTGACATCGTCATGTCATAGTTAATGACAGTGTCATGTCAGTCTTATGACGGTACCTTCAAATAAAGTGTGTGGCATCTTTTCTAGCCATTATCCCACATAGTAATCATAGAAGGTAGGGTTGCTAAATAACAACTTGTTCATTTATTTATGTGTTTTTATGTGTAGTTTATGAGTTTTCCCTTTGGCTTATTGTGATCACCCTGTGCAGGGATTATTATTATCTTTATTCTGCTCCCAGTCATGTGTTGGTTATACTGTAGCCCAACCTTTGCACTCGCGTTATCTTTGCTTCAGAAAGAGTGACGTACCAGATTTGAGTATGAGACCATACATAGCATTTCTGTGTGAACTGTACATGAAAATGAAAGTTGTCAGCCTCTGACTGTTGACTTCATGTCACCTCCATACTAAACTTTCTTGGTTATTCCATTGAATTGCATTTATTGCTACACATCGTAGAGTACAATTCAGATTGTGTTTGTCAGCATCACTTTGTTGATGATTGAATTATAATCAAAATCAGCATCACATTTTGACACTTACACCTACAGGACAAAGAGACAAAGAGTTTTATTTTCTTTCCACTTTAATGTAGGTTGCTGTCAGAATTGGAGTCACCTCCTTGGTGGCCATTTGGAAAGCTACCATGGAGGATCCAGCAAGAAGCCAAAAGTGAGCAAGCAGCGAGGACCGTCTCCTCAAAGGGCACAGGGAAGGGGCCAAGGGTGATCACCAGCGTAACTGCTGTTGTCTCTAAAGGGGGGGAATCAGACTGGAAACCCGGGTCTCTGGTGGTATT
Source organism: Sardinella longiceps (assembly GCA_027497455.2). Lineage (NCBI taxonomy): Eukaryota > Metazoa > Chordata > Actinopteri > Clupeiformes > Clupeidae > Sardinella > Sardinella longiceps. The sequence goes on along the minus strand of JAODXP020000034.1, from coordinate 12,637,635 downwards.
GGTATCCTCGCTGGAGATCAGGGACGCCAGTGGACATCTACTGCACCACTTTGAAAGGGACGAGGTGGATGACATAAGGATCCACAATCCCTATGAAATCAGCATACGGCAGAGGTTCATCGGTAAACCTGATATCTGCTACCGCCTCCTCTCAGTTAAGATGGCAGAGGCCCTGTCAGTACTAGAGATGCAGTACAAAAAGAAATTGGAGTTTACCCCGGACTTCACAGCCTTCCAGGCCAGCCCTGCTACAACTCCTGGTGCTCCACTGGAAGAGGGATCAGTTTGGACCTCAGGTGGAGGTCAGTGGTTCATTATTGTTTTTTATGCATCATGGTCATCAGTGTTGCACCTTTATATAATGTGTGAGCACTTGTGTGATTGTTTTATCTTTAAAGGACGAAAGAAAATATGTGAATGCCGGTTTTTGGGAGAGGTATGATTCTAGCATCTGGCTGTTATATTCATATTGAATAGGTCTGCAGAACAGGCCAAGAGCTGTTTGGACAGCTGAAAATGTCTGGCAAGTTGCCTAGACATCCTCTTGATATCTCATGTGAATTACAAAATAAGCGTGAAAACAGGAATAAAGTCAGTCATTTGGGATGTTATAGATGTAATAGAGAGTATTGTTTATTAATTTACAAACAGTGTTTCTTGGAGAATGGAATACCACAAAAGACAAAGTCCCCAGCTACTTACATGAAGGAACGTGATTTGCTTTGCAAGACTCGATATGCTGCTTTCACTGTAATGCATTCTCTTTACCACAAGGTGGCAGTTAAGTACTGTGAAGATAATGCTTAGAAACCACTGCAAAAATTGGTTCTTTGCCATTAACAAACTAATTCATATTGGTTTTAGAGGACAATTTGAAGAGAACAGTTTGATTCCTCAATGTATATTTTATACAGTTATATGTGAGAGTAAATGTAATTCACCCTACACATCTTTATGCTCAGGGTTCTAACCTACTTAAATGCCTTAGTCTGACAGAAAAAGTCTGAATGTTAAGAAAAGCCCCTTTCGACTCAGCAGTATTTTACTTCAGCTGCAGGGCCCGTCCAGCCCAGTCAGGAGACAGAGGTTCCTGTGGAGATCCCTGCTGGAGAACTTACTCAGGTCCAAGTGCAGGTCCTTCAGCCCACCGTCACTGACGCTGAGGCGCAGGAGCTGAAGCAGGTACAGTCACCATGCCCTGTTTGACTGACCCCCGCCCCCCCCTCTTTCTCTGTCCCCCCACCCCTCTCTCTCTCTGTGTCACTCAAAGTGTGGTGATTTTTCTTCCTTCGACAAAGTTTCATTGCTGTTGAAATTTCAGCTTGCCAACAATGACTCCAGTGCTTCCTGCTATAGCTGGCAATGGATGATGGCTCCACTTCCAAGATACCAGTGCACAGAGAGTTCAGAATGCCCAGTAACAGCCCTGTTGCCCAAAACCATTTCAACTACGGGAAAGGAAAGCTTTTCTCATCGTCTGTCCTTATCTGATTGAATCCTTTTTTATTTAGTTTTGATTATCCCAGTTGTTGAGTGCACAAAACAATGGAAACTTCAATAATCCCTTATGCATGTATTCTCTTAAGAATGGTGGACCTGTTTTGTTTGTTTATTTTTTCACATTTGTGTGAGCTCGATTTGCTCTCTGTAAGTCACTCCAAGGCATAGTTTATACTTCACCTAGATACCAGAGAGTGCAGCAACCACACATGAGATGGGTAGGCTGGGGTATTTAGGGCCAGTGTAATCAACGCTGTTCCGGCACAGCCACAGTGTTTGCAGGGTCTTTGCTGAACATGTGTGCACTATTTATTTATCAAAGGAGTCGAGATGAAAGAAAGAAAGAAAGAAAGAAAGAAAGAAAGACAGTCGAGTAGGATACCAGTTGGTATTTTAGGTCTAGTTTACTGAAAAATGTTTCTTAGCTAGCACTGAAAGATACTATGGATGAGATGCTAGGGAAACTGCCAATGCTAACCTGAAGCTAAAACATTAACCTCAGCCTGAGACAATGGTTGGATGAACTGAGAAAAACAAAAACATTTCTTTAACTGTAGTGATAGAAAATGAGTAAATTGGCTGAAACAAAGTTATAGGTAGGCCACACATTCTACAATTTTCATTCCAAAGATGAACAAACATTAACAGTAATTTAGGTAGCCTAAATGGCGATGGACCACTGGTCAGTTGACTACTGGTCTCTGAAAGTATGCATTTAGTTTAATATCCATTAGTCCACTTGTCAATTTCATTTAATGTTAAAGCTGACTGGTACATAGTAGACTCTATTATCCAAGACACCAAGGACTTCAAAAGACGGGTTTGGAAATAAAGCTGATCTACTACTCCACAATACCACTGCATTACCCACATAATATGTGTTTATATTTGATTTATCAATGCTGGCTTTCCTGAGTCTTGCTGACATGCAGTAGGATACTGTAGCCAGTGATGCATAAGAATATGGAGGAAGTCGGCTGGAACCCAGAATTGCAATTTGAATTTGTTCTGTTACAAAATCTCGGCAAAGCATTTTATTTATTTTATATTTATTTATTCTTTTTATACAGTCTGGTCAGACATCAGTATGTTTGGTTGGTTGTGTCTCAATTGGCTTGTTACTGTAAATATAGCTCTGACAGATTTCACTGGAGATCCAATATTGGGAATAGTCCACATATTTCATGTCGTCTTTGGTCAAGCGTCATTGGGCAGTTGCGGTCGCTACACTGAAGCCTCTGTGTTCGTGTCGATTGCACAGGCAACTTGTAAAAGGGTTTTCCCTTCATCCACATGGTGTACACACCCATTAATGTCATCATGTCTTTGCCCACTAAGCATTCAGTGTAGCAGGCATCTGCTAAGGAGGGTCTTACTAGGAGCTGCATGGTCCATGGCAGCCAGACATAAACAGTGACGCATAATCACTCCATCATTCCCCCTTTAACACGTTATTATGGGTTGCAACAGAATGTTGCTCTGTATGTTAAAACCATTTCAAAACACAATATTATTGCTGTGACCAAAGATAATTTATGGTTGGTGAGCCATTACAGGTATCATTTTCAGTTCAGGATGTGTTGGGGTTTGGAAATACAAGAAGCAGTAATATGTGAAAATGTGATGAGAAGGAGGGAAAGAAAATTCCGAAGGCAGAGTTTTTTAAGGCATCATGTGATCTTGTTTTTAACCAAACATTCTAGTTTCTCATGGGATGCGATGTCTCTTAGGCAACTAAATGCGTTTTGACAACATGGCTGGTTTCATAGTCTAGGCCCATCATTCAGTCAGCCATATTTTGTTCACATTTCATATTTTCTAATACCTATAAAACTAAAGGAGCATAATAAATACCTGTTCAAATAACATATATATCATAACATATTCATTAGTTTTAGAACAGATTTACATTTATTTCTTTGCATGTAAAGGCATACACTCAGTGGTACCATGGTGCAGACTTTATAAATGCTGTGGTCTTCCTGATAATCATGCAGTCTAAAACATTTTTTTATTATTATTCAGCGGTGCGCATTATAATTCACTTTTAATGTAAACATAACAAGTTATACTGAATGCTATTTGTTTGAAAAAGCAGACACAAACAGTTGGCACTCAGAACAGTCTTTCAGAAGTTCAAAGAGACCAGGTTACTGTAACACTTTATTGTGGTAGAATTAATGCATTAATATGATAGGATTCCTCTCAAAATATTCACCTTTGTCTTGCTATCAGTAATCAAACTAATCCATCATAACCTTGACATTTTTTTGAAAGTTCTGAATAGAAAGCCTCTGCAAAATGAATAACCAAAGGTTATTCATTTTGCTGATAAGTAGCAATAATGGTCTTTTTGACTTCAGAAGGTGATGCTTTTTAGTTGATTACAGTTTGAATCACTCCCATTTGTCAATACCTAGAGTGGGAAGTCACTGTGAAGTACATGAAAGCCTTTAATATGAGTTCCTTCTTTATTTTAGATAATCTAGTGATAATATGTCTGACTACGCCAGAGTCCCATTTAATGCCGTGCTGTTTACACCTGCATTCACCATTTATTGTTAAACAGTCTCATATCCTTTCCACAATAGACTCCTTGTTTTAGGGCTAGTGTGGCTTTTGTCATTCTCACTAAAGTCTTAGAGTTGACTGATCTGTGGAGCCGCTTTTTTGTTCCACCCCATCCTCTTTACACCACAGTGGCCTAGACTACTTTATCAGACTACAAGCTAACATTTCTTTACGTAATGAGCAAGACCTGATAGTCTTTACTGTGTTGGAAAAAAATTGCCAAAATGTAGTCAACATTAAAGCTGCCTGCAACAATTCAATCGGCAACAATCTTCATATCTGATTAAATACTTCCTCAGTTAACAGCCAAAAATGTGTTTGAACCCTAAGGTGCTGACCTCAAACGCCTTGCATTTTGTACACCCATCAAGCATAACTGATTCCTTCCATAGAGCAGTGAGCATGCCGGAAAATACAGATTTGATATATAATATTACTAAGGATTAGTAATGGATTGATGGTTTCAGCCAAGAATCCTAAAGCAAGAATCACTTTTTAGATGCCTTAAAGGGACACTAGACAACTTTTTGCCACTGTTTGAGGTAGCCTTTTTGTTTATTGTATTACTTAATTTTCATATTAGTCAAGTTGTATTCAGTGTAACTTAAGCATCGATTGGAATCCTGATCATTGGGAGAGTTTAGTGCTTTAGTTTAAATATCCTGACTTAAGCACAGACTCACTCTCTCATCGTGTTAAAAAAGACACTGCAAACATGCAAACCTTACTAATCAGCTGTCACAAATGTGCATTGCATGTCAGAGAAACTGAATTACATTTTTGAAGTATAAACTGGGTCCGCCGTTGGGGGCAAAAAACACCATTGAGCGGTGCTTAATTGTCTTGGTCTTTAACCCAAGGTGAAAAAAGACTATTTGTCAACACAAACGATCATAAAACCATCAACAGAGGCCAGGAAACGTAATTGTTGTACTACGGCAAGCATTACACTAAGAGAAGGGCAAACATAACCTAAACAAACAAAACACCACTATATAATCAACACAGATTATGTGTGTGATACATTTACCATGCACACCATGCATGATTATGTACTACTCTGACTCATTACTCTGTCTCATTATTTTGTCTTAAAGCAATATACAGTACCAACCCATAGCCCTGTTGTCTGAGGTTGTTGAGAATGAGACAATTTGGTACAACCTTGACTGCATTTCACAAACCGGTCGTTAATGCTAAGTGAAGGGAGCACAAGAAAACGAAACTGAAATGAAGCTTCCTTGCCCTCGTCAGTTAATGTTCAGGGTAAGGACTGGTGTTTCATTATTTGGCCTAGCGACAGCACTCCGCAATCTTGAACAACAGGGCCATGAGTTGATGGACTATTGCTGTTAAGCTATACAATTAGCAGGTTGTTGCCCATATTCAGTGTCTCATATACACCTAAGCAAACAGAGTCCAATATATGCTGTTGTCACCAAACCTGTGTGGAAACGGCATTGCTCTCGATTGGCAGTCTGGCACAGTCCAGTGTGTCTGTGTGTCTTGTTGGTTTGTACATGACTGCTGATTGGTGAAAGCTGTCATAATGTCATTGGGTTTGTGTGTGTGTTGGACAGCATAATATTAGTTCAGAAACCACAGTGGTAGGGTTTGGAGTGAGTGTTTATTAGATTTTACTTGGCACATCAGCGTTTATTTGAGTTGTTCCATTGACCATAACATACACTGGCCATTTTTGGAGCTCAGCAGATGGGGTTGTGTTGTTCACTGGACATGAGTACATTTACACATACACACAAGCAGGAATATTCACACGCACACACACACATACACACACACTCAGTGATGCTGTAAACTGCTATATTTGGACTGACGCTGGGTGCCAAGTGTGTACCAAGGTGATGTGTGGAACACTGACACACCTGTAGCAGTAAGGCAAAGCTGGCTCAGCATGGTCTGAGAGAGTACACCGAGAGTGTGTGTAAAGGAGCGTTGCTATGGCAACGTAAACCTAACATGGCACGAGAGAAGGGGTCTGGTTTGCTTTGTAAATGCATTCTCCAAAAATATAAAGAACCAACGACTGCCCAGAATTAACAAAATCTGAACACATCACTCGTGTTTGCACAGTTTTAAAACAGTGTTTGCGTGTGTGTGTGTGTGTGTGTTTTTGGGGACAGATGCTGCTGCAGCTGAAGAATCTGGCTCTGGAGGCCGAAACAGAGCTGGAGCGTCAGGACGAGGCTCTCGACACCCTGGTGTCCTCCACCGATCGCGCCACTATGGTCATCGGCAAACACACTCGCCGCATGAGAAAACTACTGTGATTTTCTTCCTCCCCGCCATCCTATAAAATGTAAGTCCACAGAAGGTCATACACAGAGACACTGCCAAGGTTTGTAATTGACTGTGTGCTTCAATAATTATTACCACAAAAGAAGTTTTCAGAAGACTTAGCCATTGATTAACTATATGTAGCTTGAGTTCATATGCAGTTCACAGCCATATGACCTATCGAAAATTCTGAAACCCTTAAGGGACAGCTGTGGGTGCACATTTTTACTTTATGAACAATACTGAGTAAGAATATATAATAATATTTATTCATATTTCTGCTACATACAGACCCTCTTCAGTGGCCCAAAAGGATTTCCAAACTCTACATATTGCATGTCTAAGATGACCACCCTTGTAGTAAGTGAGAAGACTCCCAATGGGAGTAGAGATGAACAAAACGAGATAAGATCTATTCCTACGAACTCTGATCATTTTTTAATTATTCATCTCAACCCTAATTATGAATGCACATCTGATCCCCTCTCCAGTCACATACACCTGTTAATACCAATCTATACTGTATATTTGGTAAATGGCTGGGACAGTGTCTTGTAATGTAATCATGTCCTATGTGAACTGTAAAGGTTACTATTGTGAATAAGTTCAATAAACTCTAAATGTGCAGAAGAATATTATTGGCTTGATGATCCAGTCACCAGACCTCAGACCTCTCTTTTCAGCAGGATTGTGTTTCTGTATCTCAGTAACATGTTGCATGACTGCACAGATGATGGAAGACAAGCCCAGACACAACCCACAATAAATGAGAATGCTTGTTATGAACTGCTAAAGCGAATGTCAAAACACTGCCGAGCTGGAGTCGGAAGCTATTTACCGTTGCAATGGCGGCAAGCGCCACTGAATGAGACTGGGGTTGGCTTTTGTAAACAGGACTGCATACTTCCACAGGAACCCTGTCATTATAACATCCTGTTGGCACCGGGGGCTTCGCATCTGTTCGCCACCCTGGCGTGCGACTTTCACGAGCGGGACCACCGTGCGCCAGCCGAGGCAGATTGAATTTCACTTGGCAAGGCCCTGCGTAGCGCCCCACCATCGCTGCCGGGGAAAGACGCCCACCAGAAATGAGTTCAGAGCCGATACGCTGACCTTGCGGAGCCATGTGTCTCTGCTGTGTTCACAACAAACCCTCCATAAGTCCAAGGAAAACTCATTTGTGACTAGGAGGTGTAGGGGCTTGAGATTGGATAAATCAGTCCTTTTGAATTGTGACGTTATTAATTGTCTCAGTTAAGGGTTTTTTTTTTTTGGTGTTTTGCTTTCACCGGGAGCAGGGGAAGTGGACTGATGTTGGAGAGGCCACTCTAAGGTTACAGTATGTTGATGTTGGATGTGGCAGCTGTGGCTGAGGTGCCTTTATACCACTCACAGCTTTGTAGTAGTAGTCTGTGCTTTGGCCACAAAGAAATTCAAGTTGAAGTCACAAAACTTCACATTGCCCACCACATTGGTCTCTTCATAAAGCCTTTGTCTTTATGAAACCTGATAGCTTTTGCATGACAAACATTCCTCCTTTGTTTGGTCCCATTTTGGCCACTGTAGACCCTCTTCACCTAAGACAGGTATTCCAAAGTAATCAGCGTTTAAACCAACGGGCAAATGCCGTTCTGTGAACTCTACTTGTTGTCTGTTTTAGCTGGTGAAGATGGCAGAGCCATTAGTGTCGGGGCTGTTCTCTCTCGGCTGCCGGAAAGAATGTGTCTTACTGCAGCATGGAGAAATGCACCTCATGGTGAAGAGAATTCCGCTGCCTAAAAACAGGGGCCGGACAGAGTGAACACATAGCTGGCGTGGTCAGGAGCAGCCATGCAATAAGAGGAAGTGGCGGCGGTCTTGTCTGACCACAGATACATGAGATCCGGCGTTGCTTTTCCAGCGGATGGTGCAGAGACACCAGGGATTTCACTGGCCTTGACTTACAAGTCTGTTTACACCATGGGCCTGTGGTGTGTGGCTCCTGCCTTACAAGAGATGGCTCCATTGATGGTAAATCAATCAACTGTCCTGGGAAAATCTCTTTGAGTGTCGTTGTGCGGGGGGGGGCGGGGGGGTTTGAACACTGGTTCTGATCAGTGCAGTGTTGGGTCACCTCTGGATCTCGGTGTATTTTACAAGAGCCATCATTGATGCTTTATTTGGCCAATTCACCTTTAAGCCTTTCAAAACAAAGTTTTTCTCCATACAACATTATGAGTTGAGCAGGTGAGCTGCTCTTACGATAAGAGAAGTATTTCTCACACATGGAAATGCAAACAGTCTTGCACAGGCCACTTTTTCCCTTTTTTCGTTTTCTTTTTTTTTTTTCCCTAAGGCTGAAGAAAAAGCACAGCTCGTCCATTATTTCAGCACCATTAGAACATGTCTGAATGCAAGAGCTTGGGCCTTTGACTCATGTCCTGGCTGGCCTCTCGCAACTGCAGGTGCTGCTTCCTCTCCCTTATTCTGTGGGAGGTTTGAGTTTCAGGAAATAGGGCTTGTTGGTTAATGCTGGAGCTTGGAAGGAGGAGGGGGGGAGGGGGGGGGGGCGATGGTCTGGAGGGTGGAGTCGACATGGCAACCTGGGGGCCATACTGCACTTTATGGTAAGATAAGGCAGTTCTCTGCTAATTGCCTTCGTTCTTACAGGGCTTTCAACAACATACATTTAGGTGTAGTACCTCAAGCTGTGTCTTAACACATGTGTGTCTGTGTGTGTGTGTGTGTGTGTGTGTGTGTGTTTTAATCCACTCACATTTCTCCTTGCATTTTCTCTCTTTTCTTGATAAATGAGTAAGATTTTTAGTTTGCTTAAGCAGTGAGCTCAGCTGTCCGAGCAAGTGTGGCGTTGTGTGTCTGTGTGTGTGTGTTGTGGCGACGCTGCCCCTCTGTGCACTTGAGTGTGTTCTGGGTGCTTTTCCTGCTGCTGGGAAAGCAAATGGAGATGAACATGATATCATCATCGTTCGGCACATATTGTTGTCTTTTCTTCAGTACTAAATGTGCCTGTGTTGTTTTGTTTCAATTTATTCAAGAGAGGGGCCTCTTTTCATCTCAGCTTGAGGGAGTCGATGCTCATGACCCAGGCCAAGACAAACTCTCCCCAAAAAGAGCTCTCCCTCTTACGTCTGCCGAAAACAAGAGGGCACAGTTCAAGCTCTCAGATACAGTATCTACGTTGGTGCATTTTAATGATTATGCGGTATAGACACGCATGAGCAGAGATCGGGCCGAGCTCTCCGGGTTTCATTCATCCACGTGTGCAAACACACTGCAGGCATTTTCAGACGGAAAAGAACGCATGCGCTCAGTTTAGCACAGGCCTCAAAGGGTTAGGCCTGTGTGGTCCGGGCCATTACTTAACATAGCTGTGTTGACATATAATGAAATAGTGGCTGGCGGCCAATATCTCTCGGCACAGTGGATGTTGATAGACTCCCGGGATTTCAATGCATCTGCTTAGCTGTGAAAGCAAGGCCTCCGTTGGCACAGCAGGGGGCAGCAATGACTACACAGTGTTTCCCATACATTGACAAGACTTGGTGGTGGCCTGCCATAGTCTAGTTTGCCATGCCATCGTGTAAGTCAGGAATGTGAAAAAATATTTGTGTCCTACTGACACGTTTACGTCCGTCTCTTTTGTTTGCGTTACTTCCAATTACTGCAGTACCTCTAATTCAGATCTGTATTGGTGAGGAAAAAAATGAATGTGAAGCTGTTTTTGAACCTGCAGCAGTGCATTGCACACCCTGCGAGGTTCCTCCACTCACACAGTGAAAGATGGTGGGTCTGTGTACAGCCATTGACTAGTTAATTACAAAGATGTTGCCTAGGGTCCTGCCTATGTCTAATATTTAGCTTATTACTTAGCTTGAGAATTAAAGTGGTAAACTCCTCTCTTGAATGCAGGGGAGGTCATGTTGCCTGTGTGAGATCATTACAACCAGAAAAAAAATAATGATATACCTAAAGTAGCCTATAGCTAGTGTAAACATTACAGTATGATGACCCAAACCAAACGGCCCCCAGCCCCCACTGACAATTACAGTGGTAATCAGTATACCCACACCACCCAGTTGCAAGTGTATTCGGATCTTCTTTTTGTAATTCGTGGAATACCCTGGTACGTCACTCAACTTTTAAACAGGAATCAATGTTTATCCACAGGGCAAATGTTTCTACAGCAGTGGTAATCATTGCTGATTGCTACAGCCTTCTGTCCACATACACTCTCTAGTGATGAGCTGGCCCAAGAGAGTGCAGATGTATACAGTAAGGAACACTCTGGTGAACAGGTTGAAGGGTGGAAGTAATTTATCTGGGTAATCTCAGAGCCATTAGCCTCGCATCCTTTCATAGGCCACTGCCATTGTTGCTCAGTTTCAGTCCACTCTCAGGTTTATTTTTCTGTCTGGGTTATAATCTAAATTTAAAGAGGGGCTGATTTTGGACCCTTCAGCTCTCTATTCTTGCACATGGAAATTCACGGAAGACGAGGGTAATGGAAACCTATTCTTTGTGTCAGACCTATATCAATTTTTTTTTTCTTCTTCTTCTTCAGAGACGTCTCTTGCTTCTTCATGCTCTGTAAATGAAAACATAATGGTGAGGAGTGGACCTCTGGCAAGTGCATGGTCTCTCTCTCTCTCTCTCTCTCTCTCTCTCTCTCTCTCTCTCTATGCGATGACTGGATTATGTATTCATTAAAATCACATCTATACAGCTCCCCAAACAGGTTGTCAGGCGATGAGCCAGCTCCCACCGCATCAGTATTTTTACGAGTGGGCCCCCCAGAAACCTTCAGTGAGACTGTTTTTAGTGGCCCTTGTGCAAATGGAAACACTTAGCTCCCACAATAAATTACTCACCCAGTGATGCCATACTCCTCAGGCCCCTCAGGTTCTGCCACTGAGTCATAAAGACACTCTGGAGTGTGTGTGTGTGCGTGTGTGTGTGTGTATGGGGATGGGGCGGTCGGTGCAGTTGTCATTGCTGAGATGGAGATAAGATTACAGGATTCAGGGGATCCTGTGTGATCCAGTGGAAGGGGTGGAGGAGGTAACTGTGTCAGAGCAGGTAACGTTAGACTCAGCCGCTACTTTTGTTAGGCCTGTCCTATGTAGTCATAGAATTGACAGCAGAATTTTTAGTCATATGTCAATTTTTGAGTCGTTAACATTACATTATATTACATTACAAACAAACAAGTTTTGTTCATTTCAGTTATTAAAGTCCATTTATTTTTGTTAGAAGAGGATAGGCTAATATTTCAGTGGTAGCTGTGATGAAAGGGTAACAAATTAATATCATAAATTTTGTTTTCAATATTAAATTAAATTAATTTTCAATCATAATTTGTCTGCAGTTGATTTAGAAATAAAATATTGTTGCCTTGAAATGGCGAATCGTTATTGTATCATGGGTTGAGTGTATCTTTGCATCTCATTTGACGTGGTAATAAAGATGATTTCTCAAGGCTTCGGAATAAGTTTGATTCAGTTTATGTTTCAGTGGGGTGCTGATAGTGAAGCTGCAAGGCCGAATTCTCCATATTGATATGGGAATACCTGTGCTAGTCGTGTATCATTCTTCAATCTTATTACTAGTCATTATGACTTCCAAGCTTTTATGTACTGTAAGGGATAATGTATTGTCCGCTGGTCATTATATGAAAATATTTCCTTAGAGGTTGCACCGGAGACTGATGCTCAGCGGAGAGGTGGTCACTATCGTGGGATAAGGGCAGACAAAGCGATGCAGGTTTTCAATTCGTTTCCATTCTTGTTTTCATAGTAATGTAAATAATTAAGATTTATAATGGCTTCTGCAGAAAAAAAAATGAACTGACATATCAGATGATTAGCTCTTTTGAACATTATGGAAACATTCTGTTTAACTTTCATTGACTGTAGTCTGTAGAGCACCAATCCATTACTCAGAAATATCAGACCTCAGAACATAGAGAAGGCCCATTTAAGTGCATGAAGTCGTGCAATAAATTAAGGTAAAAACTTCTTTACTTCAATAATGGCTTATTAGTATATTGCCATCCTGATCTTTAAACACCAAATGAAAAACAATAGATGGCCATTTTTATTGGTACGTCAGTTTCTCTTAAAGTAATCTTCAAATATTCATGAATAATGCAGTCCCCGGTTTACCTTTTCAGGCTTTGTGTTATGAGATTAATCATGACAGTTTAAAAGGGTATTATTTCCCAACAAGGTTCCAGTTGATGGCTGTATTAAAGGCTGTCTGTTATTCTTGGGACATGTCCAGGCATTCCAGGTTTGGGAGCACACAGAGCGCTACAGTAGGTGAGAGCTGTTCAAAGAGCCTTTCCAAGTTTCCTATACCCATTGATGTGCAAATCTGTATCAAGATCAACTGGAGTATTTTTATGCAGTCCTTTGCTCACTAGTTGTGTAAATGATAATGAGAATCTCATCTGAAAAGTACACGAGAGAAATATTGATTGATTTGTTGATCAATTTGATTGGAATTATACATTGTGTTATATAGAAAATCATAATGAAACTCTTAACGATTCATGAGACCAAAAAGCAGCTGACACTTCCAAAACCAAATATTCAGATAAGATAGACCATGAAGCCATGAGCAGTTCTGCTATTTTATTGATGCTACATTAGCCCTGTGCATTCATGGTGACTGGGACAGACATGCGTCTACAAACACAGCTGATGGTGGAATTTACATTTCAGCAGGATGACGGTGCACACAGTACTTGGGTGAGACTTGGGAAAATTCTTGAAGTCTGGAAGGCCCCCGACCCACCACCAGTAGGGTAAGCAAAGCTCCCACCAGGTGACCTGTGTGAAGTCACTGCCCAGATACCTCTCCAAGTCCCAGGACTGGAGGGAGCTTTCCAAAGCTCTGCAAGGGAGGGGAGGCCACGTTACAGGCAATGGTGGGGATTGCACAGAGAATTAAGAAGCTTGCATGATGGATCTCAGTATTATGTCACATAAGATGGTCAGTTTAGAGGTGTTTCCTGTTCTCTTTTACTGGGTTCTGGTTGTGGTTAGCTTAAACTGAGGAGTCACTAACTCTGTTAAGGTTGGAGTTAAAACTGTCAGCCCAGTCCTAGAATAACAAATGGGGCTTTGGTAAAAACTGCAAACTTGTTAACTGTCTGCGAATGTAGCTACTTGTTTTGATTAGATGAGTTGTGTGTCATCCATCCAAAAATATTCCAGGAAAACATTTTAACATTTTAAATATTTTACAAATGAACTTTTGACTCACTATAATAGGCTCTTAATTGAAATTAGCATCAGTCTACAGTGCCATCACTCAAATATCAAGTTGCTTTACTTGGCCTCTACTTTTATGTATAGGGTTATGTTGTAGGTATTCATATGTATACCACTGCTGTAGTATGCTTTGAAATGTATATATTAATGGGTACGGTTTTTATTTGGAAAGGTCTTTTTGAACAGAAAAAGTGAAAGCATGCCAATAACCTTCAAAACTGAAATAGAATGACTGTGGTTGATATCGAACCATCTGCCCTAAAGGCACCAATATAAAAATATTATGAACCGAGGACACTCGGTGATTCCACATGAAACCAGAGCCCAAGAACAAAATGCATAATAGGTGGTACACCCACCCACACCCTTGGAGAGAGAGAGAGAGAGAGAGAGATACCGACACAGTCAGGCCGTATGGTTTTATTTCAGTAAATGCTTGGAATTTTCAGGCAACACCTATTTTGTGGAAACTCCTGAACTCCCATGTGTTTATGAAAGCGGTACCAAGAGAGGCTGGCTGAGATGCACTGTGTGTGGCAGGGGCCCTCAAATCAGCTGCTGCAGGGAAATCTCAACTGCCACTAATTAGGCTCATTACCATATGTCACTACAAAGGGACAAATGAAAGAAAGAGAGAAAAAAAAAAAGAAAAGTCAGTTGTATGAACACGCAAGCTCATGTGTCTCGTGAGGCTGGGAGAAAAAGGGTGAAAACAGACGATTGTTTCATGACTATTGCCTGTAATGAGTGGAAAACAATGACGTGCTCCGTGGCGCTTTCTCCCTGTTGAGGAAATGGAGTGTTCCTCAGGATATCGCACAGGAATCCCCTTCAACTGAGGTAAACCATTGGTGCCGTCAAAACACTGCGCTGTAATGGTGCTGCTGGCTGGTTTCAATTAGGATGTAGAATATCCAAGACAATCCCCTCCTCTTTTAATGTGCATTTTTATGTGCACTCAAGTTTATTTGGACGGAAAATTTGTAGGTGAGGCTCTTGCTAATTGGTTTGGAAAACTTGCACCTGTGGTTGACCAGTGTTTTGACACAGTCAGGAACTTTGAATATTTGTGTTTGGTTCCAATGAGGAGGAGTTCAATTGATCTCTAACAGGCAGGCTGGTTACTCAGAAGGTAAAGAGATGGCGGAGCTTGACTGGGATGTTTCCCATAAAGAGTTTTGGACTGTGTCATGTTGATCACAATGACAAAGTTACCACCACAAATGATTTTATCACATAGGCTTATGTTATGTTTGAGCAAACATCATTTCATGTGTTTGGGGGGGAAAAACATTAAATCAAAAGCAATGACTGCATGATCATTACGGTAATTAAAACAACTAACTATTAGTGCTGTCAAACGATTAAAAAATGTAATCTGATTAATCACAAAACTTTGCGATGATTAATCGTGATTAATCACTTTTAATCGCAACTCATTTCCTCCAGTAAGAATTTGGATGCTAGGGTATGTTGGATCCTTATTTTGCCCTGTAAAGGCCCTGATACTAAATAGCTGGCTTTGTTTGTCTCAAATTGGGCAATTCATACCTGTCCCCTACCCCCAAGGATTCCCCAAACATGTTGTTGGACAGTCAGGAGCTATAGCCATAATCTTTGTATTGTTTGAATTGTTGTAATAGTAACTATGATTGTTTTCTATCAAGGATACAGTCATATAACATCTCTACCATACTGTACAGCAGTATGTGTTGTGAAAGGAAATTCTACAGTATACTGCAAGAAAAAAAAAATGAAAATCTTTTTAAATCAAAAAGGGGATCCCATGACGTAAACCATTCCTGTCATTTGGTGAAAGTAAAGCTAAAGAAGTGAAGTTATATGTGACCCTGCACGTCATTCTCCCTCCTCTGCCGCCACCGCCTTGGGGTTTCTGACCTTGACAAGTTTATCCTGCACCCTGGGCTCGCTTTTTATGTTTTCTGGGATTTGTGGTGGCCTTTAATCTCCAAATTAAAGAGTGGAGTCATTAAGCAAATATTCCAGACATGTAAGCAGAAAGTGGAGGCCATTCCTCTCTGGATGGGAAAGGGAATAGGAAAGAGAGATTAGCAGCTTGCTTGTGTATATGGGAATCTTTACGACCAAAGGGAAACATATTCTGACATATGACGTTTATGACATATGATTCTTAAAAAAAGAATATTTTCTCCTTAGTCATGACCTTTCCTCTGGGCTGGCAGTGTTGTTATTATAGCTTATATATCAAGCATTTAAGTTAGTGTGAATATAATGACAGTCAGAATATGACCTCTGCCTCTTTAACATCACACCTATGGTCAGGTATTGTAGAAAAAATTGTAAAAAAAATAGGCAACACCATACAGAGTATGTTGATCCACAATATGGATCAACATACTTCATTCCCATGGTGTTCATATTACAAAAGCTACTTAGCAGATGCTTTAATGAATAGTTGCTTTCAGTACATGATTTTATTAATAACTAAACAAAACATTCATTTGAAAGACCATCATTTAGTAAGTAAAATCATTGTAAACATGGAATCGCCTTTAGTAAATGACTGTTTTAAACAGGAAAAAAAACATAGGTGATGGTCAGTCTTTTAGAATCATACATACAGTATATAGGCCTACTGTAGAATGGTTCTCACATATGCTGATCTGGTATGTGTTTTGCCAGCAGGCCTATTTCCTCCTCTTTCCATTCACCTGCGACTGGCAACCATTACAAAACTGGCTTTTCGCCCACATGATGGTGCTGAGCTTAATATGTGTTTTGCTTTGGATTGTGATACACCTCACTCTCTCTTTGTAGTAATTTACATGTAGTCTATTTAGATGTAGGTATATCCACTGCCTGCAGATGCATGTTGGTCTACAGTATTTCTCTTACTCCTGCCTCTTGGAATTTGGAGCTGACATGAAATTGGCCAGACATGGATGCATAGCAGATCAGCATGTGTGAGAACCAGGCTAACAAATACGCTCATACTCACCCAGTCCTTGCTGTTCCATTGGTCCCAGCTGTTATGACCCACCCGTGACATGCAATCGATTACAGGATAAAAGAGCTGAAACATTTGAAATCAACTGAAACCAATCAGTTCCAGTGAGTTGCAGGTGTAAAAATCAAAAGGCTTGTTTTTGGGGTTGAGACCTGCGTGAGAGACTAGAAGTCTCATGATAGTCTGACATGGAAAAGAGAAAAAGAAAAGAAAAAACAAAGGATCCGGATGAACCCCACCTTCATGTGCCCGTCTGACTTCAGATGATTTCATTGCTTGGTAACTGCAAGGAAACTCCTTTGAGCAAAATATCTGGTGGCTAGCCTGCGGCCAGACTGCAGTCACTGCTGCTTGTGAGTGGAGGACTATTATTTCCCCTTGCAATGCACTGTTCGTACCGAGAGCATTGGGACAGATTACATAGAGAGTGTTATGTGAGATATAACCAAACATCTATTAGCAGTTCCTCTTTGCTGTAATAGATAGTCCTTCTTTGAACCCCTAATTATGCTTTTCCAAACAATCATAGCATGATTCATCAGCTTCTTGGGAATTAATGTGGCATGACTCAAGAAGTCATAAAGAGGAAGAAAAGGGCAATAATCTATTAAGCTCCACCGCATTGCCTAATACATCACTTCATTTATTGCTGAAAACAGGAAAACTGTGTAATGCCTCTAAAATGGTCTTTGTATGGTTAACTCAGCTGATTGCTCCATTTATTAAACAGGATTATCAGAGCGGTCAGTGGTTACGCTGAGCCATAAGAGTACATTGAAGATTTCCTTGTGCTTCTCTCTTCAAATTCCCAGGTAGATGACATAAGAAAGAAAAAAAACATCTGGCCTTGATATTATTGTACAGTAAATGTGTAATGTAACATTTCATTCCATTTCAAATGTATCTTTACTAAAATAACCGTTGTTGTTGTGATGCTTAATCACAAGATGCTTTCCATTCCAAGTTTTGCAACATGACTTTGAATGAGGTTGCAGTGGAATACGAGTCCCAAAGCAGATCTTTAATTGACCGTGCTACCTCAAAGGTCAACAAAGGTCCATTACATTTGCAGCATTGTCAAAATATCTCATTGTTAATGATTTATAATGTGTTCCCACTTACATTCAGACAGGGAAAAAAAATCAAAATGCAGGTTGAGGCCATGATAAAAATTTCCAGCTGTTGCACAAATCCCTTAGCTCTCTGCAGAACTTTGACCAAACATCCCCCCCTCATCAGACAGGGCATTCATTCTGAGCATCACAATGCCGTAGCGGTAGTGCTTACTGCAATGTCTGTGGTGTGTGTCTGTGGTGTGCGTCTGAGGGGGGATAGAACCCCCACCCCACCCCCCATGACTAATCTCCCAGTACTGCTACAATTGCTTTGGGAGTTCATTCAAACTCATAAATGAAATAAAAACACAAAAACGCTCCCTGGGAGAGTATTGGCGATTTCTAGAGAGAACCTCCTAGAGGTTGACTCAGTATGTTTCTCTTTTTTTTCTTTTTCTTCTTCTTCTTCTTCTTCTTTTCTGAACACACATCTGGGAATCTCTCTGTGTAGCGAATGCTGTCGGTAATTTATGACTTGCAACTGACTTTTGGAGGAGGCAGTGGTCTCACTGGACTGGACCACACTGCAGCTCGCACAGGCTGCTAGGGCCAGAGCGGAGGGAAGCACACAACTGGCCCATCTTTCAGGAAAAAACCAAGCATTTCCTTCCCATGAATCACACTGGACACCCTAAGTCTGCCATCAGCGCGTAAAAGCTCAGGTTCAGGCTTTCTCGAGATCCGACCTGAGACTATTACCTAAACCTGTTTGCCATCACCTTTTCTGATGTGCTTTATGTTAAGCAATTCCAGTTGGACTGAAGATATTCCTATTCAGTCCAAAGCTGAGACAATGGTAGATCCATCTGTGTAGTGTATTTTTTTTGTCTAACTACTTCTTACACAACGCAGATTTTGCATGCAGGCCAAATAGAATTTTGATATAGAGGCTCTCAGTCGAAAGTTTTAATTTTTCTATCCAGCGAGACCTTCCACACCCCCTTACTCTCTAACATTGCTCTGCTACGCCTGCGGAGTTGAACAAGGAAGCAGAATGTTTGGTTATGCTAGAACGCTGACTCTCTAACTGGGCAGGTTTATTTCACATATAAATTTGATGGAGTGGAGTTCACAGAGTTCTCCTCCAGTGGGTGAAGTAAAGCAGGTCTCCCCGGAGAGAGTGGCCTTTCCCTAAAACACCACCACACCTGCAGACACTGTGGATCTGATGCCTGTGGCTCCACTATACCTGGAGTTCTTCTCTTATTCTCAGTGGGAGCAATTATCGATATATTACAGTAGATATTAGGGCCATGTACTCCATGACCATTCCAATACATTTCACTGGCCCTGGTTATATCCATATGTCTCACAAAAAAAAAAGATCTGTTTACATCAAAAAGTGAAAAAAAAATATGAATTTTGGAAATGAATGCATGTTTTCTACTGTTCCATTAATTATTCATTCAATCATTAGTTTTTATCACAAACGTGTTGTAATTGTACTAACTATCACAAATGTTTTCTTGTAAACTATTTTGACAGCTCAGTGAAGGAGAATAACAGGAGTGCATTTTAGAGTACTAAATTCAGGTCTAACACCCCTCCGAAATATATGGGCCCAAATTGCTGGGTTATTTTTGTCACGGTAGAAGCATGGGAATTTAGGTAAAGGCATGTTTTTCCTGGAGCAAGACCATTGGAATTATGTCAAGATGTTACCTGAATCTTTTTGCATTGATCTGTTTTTACAGTTGTTGTTCCTTTATATAGATTCTGTTATAAGCAATGACCTGTTCAACTCCTGATGGTGAAGTTCATCAATGTCTTCCAGTCACTTAAACACTTAACCAAAACCAAAAGAACAAGAACCTGCCAATACTGTGTGTTTTGTGTACGTATTTATGGCATCATTCATGCACATGCCTCATGCATTATTCAAGCATAAGAAGTGAATAAAAAAGCTGGAGGATCACCACTGTGCCAGTCTACGTCAGAAAGCCACAAAATTGGCATGTGCAAAATCAATCTAAATGGCTCCACCTTGTTTCAGTGCCTTTTCCGAGTATCAGTGGTGGATAAAAAATGTCAGGGCTCTGGCAGGCCACATTTCCAATGCAAACCCACAGGATGTGTCGGAACAATTCACCAAAAAGCATCTGGCCAGCCAACCCACGGGCTGTGTGTCACAGCTCCAGAAGGCGAGGAGAGTGACCTCAAGTTTAGAGACTGCAGTCGAGAGGCCTTAAGGTCAGTCAGTTTTTCTTTGGTGACTCTAGAATGCTCTCTACTGCCCTTTAAGGCAACATTCCCTTGGGTCATATACACAGGATACCATAAGTCCATATGTATATGCACTGTGTATATAGTTTTTAAATTACACAAACTGAGCAAAATATTGCTTTATCATGCTTTTGTCAACTTGGAGATTGGCAAGCGTAAAGTAAAGGGTAATTTTGTAATAAAACAGGTTTGCATGTGACCTGACGAGCCATACTATAACATTACAGTAAAATATAGTCTGGCAACAATTAATAGACAGAACTCAATCCTGGGCAAAACCACTGATTATCTTACAAAGGGCCTCGGCACGCAATAAGTTAGCTCTACGATCAGAGGAACAAACAAGATATAAGCACCAATTCAAAAGACTGTCTTGAAGACTCTCTAAACTCATAGGGCACTGTGATTGGTGGACACCAATAGTGTTCGACCAATCACAAGACCTACTAAGTCCCTCTGGCTCATTGCTAGACGTACTTGCTGAGTAAATCGAGCAGAAGTAATTCCAATGTGATCTTAAACATCTGCACATGGTATTACCACAGTGTGCAAATTTTGCATAACTCATTGTCATTGCATTGCTGTAATAGAGGACATTTGATCCCCATGTAAAAGCTCAATTAGCAATGCTTTTCTTGGCTGTCTATTCATGAAGAGCCACTTCCCAGAAATCAAACAACATATCAAGCTGAAAATTTTCACCTCTAATACATGTAAGACATGGAGGAATGTTTGGACAAAAAAGAAAATGGAAATTTAAGATCATGGGCCAATAAGATCAACAGGCCCATTTTTAACTAATCTAAAATTGTTTGTATATAATGTCACATGTGTGACACACAAACTACCAACTTTGGTGACTAAATATTTTTTTTTGTGATAAATGTAAAAACCATTGAACAATGCTCCTGTTAAGTGTGATGCACAAATTTGTAATTCTCATAGCTGAAGCGAAACTGTGTTTAAATAACCTTTGCTCTTACACATAAAAAGAGAGAAAACTTGAGACGTCTTTGTGACTTTTCCCAGCAAAAACATCCGAACCCAGTGTACACTGCAGGCAGAAACACTTTAGATGGGAAAACAATGTGTTGAAGGGAGTGTGCTTAATATCAAGTTGCATGCGTCATCTGAACAAGAGTGCATAAACGAAACAGCACAGCAGGTAACGAAAAGTGGTCATTAAATATGTTTCAGATTTGGTAAGCGTTTGAGTAACTGCAGGGTTTTTAAGGAAACACATGACATTTGTATTGACTGATTGATACATGGAACCAGACTGTGCGTAAGATAGATAGATAGATAGATAGATAGATAGATAGATAGATAGATAGATAGATACTGTAGATAGATAGATGATGTAGATAGATAGATAGATAGAATGTGACAAGTAAATGAAACAAGATACATTTAGTAATGATAACGAAGGGATTTAGAAACCCCAGTGATTTTGTCTGCGACGAGAAAAACATATTTCCTGCCTGACCTTGAGTACGATGTGAGGCCCTGATTACTTCTCAGGTCCAAGAGAAAAGCATGACATCTGCTCGGGCCTGGCAGCATCTCCTTGCCCCCCCCCCCCCCTCCTTCTCCCACCCCCCTCTTTCCACTTCTCTGCTGAAAATACAGTGGATTAATTTTTTCAACACCGCTCTTGCGCATATTGGATTGAACGCGTGTCTGTGTGTGTGTGTGTGTGTGTGTGGTGGGGACTTGGAAAGCTCCCCATTGATCAGGGCCGACCCGAAGTCCAAACAGCTGGTGTGTTTCGCTGGGGAAGCCGTGCTTTCCCGCATGATATCATTGCCCAGCCATGCACAGCAGGTTCTAATTATGCCAGACGCTTTACGATAGGGCAGCGTTCGTGTGGATGGGGATGTGGATGTGGATGGCCTCGGATTGTTGACTGAGGAGCCCAGGGCAAGCTTGCTCTCTCTGCTCAAATAAACACAGTGACAAGAGGCAAGGATGGGGGTGAGAATGGGGGTTTGCCCAGGGCATTCCACTGGTCCTAGTCTGCACAGAGCACCACTGAATTATGACTGGAGGAACGGACCGGGAGGTTTGACTCACAGTATGAATTATAGTATTTATCATTTGTTTTGAGTTATTGTATTATGGTGATGGGTATCTGAGCACTCCAAAAAGATGAATTTCTCTTCTACCCATAAGAAAGAAACTGCCATGATTGGAGGTTTGATGTGAGACCTATGATGCTGACACAAGGTGGCACTACTGTATCTAAGAGATGAGAGCACATGGCGTTTTCAGCGAATGGGTTAAGGTCATGGGGTCAAGTCTGCTCTTTGGAGTTATGCCATTTTCCTTTACTAACTAACATATTGTATATAAACCCTTTACATTTTCTGATAGAGTCTGGCGTAAAACAAATGTCCTGTCTGTTTATTCTCAGCAAATGTTTGAAGGCTCCATTTAGAGTTATTGATGTTGTTAGAAATATTTTTTATTATTAATGGGGCCAAGTTTTAGTTGAAATTGGAACAGGATACTATTTCAAATGAACCTCTGAGGCCGAGTAAGCTTTTCTGACAGTCATTACTATAAACAACATGCTGCCATGGTAACTAATTTGAGCATATAAATGGAAATGGTTGAGAAGTACAACACAGCTCTTTAATTATTTCTAATGATTCCACTTAATTAGCACAACTAATGCTATATTACGTTTGTTCTTCATTTACCTCAAAGACGGGTATATATTACTGTTTATATCACTTCTACACTGGGAATCAATTACATTCTCTCACTATGACTTGTGCATAGGCTTCGCTAATGCCACTGTTTAGGGTTCTCCAGTAGGGGTCTGTGCACTCCTTGGAGTTTGGGGTGAAAAGAGTCTCATTAGTCATTACAAGCGATGGTGTGTGAGAGGGGGGTGGGGGGCCTCAGCCTGCCTAAGTGGGCCCACCTTCAGAAAGAGAGTGATGAAAGCTTAATGGCCTCCCAGCCCAGGGCACCACACCCTGCCTGCTGGTGCAAGGGACCCTGTTTCAACCATGCACACCTCGTCGTAGATTTAATGCACTCCTTCTGAAGGGATTTGGAGAGTTTGAGTGTGTGTGTGTGTGTGTGTGTGTGTGTGTGTGTGTGTGTGTGTGTGTGTGTGTGTGTGTGTGTGTGTGTGTGTGTGTGTGTGTGTGTGTGTGTGTGTGTGTGTGTGTGTGTGTGTGTGAGACATCAGGTGTCTGAAACGGCGTTCCTTGACGGCAAAGTGTTCTTGGCCGATTTATTTACGGGCTGGAGGCAGGCGAGGTGGGGTGTCGTTCTCCCCGCGTGATGACATTAGCGTACATTACTGCATAGGGATTTTTCACAGCTCTCCATCTCTACTGCAGCTCCCAGCCCTACCATACATTTCTCAATTGTTTATACAAATCAGTAACAAGTGTGTGTGTGTGTGTGTGTGTGTGTGTGTGTGTGTGTGTGTGTGTGTGTGTGTGTGTGTGCGCGCTACTCTAAGAGACTGCTGTACAAGTTGATGAGCTTAAAAGGTGAAAGATGAACATACTGTGTTCCACGGAGGAGGTCTAATATGGGTAAAAGCTAAAAACGGCAACAAATTCAGAGTAAAAGCTAAAAAAAAAAAGGCAGCAAATAAACAAAAAGTGGTACATTTTTCCACTCTGTCACAGTGAGGAAAAATCAGCATTGCTCAACTCAGGCTAAAAATTGTGTATTTAAGTTATTCAGATTTTTTCCTGAATTATGACATAACACAGCAAAAGTCAAAGTGCTATGAAGTTGGCCTAGAGATGAATGGTTATTGTATATTTAAGCAATAATCCCAGAGGGGCTGTTCTATATTTTGAATATAGCACAGCTGAGGGGTGTTGTTCGGCATGAAGCGAGCAAAGCAATTCAACCTATCACAATCAGGGACCTGAACTATCCATTTTAGAAAATGAAATATGTCATAATGCAAACTTTTTTTCCCAGATTAGGGAATCACTGAGTGATTTTCAAATGTGTTATTGATTATATTTATGCATTGATTTTCAATACATCGATTTTTTCTCACCAATGTTTGATAATTAAAGTAAATCTTTTATATGCTTTGTGCAGGACACTATACAGGGCCCCAAGCCCAGCTCATGTGGTGGGCCTCCCCTCCTCCATTGTACTCCAGTTTGCGTGTGCATTAGGCTGCATCTGGTTCTGTGTCTGTTCCAAGCCCTGCAGCTCATGCCAAACTTTGACACAACAAATCAAGTGAGAACCCTTCCTCTCTCACTCATCACTTAGCCCTGACTGATTGCAGTGTTTGAGCAGTCATCCTCCTCCTTTTTGGTGTGTGTTTTATTCATTAATGTGACAGGCAGTGCAACGTCCCTCTGTGTTCCTCTGCCGTTATCTTGGGTATGCGTGTTGAGATAGGGCTATTTAGTCATTCATAATCCCACCCTCGTAAACACACTGCTGTATGTCTGGGGGAGATCCATCCATTTACTTTCCTGTGCCACGGAGCCCGAGCACTGCTGCTGCTGTTTTCTAGCCAAAGCGGAGAGAGAGCTCACTGGATCGGGAGCGACCTCTGTGGCTTGTCAGTGTGTCTCGCGTGAGGCTCCCCAGGCGCGGCGGCACACTTTGAGCCGCCATAAACAACGCCGCTGGACGGCCAGACTCGGCCAAGCCAGGAGTGGTGGAAAAAAAAGAGAAGAAAATCTGCTGATGTGACGCGGCAAAACGGCCATCATTAATAAAGATAATGAAACAGATGGCTCCCATCATCTGTCTTTTGGGACACGTCCACCGAGAAGCAAGTAGGTTTCTCAGAATTTGGGTGGCCTTGGTGGGAAAGGGGACGTATGCAGTGAATAAGCTGCGCTGTTTAAGTCGTTTGGGGGTGGGAAATGTGCCAAAAGTCGAGATACGCAGCACAACACACAAAAAAAAACATGATATTGTGATCTTGTCACATTAACTTTAAGTACTTGCACTTTTGCTTTTGTACAAGCTTTTGTATAAGTATGACCAGAAATATGTTGTATAATTCAGAACTGTCTTCTGGTCCATTACTGTTGCTGAATAAGCACTTTTCCAAAGTTTGACCATTCGATAGTATGGACATTTGATTTACACCAGTAGAACCATCATGATATAGGCTACTACATCTTTTGTGTCTTTGTGCAGCCCAAATTATGAGGCTAAATCAATCGTACCTTGTAAATGACATTACTATGGCCTACTGAAAAAAACTACAAAGATTGAATTGAAAAGAGTTCTTAGTATTGAAAAGAGTTCCTAGAAAACTATCACAATAACTGCCATGACAGTGTTGGTAAATACAATCCTCTGGTCTCATGAGGAAACAACTGAACTTTCAGCAGAGGCCAATGCCATTACAAAGAGATAAATTTAGCCAAACTAATAGAAACTGGTTTGCTCAGACACTATGTAACATCCCAAACTATCTGGACTTGCCAAAAAAGATCTCTCCTCAACTCTCCACAAAATACAACACTTGCCAATAACATCCAGATGCTTGGCCAGCTATGTGTGTGTATTGATATTTATTTGTATGTTCTCCTTTGCTCTGAATGGCCCTGTTTTTAGTAGCGGCTGTGGTGGTGTTTCTAACGCCAATAGCAGCTGGTCCAGAGAGATCGAGGCAAAGGAGAAGGTGGAGTTACTATTTGTCTAACTAACTCATGGGCGGCTTGTCTGTTGACTCGGAGACAATAGCATCATGAGGGCTCAGCTGGTGCCAGAGCCCGGTGGAGTTTCCCTGTCTCAGACGCTGGCTCATGAGCCTTTGATGTAGAGGCAGGGCGAGCCCACCTCATGATGTCAGACACAGATTTGCCTCAAAGCCTTCGCATGCAATAGCTTGGAGGAGCGCACTGTGAGTGAGTATCAGCTCCAAGCATGCCCCAAGAATACTGAATGCAATGTCTTCGGAAACACACACACACACACACACACACACGCAGGCACACACACACACACACCTAACAAACTGAAAAGCCAATCAAAGCGAAAAGAAAACTTATATTGGTGTTTTCATGTGAACTACACCTTGACAGTGCCCAGAGGTCATCACCCCTGGAGAACAGGGCTGTCGCCTGGAGACTGAGGCTGTCTGTGAAGGGAAACGCTGTGTGTTGATACGCCCAAGGGCAGTGGAAAATCCGCCTGTGTGAACTGTCAGCACCAGATAGCCACAGGAGCGACTAATCTGCTCTCTCCCCCGGCCACTGTGCCACTTGCACTTTCATTGACCGACTTCCTCTGGGCGCATTACAAGGCTAGGGCAGGGGCCAGGGTGCCCATCCTGAGCCCGGCTGAACAGGGCCGTGGGGCTGGGGGAAAGGGGCCTTGACATGCGGACGGGCTGGATACAGGGAGCCCCCGAACTGGGACTCCCCCTAGTTTCCTGCAGAGGAGACCATGTCAGTCCATCAACACAAACAGACGGTTTTTGGTATTTTTTGCCTTCAACGGTGGCTTCCATACAGTACTGCCCTCAAGGCACTACTCCCACCAATTTAGGGTTAGGATGAGGGTTGAGGTGGTTAGGTTTAGGGTAAGGGTAAAGTAGTGCCTTTAAGACTGTGCTGCCTGGAAGGTGCCGTTGGGGGCAAAAAACACCATTGAGCAGAGGAGACACAGAGTGCAAGTCCATCTGAAGACACCAGGACATGGGACAAGAGAGAGAGAAAACGGCCTTATGTCATGGCATATGCTCTAGAGGTGTTGACATGGGCCTCGTAATTGAATATTCTAGTGTTCAGACAATGGAAAGTAAATCATTTAATCAACCTCTCCCCCTTATAAATGAGCAGAAGGAATACAGGATTGTTTGCACAATGAGTAAGATGTGGGATGGATGGAAACGTCTCAATAAACATGGCTAAGAGGGAGACCAAACCCCATGATTTCATAGTCTTGTGAGCCTTTCCAAAAAGCCCTTCTGAGAGTTATTAGACCTTTACACATGAAATTTACTTGTCATGTCAATAATGTATGGAACTAATCAGACCTCCACTATTTTGATAATGGAAATAGTGTCATTGTCTGATGAGGCCCATACTGTAATTTCACAGCATAAACCACATGAATATGTTTTTTGTGGTTGTGTTACTATTCCTCTACAGACATTCTGGCATAATATACTAACTTGTGTTGAAGTCCGTGTAAAGGTGATAGAGCAGGCCTGAGCCTCTGAGTGTTCAGCAGAAGCCTATAGTGATAGAATTTATACTCTCCTGGACCATAATAAAATATAAAGCAGCCCTTCATTACTGTGATAAATAGAGGCTTCGGGAAAGTCTTCACTTTGTTAATATCTCCAAGGGCTATTGGTCTTCATCCAAGATCTGTGCAACAATAACAGCAACTGGCTGTTAAAAAAAACAGCCATATTCATCTTTCGATAGTGTCCAGAGTTGTGCAATTTTTTGCCAATATCTCTCCTGAGACTGTTAAATTTTTGTTTCTGTTGACAATATTTCTTAAGCCGAGTGATGCGCACGTGTGGTTATTTATGATAATAGTTTTCGCAAGACAACAGTTACTTGGAGACAGCAAGGGATTCCTCTAATATTACTGCAGTGGAGGAAAAGGAGAGAGATAAGACCAAATCTACATCTGACCTCAAGCAATGACCTACTGTGCTGTCCAACCAGAACTTTAGACAATAAACTTTACTTTTGACCACCATATTATATTGACCCCCATCTCTCTCCCACCTGCTTCCTGTCCATCTCTAGACTGTCCTATCTGATTAAAGGCAAAAAGCCCAAAAAATATCTTTGAAAAAAAAAAAAAAAAAAAAAAAATCTGTAGTCTACCTACCAGATGGTGCTTAGTCAAAACCATGGATCTTTATGATCTATCTGTACTTGACCTTCACTTAACACTTAACTGTTACTCTTGGATGCCCCCTGAAATTGAACAAATAAAATTGAATTGAATTCAATGCATGGACACAAATAAAGGTCAATCGGATGAGACAGGCATACATAACGCCTTACGATTGGTCACATTGATGGAATCCCACATATGCTTCAGTTTATTTGGTTGAAGTCCTTTCACTTTAGACTTAGCCAGAACACTAAAAGCAGAACACATTTATATAGTTGATGCAATCAAGCATTAAATCTGCCACAAATGTGTCATATATTTCACCAAGGTAGAAATACTGCACCAGGTTGATTTGATAAAGAGACAGGCCCCCATTAATAAACGTTTGGGAAGTATTATCTGCAAATCATTTTCAGTTCTAACATGGGAAACACAAAGCCGTAAATAATGTGCATTAATAATACTGCTGACATGAGAGTCTCTCTGCACAAGTGCATTCACACAACCAGATTGCACTTTTCAGTTCAAGTGGAAATTGTGCAATACACAAAAAACACCAAAACAATCCTTGAGCACAGTCAGTCACTGAGTCAGTATTGTTGATATCCTGTTGTTGTTTTTATGGTATCTCAGGTGTACATTGATGACATCCCTGAAAAAGGTGACTGTAGTGCTTTATACCTGGTACTGGTACAGGTAACAAAATCTATGCACACTCAAGGACTGAGCACTGACTTGTGTGAGCATAACCCTTTGAAAAATGAACTTTCTAAAGTCAGAGAGAGTGAAAGAATATTCTGAGATAGCTGGCTTACTTGTCCCATATTCAAGAACAACACTGTCCCGCCCCAGACAGACAGACAGACATGAGTCCATCTGATGATCTCTCTAGCTGACGAATCGTGAATCATCTGAAGTTGATTGATTGTCTTTCTTGGCAGGCCTGTGAAAAAGGCCATTGCAATAGTCACCCCTATCGGAAATAAAGGCATGAATTAGTTTTTCCAAATAAAGCCCTCTTTATTTGGCAATGTTTTGTTAGGTGATAAAATGCTTCCTCAGTCCTTTGAACTCTCATCGAGGGGTGGGGGGACGTGTGTCACTTTGAATAGTCAACTTGCACTCAAACGTCAACACATCCTTAAGCATCAAAAATGCACAAATTATCTACAACAATTATAGAAAAATAAATAAATTAATACATAACATCATATAATAATATAAAATAACATATTTACATATCTATTTATTTTCTGTGCCAAAGGGCCACATGGGGTGGACTACTTTGGGGCTGCAGCAACCAGGCCACAGGTTGCTTACCACTAGACTATGTGAGAAACAGTGTCAATGTCTCATTAACGTCACAGTATGATCAGCCTTGACATTTTAGATTCAAATGCCTTTTTAGAAATGATGACTGAACTAAGTATGACATCAGCCTATTTTTTTTTTTTTTTGTGCAGACCACCTCACACTCCTGGAGCCGCCCAAACCAATCTATATCTCGCAGTCACACAGGCGTGGCACACGCTGCCCTGACAACTGATTATGGAAGCTGAGAATGAAATGAGCTGAAGCCGGTTCCATGGCGGACCACTGACACAGCTAAGAGGAGCTGGTCCTCACATCAAAGCGCCAATAGTAGCCCCACCAGTGGAGATAAATACACACTTCCTCTCTTCCCTCGCCTGCTGTTTTTTTCCCACATCCCTCCCTCACACCCTCTGTCTGTAGCTGCCCAGTGCGGAGGAAACAGCCGACCACATCAAGAGGCTCTCTAATGCTTTGACTGAAACACATCAACCAAGTTGCACTTGGGACACTTCAGCTCCCCCATTCATGCTGCCAGTCATGTGCACTTAATATACATACTGTATGTATTCACACACGCAAGCGTATATGCATGCGTGCACACACACACACACACACACACACACACACACACACACACACACACACACACACACACACACACACCAATGCTGCAGCCATATCACAAAGCTTTTTCACATTTTTACAGTAATGCAATGGCAATAGGTGAGCTATCCCTGAAAATGTTTTTTAACTTAAACACCTCCAGGAAGCAATCGGGGAGGGTTTTTAAGGCTGAGATAACAGTGATGCACTACAAATATTACTGTAGGACGATTTCAAGGGCCTGCACTGACCAAGAAGTGTCTAACAAGCCCTCAACCATCTGTGTTTAGTGGAGGACCACCTATTGGCAGCTTTGTAAGTTCTAGAGACAGGGGCACACACACACACACACACACACACACACACACACACACACACACACACACACACACACACACACACACTATGTACAGATTAGAATATTTCTTAGTGGTATATAGGTCTACCAAAGGTGCATCAAACAATCCCATAACTATAAGCAGTGTGCAATCTAGTAAGAAATAATTTAAAAATATACTAATTTCCAATCATCTCATGAACATGTATAACTGCTATGACAATGACACTAATCCAAAGGGTGAAATAGATACACACACACACACACACACACACACACACACACACACACACACACACAGACATCACTGGACATGGAGGTTCAGTATAAAACATATTGTTCTATCACTGTCCACTGACATATTCCACCTAAAATTTCAAACTATTAAGGTATCCAGGCCCCAAAGTGACCCCCAACATCACTCACCAGGGGAGCAAAATTGGCAAAGAAGCATCCCGGCAAATAGACAAATTATGCGCCCTGTCCGTGTGAGTCCATTCTTTATTAAGAGTGCCCTAATGGTACCTTTTTAACTTCACTCAGCAGTCCAGCATGGGCCAGCGTGAGGCAGCCTTTAGTTTTCCTCAACAGTAGCACATACCTCTCCAAATCAGCGGAGTGGTTTGGCTCGGACACTCCACTGCCTCTTCAGGCCTGAGATTAGCGCCTAGGAAAAAAAAAGGGGCCTCAACATTTGACAAATTGAAGGTGTAAGTATTCGGTCCTTCTGGCTGGGACCTCCCTTCCATTAAGCCAGCAGTTTCTCTGAGACACCCTACTTGGCCATGGCACTCAGTGTCAGCCACTGGCAAGAAGTCGAAAAAATTAATGAATGGGCTGATGTGTGTAGGTTTGTGTAAGTGTGTGTGTGTGTGTGTGTGTGTGTGTGTGTGTGTGTGTGTGTGTGTGTGTGTGTGTGTGTGTGTGTGTAGGTTTGTGTGAGTGTGTGTGTGTGCTTGTGTTTATGTTCTTGTGTGTGTGTGTTTATGTTCGTGTGTGTGTGTGTGTGTGTGTGTGTGTGTGTGTGTGTGTGTGTGTGTGTGTATTTATGTTCTTGTGTGTGTGTGTGTGTGTGTGTTTTCAGCCCCTCCACACACAAACGCATGGCCACCCAAACAAAATTGTGTAACATTAGATTATTCCAGAGCTTTCCTGCAAACAAGGGGAGCACACGCCAGGCCTCCTAATAAGCTGGGTAGTCTCGCGTCCAGATTCTGCAGCACTTTATCCCTCTCCTCGGGAAATCAACCAGCGCTCATAAATTGCTCCACCTGTTTGGAAATGTCTTTTAAGCGTTCTGGTCTCTGTGAAAAATCACAAGTGAGGCATTTAATAAGCAAATAACATTTGGCCATACTTAGCGCCCCGCTAGGAGACTGTGAGTCACACCACAGATGCATCTTTGGTAACACCTCATGGTATTTTTAACTCATGTTTACAACGCTCGTCTCAGGGCTTAAAACCTAATGATAAATAATCTAAACAGACTTTGTTTTTGTAACTTATTATTTAAAAATAATATTGTCACAGTATGGCAGGACAATTGAAACACTCAAAGTCAGTTGGCCTACCGTTGGATATGTCAGCATGGAGTTGGCAGCACATCATGATGTCCTTTGTGTTATTGCTAATG
This sequence comes from Sardinella longiceps, assembly GCA_027497455.2. NCBI lineage: Eukaryota > Metazoa > Chordata > Actinopteri > Clupeiformes > Clupeidae > Sardinella > Sardinella longiceps. The sequence goes on along the minus strand of JAODXP020000034.1, from coordinate 12,605,954 downwards.
AGATAATTATGTCCTTGAGAGTATGGCCAGGCAGAAACTGACATTCATTATTATCCCTATTATTTATCATATGAAAAATACAATTATTCAATATGACCTCTACTTTTTACTGTATGGCTTAAAACCCCACTCACACCCCAATTGCAAACAATTAATTAAATGCACTAACAAAAATTTAAAATGTTAGTCACCTGTGGAACAAACAGCCTACCATTAAAATATTGATCCTGAGTACTCTCCACCATAGCCATGGAAAAAACAGGCTAAATATCAAACTGCCAGCTAACGCTGACTGAATGGTACTGTTGGAAACAAAATGAAAGTTAGGTGACGTAGCCATTCCCTTAGTGTTAGCTGCTGGTTTACTGTTTTTGTTCTACGTTCATACCCAAATCTCTTGTTCCTCTTTCTGCTGACAGCACTTGGTGAGCTTGAACAACACAAGGGAGCTGTATTGTTCATTCACAGCTTGGTTTGGACTGATACAGAGGACTCGGAGTGTGTTACCTTTACCTCCCCACTGTGTCAGCCATTAAGGTATGGTGTATATGTGTGTGTTGTGCTAATGTCATCCTCTGTTGAGTGTTTGAGTTCCTAGTCTACACCTTACTGTGATCACATTTAAACATCATAAGCAGCTCTTCATCGTTTCCCTACAGGAGTTCTGAGAGCTTTACATGCAGTAAATGGACAAGTTGCTTGACCAACTTAAGTCTCTAAGTTAAATGATTCATCCCAAGAAAAGTCTTCTTCAGAGATAGTGCACAATGCTTTATTGTTCAGGGTCGTTGTCCTTGGCGCTGCATCAACCTACATGATGAAGTGTTCCCAGTAGGAGAACCTGTTTTGTATTTAATACCAAGGACAACTCGCCACTCGTGATTTGTAGAACTACTTTTTAAATATCACCATTACTCGTTGCTGTCAGTACACTACGGTCAGGTGAAGGTCTTATTTCACAAGCTGCCACAACAACATACTTGGAGAAACACAATTACAGTACAACTTAAGCAAATTAAACTGATTCTGGTTTAGTTGAAGTAAAAAAAAAAAAAAAAAAAAAAAGACTCTTGCAACCTTGAAACACAGGAGCTCCACCGGTGTCATCTATTACTTCCATGGCAGATACAACAACGACACTACAACAACCACCAGATGGATTACCACCACCAGGGCAACTACCCAGACATTCCTGTGGGAAATGTTAAAAATAAACAAAGCATTGCTTAACAGGATAGGTTAACCTGACTTTCAGCAATATGCATGCTTATTTTCTTTATATTCCACCTAGGATCCTTTAAATCCCTTGGCATAGGAGGAATCCTCCTGGTTGCACCCCCTACACACACACACACACACACACACACACACACACACACACACACACACACACACACACACACAATCCAACCCCCTAACTCCAACCACCATACACCTTCCTCTGCTTGCCATGTGGAATTACCACACTGGTGGAGGCCAAGCTTGTCCAGAAGCCACTGCAGGTCTGATTTGTTTTGGCTTGGCTCCTCTCTGACATGCCTGGGAAGGGCAAGGAAAGGAAATGGGTGGACCAGCAGCTCTCCGCTCCCCCAGAGCAGGTCTGGGAGAAGCCAGAGAGTGTTTTTTGACTCTGCCGTGAGCTTGTAAGGGAGAGAGAGAGAGAGAGAGAGAGAGAGAGAGAGAGAGAGAGAGAGAGAGAGAGAGAGAGAGAACTGTGTCCCCATCTGGTTTTAATAAATAGCCCTTGCAGCTTGCGACTGGAGTGCACAGGATTCTAATTTCTCCCACTGAGGTGCATTTTGGGCAGTAATAGGAAGGCTTTAGAAGTGGTGATAAGAGGTGACCACATGGTCACCAACCAGTGACAAGATCACTCAGCAAAGAGTCACACTATACGTCCTCAATGATCTACCAAAACACCTAGATTATAGCATTTTGACTGCAATGAGGCATGCTTGCCAAAGGTGGGCAGTAAATCACTGGTCACTGGTGAATTTTGGTACCCAATCTGAAGTTGGATACATATATGAAAAAAGACAATGACAACAAAGAACAAGTGATATTTCTCTGATCATAGACTGGTAAAAAAGAGAAAAGTCTCTCCAACCTGTTGTATGAAAAAGGCCCCTTGCCAAACCAAGCTTGAGTGCACTTCAGTCCCTCTAGTGGTCTTTTTTAGAATCCTGATGAATACAGTACAGCAATATTTGTCCTACACAAATTATCATTGTGCATTTATACTGTCATCTTTTTATATCAAAATCTTATTTGACTTTTAGTTTGTTTGTATGATTGACCCTTTGCCGCTCCCGATCCCTCCAGCGCTGATCACCAGGGCCAGGGAGCCGACGCTCATGCTGACGGGGACAGAAGGTCAAGAAGCAAAAGCAGCTGGACCTCAGAGCTGCTGTCCATGTGCCAGGTTGGGTCACTCCACTACTTGTCTGTCTTGTTGTTTGTCTGTCATCCTGTCCCTCTCCAGGCTCTAATTTATGACCTGACGGCCAGTGGAACCTGCTGCAGGCTGCCCGTGAGGTCAAGCCCATCCCCTCACAGTCAAAGTGACTTCACTGTGGAGAACAGCACGGCGACTGTCCTCAGGTTCCCCACCTTCACTGCAGGGCCACACTCACTCGCAGAGGGGCATGAATATTTATCTGTTTTTAACGGCTTAAAACCTGCGTGTGAGTCATTACAAATACAGACCATTGCCATTACTGAATGTTTTTTAAAAGCCAAAAAATATATACTTTGATCAAACTAAACTGGCTGTATGTACTGTATTTGGCTTAATTATGTCCAATGACTTGTGAGGCAAATTGAATTTATTAAATGATTTTTGTGAGAAACATAAGAGTAAAAAAAACAAAACAAAAAACAAACGTGCAACTTGACTGCCAATCAAATGGACAACAGAACATTACTGACAAAGGATCCCACAGTTATTATCCTATAATCAAAATGTGGAATAATGGGATTTAGCCTGAGGTTGGGATGGGGAGACCACCCATGGGCTAAGCCTCCATTGTGCATTCTTAATCTGATTAACGCCTTAAATGTGATTATGAGAGAGAATGACACAAACTTCACAGGAATGTTCACATCCCCTAGATTGAACTCCTTACTGCACAGGGTAAACTGGAACGGAACACAAGGGTTTCTATAACGTTATTTGCCTGCACGTTTGAAGCATAGATTTGAAACCATGTTGTAAATTGTAATACAAGCTTGGTTATATTATGAATGCTGACGACGGCAGTGTGCAAGTTATATACGTGTTATATGGCTTTTCACAATGAGCAATTGTGCTTGATGACACTGACACTAATTTTATGTAGTTATTTTTTCCTGGATTAATAACCAGGATGGCGACATGAAATGTGCACATTTGTGTATGATAACATCAGATCCTCCATCTTTGTTTGATATTGAATATGGAGACATACTGCATGTAAAATATGAGAATCTTTTTGTTGAAGTGCCATTTTGTTAAGGACCCTGTACATACTGAAACTGAAAGAGCATGACAGAAGACATGTTTTTCATTGCAGAGCTCCTCAAGCATAACTTCCATAAACACAAAGGACTGAGTCCTCTTCAAAGTAATACCCTCTGACTCCTCCGTCTGTGAAGCATCACTGTTATCTCCCCTGAATAACTTTATAGTGAAGTACACTCATCCATCTATATATAGTAGGAGAGCATAAATGTATGTGAGCTTGTGTGTGTGTGTGTGTGTGTGTGTGTGTGTGTGTGTGTGTGTGCGTGCGTGCGTGCGTGCGTGCGTGTGTGTTGTGCACCTTTCAGCTGAACTTGTAGACCTTTCAGAGAAACTTTTAGCCAGGTTTACTTTAATTGAAGCAACCATCACAGTATTGTTTGACATGTTTTCCTTGATCTTCACAGTTCTCTTCGCTTCATTTCTATCAAACTTCTGCTCACTTCTGTTTAGCACGTCAGGCATGGTCTCCGTGTCAATGCAACTATGGCCTAATTGGCTGATCAAGCTCAATGACCCCCCAAAGGCAAAAAGGGGGCATTTGCTCAAGATTGATTTAATTTCATAATCACATGTACAGTGGGTGGGATCATTTGTGCCAGGAGACAACCATTACTGTGACTGTCCAGGGAAATATGCCCATGCGGCTCTTAGATAAACTTCAAACAAGCATTGACATTGGGGTCTGGATAATGACTAAGCCTGAGGTTCGTGGGGGGAACTGAGTACTTGGAGGAGTAATTGCTCCCGATAAGATGCCATTTTGATAAGTGCAAACTGAGAGAGAGATATTTGTTGTTATTTGCAGTTTGAGATTAAGCAGTGGAAACGTTAATCCTTACAAAATCGCTGTGGCAGTATAAATATTTATCATGGTAAATTTGCTGTTGTTTTCAAAAAAAGACAAGAGCAGGCTTTCCCAGGCTTCCTACATAAACAATATGCCTCAACCAAATAATGTGCCTGACAATACTCCTCAGACTATTTTGTATACAGTGGATACTGTATTTCTGTGCACTGTATGTAACAATGACTGGTTGTTAAAAAAGGACCCTGAAAACATTTGGCCATGATTTACAAATATATCAAGAAACTAGCAGTAAACTAGTAGCATAACAATGTTGGTAATAATATAAGATTGTGTGTTTTTTTTTTTTTTTTTTAAGAATAACTTCATCTAGAATTAAGTTTGCTTTAAAAACACAAAAGATACCTTCCTGACATGTGAGTCTCAACATTATGGAAGTGATCCAATGTTCCCAAACATGAGCCGACTGATGGTGTAACATTTCCAAAAAATGCACTGCTCTCCCCTCCAGATCCCTTCAGTGTGGTCTGACACTGCTGTTGCTGCCTCATGAACCATTTAACACTTAAAACATAAATGATAATGACTGCTCGTACCACATGCAGGCCCAAGAGCCCAAACTACCAATCCAGCCCCATCCCTCTTTCCCACTCGCTTCCTGTCGCGTTCAACTGTCCTATAGCCACATAGAGGCTTTAAAGTCCAAAAATATCCTTGATGGAGGAACAACAAAATGATGGAGGAACAACAAAACTCCCAAAAGTCTGAGCCACCCAAGTAGTTCCTAATTCAGTTTTTCGAAATAAATTTAGCAACACTTGCGTTTCCAACCTCAAGTAATTGACTCTGGAATAACGACTGCTAGGGAACGTGTCTGAAGATACTCCACATTTTCATTCCAACATGGTGTCTATTCAACATAAAACATATGCTGAGCATTAATTCAGGTAAATATCAGTAAGGTGTCAACTCATTTTGATGTGTGAGAAACAGCTCCTTTGCCATGAAACATTTGCAACTTACCAAAGCTCTGGACCTGAAATAAATAATTTTCCTTTTTTTTCTTCTCTAACTTTTATGATCCTTCCGATGTCTGACCTGTTCATTAAATCTAATATTCATTATTGAGGGAAACACCTGCCAAAGACTTATGGGCCTCAGTCGAGACCCAGAAGCCTCTCGTCATAAGTCTGCACCGGCAAGCGCAGAGAAAAAGCAACAAATAACAAATTTGTTGACTAAATACATAAACAAGTCCATGAATGGACCTCACACATTTTGTTTTCCTTGTGTCACCACTTGAGTCCCGTCATCTTCACCCTATGCCACCCCCATCCAACCCCGCCCTGAATGCACCCGAAAACGTGTATATGTTTTGAGAACCCTGCATGTCTCTCTCTCTCTCTCTCTCTCTCTCTCTCTCTCTCTCTCTCGCTCTCTCTATGTCTCTGTCCTGCGCAGATGCTGTGACCTCTGTGTGTGGTAGCTGTGCAGCTTACACTAACAGATAGCATCAGAGCAGTGGCAAGTCTGACTGCAGCGGAACCAGTGAGTGATTAATTTCCTCAGTTGCTGCTCGCTTTTGGCCAGTGGCTCAGGCAAGTGACAGGCACAAAAAAGGGCTTGAAAAGGGGTGTGTGGGGGGTGAGGGGTGCTCCAGCACTCTTTAGACCACTGCAGTCCATCAGTACAGGCTGGGTAGAAAGAGCTTTGTATGAGTGAAGAGAGGTGTGGAAAAATGATGAGGCAGGGTACGGAGGCCAGACTCCCATCCTCTGGCAAAGAGAGTCTCTCTCTCTCTCTCTCTCTCTCTCTCTCTCTCTCTCTCTCTCTCTCTCTCTCTCACTCTCTCGGTCTCTTCTAGGGCCTGTCAGTGAGGCCGAGGGGAAAAATTGAGGCGGTGCGATGCAGACGCGCCCTGCGTGTCAGGTGAGTCATGTGCTGCTGCTGCTGCTGCTGGTGTAGCTCAGGTTGTGGACAGCACCGGCAGGTGGGCTCCTCCGGCTGCCAGCGACGACAGTGGCACAGGGCCACACTGCCGGGAGGGGATCGACCTTTAAGCCTTTTTCGTTTTTTCTTCAAGTTCATCCAAAACAACTTGTGCTTCAGTCCAGGCCCACTAATAAATCAGCAAAAGTCCACCTCAGTCTTCAGCGTTAAAAGCTTGTCTTGTTAGAATTTGGTCTACAGTTTAGGTTTTTAAAAACTGGACCAGCGTGACAGATTATTGGTCAAATCATTGTCATATATTCCCTATGGAGAGAGCATTGAATACATTTTCGCTCTTACATACAGTAGGCTACATATGAGGTGGTACTGCTTGGCATAGCATGGCTTGTTGACTTTGAACACATTTGAATCGCATTCCCATACTTGCTTGAGGGAGTGAATGGATGTCTGTTGCAGTTATTTCAGTAAAAGCCATTCAAAAAAGATTAGGCAATTTCTGTGGACTTGGGCACAATTTGGCTACCCTCTGAAGACAGACAGATTCAGTTGAAACTTGTAAATCAGAGGCGAGCGGCACAACGAGTGGTGGTGTGGCCCAGAAGCGGTAATGGAAAAGCGCCACTGGTTTTGCACACAGTACTGGCAGGTCCAACACGCGACACACGCAAGTGATTTACTCCCGGGCGGCATCTCGCAGACAGATGGAGAACCAGTGGAACCTATTACAGCTAGGGTGAACTTTTGGTGTAGATTATCAGCTGCTTCAAACCCAGACACAACAGAGGAGGAAGAAAGAGAGGATCTGGAAGGGGAAAAATGGTTGGGGGAAAATCCCGCCAGCTGTCTTTGTTTTAAAAGAGATTTCTTAAAAAAAAAAAAAAAAAATCTTTGCCTCCAGAATCCAAGGGTTGACCTGGGGTACAGTCCCCACCCAACCACCACCTTCAGTGCACCACCCTCTCAGCGATCTTGTTTAAACCTTTAATCAAATGCACATCTGGACTGCATTGCAGTTCTGCAGAGAATGGCCTGATTGCTGTTTAGCAGACCACGCAATGATGTCACTTCACATTAATAACAATGTTGCCCAAAGCAACCACATTTATCTTTCAGTTCAAAGATGCAGGACCTGTGGCAGACATGGCAGGCAGTCAGAACAGAACAGATATCAAAATAATTACGATTACAGTCATTATTGTGTTGATATCAGGACAAAACACTTGACGTTTCGGTTAAATATTCAATCAAAACCTCATGATTAGACTAGATCTAACAGCAAGGAATTTAAACTTGGACAATTATGTGTAAACTCTATTTAGTGTAAACAGTAAATAGGATAATCTAGTGTGTGTACACTGTATGTATTATGTGTTAATCTCTGGTGTATTCCACAGAATCCGTTGGTTGTTTATGGGGACTTGATCGTTTGTTTTAGTACAATGAAAGCAGAAGTCAGTACAATTAGATAATTTGAAAGCTGTTGTTCCCTATATACCAATTTTTAGCCCACCAGGGGGTAACAACCCTCACTTTTAGAGCTACTGAGAAATCCTGGAAAGAGGTCTGCATAAATACCATACAAAGTGTGCCTGCTCCAAAACTTTTCTGTTCAAACTGAAGTCACCCTTCATTTGTCTTTGCACCATATATACTCTGTATGATTCGCAGAATATGCACAAAGGGCCCCTCTTGAGGACCTTGAGAGGCCGAGCCGTGAGATGAGGCATGAGAACAGCATTTAAATGGCCTCTGCAGAGCCCCACTTCTCAGCGCTGGAGAGCCCCTGGCCCGGTGAGAACGTTGACCAATCGTGTGCGAGCACAATGGATCTGTGACTTTTCTCAAGAGAACAACAGCAGAATATGTTCACCTCAAGAACACATGGTCCTGTAACAAGAGAAGAATCTAAAAACAGTCCGGCTTTGAACTGCACCAGTTTAAACGCAACCATCTGTGACTATTTCTTCTGTTACTCTGGACAACTGTATATTAAAAACAGCAGGAGACCTTATTCTGGGTGCCTTGCAATTTTGACACCACTAAATGATTTATTTTAGTGGAAAAAATCCTTATCCTCTCAAAATTAAATATGGACGTGGAATGCATGTTTAATAATGCTCCATAACGGCAGTTAGCATGTGGCGAAGAGAAAGCTTTGTTTCTCCCCGGCTTAGAAAGGAGAAAGGGCCTCTAGATTCTTTCATTCTCTTAATAGAGTTTGCATACGCATATTAATGCCAATATGGAAAGACTTTACTGGATGTCATATCAGTGCCCCGTGGCTTAAAGGGCATCTGATAATGGGAAAGGTTACTGAAGACATATGTGCTAGAAAAAATCAGGTAGGGCAACACAATCTAGTGCCTTAAATAATAATAAAACAAAATGTATTTTGCAGTGGTTTACAGTTTGTAGAATGATGATTATGGCATTTCTGAACGTAGTAATATGGCTGACGCAGGTGAGAGCAAGGCGCTTTTGTCGATCTTATACAGATAGGATACTGCCTTAGCTCTTAAATGGACACGGGATGGGCAAGTTGGAAAACTGGCATAGGTGGAATAACTGTATTACTGTACCTCAATTTCTGGTTCTGAAATTGTGGGACAGACCAGTAGTGGGGAATAGAGATATGACAATTGTAGCAGCACAACAGCCTTTGGGAAATTAACAATAATCGACCACAGAAACCAACCCAATTAATAAGTGTATGAGTGGATCCTTTGCGTACTATGTATTTGATATCTGTGAGCTATCTAGCAAAACCTACAAAACTTTCTGAATCAAAGCTTTACTGTATTTGTAGTCATTAAACGCATTTCACGACCATCTGCTTCCAATACTAGTATACTTTTTTCACTCCTCTTTCATGTCGGCATTGATTTTAAACGTCTGAAGCATGTCCTTCAAAAGAATGAGTATCCTTCTCCAATTGGCTTCTTTGAAAGTCATATGAATAAAACATTGTCACTGCAGCATGAAATACTCTATTCTTCAGACAGATGTGGCTTGAATGTCTTCTTTGGAAGATGAAAACACTTTCAAATCAATATCAATTGACATTTTTTTTCATGAAAATACATGTATTGCAACATCTGAGAGAAATACTGAATTTGGCAAAGCAAATAGGCAAATGTGGTTGTGAAATATTGAGGAATGTTGAACATTGATTCATTTTCTTTAGAAATTAATCACAACTCTCACCTAACATTACTCATGATATTACACTACATTATGTGTGCTGCAAATATGAAAACAAACTTTTCCAAACCCGACCTTGAAAACTCATTCACATTTGGCAGCCATTGTTTTTTGATGTCATGATCAGGGAGGGATATGTTAAAAAAGTTTGCCATTCCTGATTACTTTTAACACAGTAGTATTTTAGCTTCAATTTGGCATAAATCATAGAATCGTTGGAGTCACTTACAGTGGCATCTCACCCATAGCATCTTGCTTAAAAATGCTCATTGAATTTTGGTATTTTCCTTTTCCAAAATTTAATCTGTATAGTTACCAGGTGTATTAAAACAGATGGAAAATGAAGTGTAGTGATTTTCTAGAATGATATGACATGGAACTATTATCTTGTCCCAGCTTAATAATGAAGTAATAAAAGTCGTGTTCAACCCAAATTCAGATCCAGTATTCAGTATGTCTGTGGAAATACCAGTCAACCGCTGATCTAGTTTTTTTTGAAAAATCTATTTTTCTAGCGCAAGATTGCTAGTGCATTTACAAGCTATTTCAAAATGAGTGCATTGGCTAATAAGCAAATTATGCCACCATGAAGCTGAGATTAAATGTTGAAGTGTGAACTAATGAGTGAGTTTTGACTATGTCAATGAGTGGTATAGAGACAGTGGAAGCAGACAAAGACGGAGACAGCACAGACAAAGATTTGTTGATGGATAGATAAACTTGTAAAAAAAAAAAAGATACCCAATAACCATGCATGTAACCATTATGAAAGAGGTACACCATTATACAGGCAAAGCCACACAGCAAATCTACAGCAAATGCTATTCAGTAACACCAAATATGCCATTACCACTCACCACCACCAGGTGACTAACCCCCATCACCCTTGCAGTACAATCAGTCCACTAGGAATAAGAGATATTGATAAGACAAACTCAACCTCGACCAAATGTATGTGTTAAAAAAAAAGCTGCTTAAAAGTTAAAAGTTGTCTGGGTATTGAAATGCACATTATAAGACTGACTCAAAGTGCAATATCATGCCTCACCTTTTCAAATTGGATATCACGCTGTAAATGTGCTGGTCACAACAAATTTAGTGCAAAATCGGACTGATATTGTGTGACCATTTTGACCATTGTGTAAGTCTACAAAAGCCGACAGTTTTATTGCATGGTTCTTGCCATACTTGAAAATACATCTAATGAGATTAAAGATGTGGAATGTTCTAGAACAATGAGTAATTACAACACTTGTTACACTGTTATAACAGAAATTGAGGAAAATCTTTGATAAAACGGGATAAAAAAAAATCCAATCCTTTCAAATCTGAAAAAGATCTACTCTAGCAGACTGCCGGCTATGACTAAAACTATGACTTCGACTAAATTATGCTGTGCTGTATGCACATTTGGCTAAAAGTTTGCCCCATACGTGGGACTACTTGCAAGGCAGAAGTCAGAATGGTTGTTATGGTCTTATCAGAAAATATACATTTCTGGCTGTGTAATCTAGACAAAAAACAGAGATTAGTTCAAAGAAAGACTTTTGTGAGTGTGTGTGTGTGTGTGTGTGTGTGTGTGTGTGTGTGTGTGTGTGTGTGTGGGGAGGGGGGGTGCATACAATTCTGGATGCAAGAGAGAAACAAAGAAAGTGTGTGGATCTGGATCTGCAGCCAACAGAGAGACAAGTAAAGTAAAGATATTTAGAGTATTTAGAGATTTACAAGGCATCAGTTCACTGACTAACTGACTCTGTAAAACTATGTTTCTTAATGAGTGAAAGGAATTGAACTGAGGAGTTTTGCTGATTGTGCTGCTTATCCGCATGAACGGGATCTTTCAGAAGAGGAAACAATTTATCTCTGGCTGGACAGCGAGGATGGTCTGGACAGACTCACTGCACTCATGTTATCACCAAGAGCTTGAAAAGAGTCAGGGAATGACAGCACTCATTTGATCTTGGTGGGTCAGTGAACTGTCTACTGTCAACCACCGAGCCCCATGACTTGACCCATCCATTCACCCAAAAGTGCTTATCAACCACAAGCAGCACAACTCTAAATACCTGATAAAAATCACAAATGTTGTCCTGTGATGTTGGTTTTGTGTTTACTGGTGAAATTCAGAGAGTGGAGAGAGTTATAATGAGAAGAAGGCATAAAGGGGCCCCTGCTGTGTGTTTCGACAAAAGGCATTTCTTGTCATTGTTTGAACATGGAGGAAAGACCAGGGGAAAAAGCTTTTTGTACAAAAGATATTTTCCAAATTAAGGCTCACATACCACGTGTCTCTTTTCGAGCCACAACACATGCTCTGATTGATCACAGACTTCCTGCCAGCCCAGAAATCATTACAGAAAATGTGTCTCCCTCCAACTGCCCACCCTACACACACACACACACACACACACACACATACACACACACGGGGGAAAAAAACACACACACACATGAAAGAGATCAGCCATGAACGCGAGATGGCCTTCAACAGGTCTGCAGCTCGTAGGCATGGCATGCTATATCTGGTTCATCTTCAGTACTCCACCTGCAGGAGTAACAGCCCGAGCAGGAACAGATGTGGCCTGTGAGTGATCTCTATCCGCACCAAACGCCTGTGGGTCACCCCGTCTCCAGTAACTCTGCACCTTACCTGCGCCACGCTTGATATATGAGACGCATTGGGGTGCTCATTGTGGTGTTTTGGAAATCAATGCGTGTTGCCATGCAGGGACGGATCCCTGCTTCATGGGGCCCCGGACCTGAGAAACCGCAAGACCCCCCCCCCCCCCCCCCAGCACACTGGGAACTGGGTGGGGCGAGGGGGGGAATTTTTTCAGGGCAGAGGCATTGGCTCGTTATGCTAAAAAAAAAATTGTGTGATGTTAGTAACATCTGTTAATTGGATGTAAATTTTAAAGCCATTAGAGCATAGCCTGGACCTATGCAGGATTATTAGATTGTTCACACACTTTTAGGGAACGTGAGCTGGGTTTATACTGTTGTGAGACAGGTTAGTTTTATCCTGTTGATGATGTGTTGTTGCAATGGTAATCCTGCTCAGTAAGAGAGAAACAGCACCACAATGTTGCAGAAACGCCCCCAAAGCACCTTGCGCTGGTGAAAATGCGTTACTGATCATGAAAATCTCAAAGGCTACATAAAATGCTATTTCAAAAACGAAGACAGAACATAAAAGTGTTAATCAAGTCATGGTTAGTAAGTAAGGCAGGCTAAACGTAAGCAATAAATCCCGAGAGGTCAATGGTAATGCTGGTTTTAGCACAGGAGTTGTTAGCCGGTAGAGACCGTGCTAAAACCAGCATTACCATCGGACTCAAGGGATTTATTGCATTTCTAAAACTGTTACCACATTAACTGGGAATGGTTTCATTAAAGGAAGACACTCGAAATATTGCGAGTTATTAATTGATACCATATATTTCCTCTAACTGAATGGTTGCCAAGTAATGCATAAACGCAGCTCCGTTCACTTTTTTATGGCGCAGCAGTTTCGAATGAAATGCGGTTGGAGCCTTCCTAAATGCTGAATTTACAACTCGATTCAACCAATCACAAACCAATCACACTACATGCTCATTGGTCTCCAGAGATTGGGAGGCAGAGGATGAACCATCCAGCAGGTCGGCTGCTTAACTTAAGCAGATTCTTAACTTTATTTCACTTGCATGTATGTTGAAACTTCAAAATGCATGTTCATTCTCCATAGGCAAACAACCTGAGATCCAGCCATAGACTGTAAAACAAGGCTCGCAAACTCACTTGTCCCTAATACATCAAAGCTAGCATAAACCAATCAGAGTAATCAATGTTTCACAGGTCACAGCCAACTATGCATGATGAATCACATGGTTCCAAAAGTATACCTCAGCTGAACATACCAAACAGAGTGGTTCCTGCTGTTAAGTCATTGAGGCTTCAGGCCTAGTGACGACATTGGGACTCAGCCAACGCCTCATGAATGACAACATTTTCTTGTTGAATGTTGTATCTAGAGATTTGTCATCATATGATACCAATTGTTTACAATTAAGTATATGACAATCCATAAAAATGACATTAATCCAAATATGATATGCAAGGTATACCCAAAGCCCTTTTGGGGGAACTCTCTTGCCTGACCTCCTCTGGATGAAAAATGAGGAGAATGAGTTTAGACCGATTTCCCGACCAAGCCACATTAAAGTCGTTTATTGAAAGCATATTGTGTGCCTGACACGCCCCACAGACAATAGCAAGTGGATTGATATGGTCTGAGAATCAGAAGGTCGTGACTTACATCACTTATCGCATGTGACAATCCACCGTGAGTGAAAGAGTGAGGACACACCAGGTCAACAAAGGATGACATCAATAGAGAACCTGACCCAGGATTAGCCCAGGAGCTTTGAAACCCAAACCTTCAGGAGTCACACCCCAAAAGTGAGCTCTACATGAGGCTACCATCGGTAATGTCACTGCTCTTGTCTGGAAATCCCTTTTCAAAATAATCCGACATCACTTGTGCAGTGCACAGTGTTTGGGTGTTCCTCCCCAAGAACGGAGCGCAAAGTTTCAACAAGCAAATTGCATGAAATTGAAAACGTCCATTGTTGTTGTGGCCTGAGCAGTCTTACGGAATTGGAGTGTGTCTCAAGTGTAATTATTCAGGGGGAAGTTTTCTTAAAGCCTTAGACATTGCAGGAGCCCTGAGACTTGGCTGAACATTGAGTATAATCCATTGCCATCACCTCATTAAGAAACAAATCTTGACCAAAGTATAACCACTGTCTCCCTTTTGACTGCTGGGAAAAACAATGCTGGTGTCACATTCCCATGTTCATCAGAACTGATCATCAACATCAACTGAATCTGTCCAGGGCAACGAGACATCTACTACACAACCCTAGTGGAGTCTTTGCTTTGTGTATCCTCCTCGTGCAACGCCCAACACTCTCCACCGGCCCCTCCAATCAAGGAGATGGACTTTAGTTATAGAGCCCTGATGAGTGCTTTAGAGGTGTTTGTATCTTTACTTTTTGTCTGAGTGGGAAGCCCAGAATCAGGGAAGGACAGTGTGGAGCGTGTGAGTCATTAAAGTCTTTTAGTCATAAATGGCAACTGCACAAATTTCTGGTCATGATATATTGTTTTGATTAAGTAGAAATGGTGACGCAATCAGGGAATAGAATCCCTGCATTCCAAAAGTTTTGTTTTTGTTTTTTTTGTTTTTTTCAAAGAGAACAAATGATGTTGGGAACCTCTGTAATTTGTTTCCTTTTCCATCACATTATTGCAGGTTTATAACGAAGTCCAGACCCAGAGACACTTAATTGAAGTCATTGTATTGCTTTGAATACTAATCGTCTTATGCATACATTACAAATGCATTATCTAACATAGCAACTGTACATACAGCCCTGTTGCTAACAACAGTGCTATGTGGACTCTAGCCTTGTCCAATCCATTTTGTGATGTGTGCTGGTGTACAAAAATGATGGAATGCTGACAAGGGATCTCCTTTTTAATGGTTGTGGCCATTAATAATAACTAGTGACACATAATTAAACATTTGTAAGGCTTATTGAAGGAGTAACGTTAAAACCACGAATAAAGGTTGGAACCAAAAGAAACCGTTATTACTATTTGCAATATAGTGTTTCTGAATTTTTATGTCTCTTTTCTTTTTCTTTTCTTCCTGGCTCTGTTAATGCTCTCTCTCTCTCTCTCTCTCTCTCTCTCTCTCTCTCTCTCTCTCTCTCTCTCTCTCTCATTTCTCAGTCAAGGAGTTTATTTGCTTTAGATGCAAGACTCTGCATTGTTTAGATTTTGGACTTTTACTTCATGGCACAAGTGTTAAGTGGCTGGGACGTTGATTTATTACCCAAGCCTAGCTCCAAACGCCTGTGGCTGACAGGCCAGGTGCTCTTAGCTTAATTCATTATTTCCTCTCAGTCCTTGCATGCAGGTTCATAGTTCACAGGCAGTCCCCCATTGTTTCTTCATATTCCCCTTTCCATATCCTATTCCTATCACTGTCATGTTGAATAACGACACATGAACCGATTAACCTATTTCGTGCAAAATTGTAAACATTTTTTCCCCATTCATGTGGAATGCTCATGCCACCATCAGCCAATAATTAAATAGATCTGGGAACAGAAGGCAGGCCAGTACTGATTAGGTATCAGACAATTACATAATGTCCTGAACTCTTCAACTGTTGTTTTGCATTTGGCTTTCAACTTTATCTTGTACAAAATAGTCAAAATGTCTGATGTCTGAGGGGAGAGGTTCCTAATGCACAACAGTAGAGAAGTCCGTGCACAAAAGATCTTTTTTAGGTTTGGGGGAGGAGTGGTGGTTTAGATGATTTCATTTTCGTCTCTGTTATCCTGACATCTTACAGAGTCTGTCTCTTTAGATCTGACAGCATGGCTTTGGGTCGGGCCCGTGTGAACGCAGTCTGAGTGGCAGATCTATCCAGTGGAAGCAGATGGAAGGCACAAACACTGTTGCACGTTAGGCGTAGAGTGCATTTGCGTGACTGGTTGTTTATTGCCCACATTCAGTTCGTGACTGTCTTCAAGCCCTGTGCCAAGTCTGAAGCCACATTTTTAAATCTATGGTTTGTTGGTGGAGCGATTGGCCTGCCCTCCTCTCCGTGGATACTACAATTCACATCAGCTGTATATTTCCAGCGATGTGCATAAATAACCTTCAACAGAGAAGAAATATGTGGCCTGTGTGAGCACTGGATGATAATGCAACACAGAGGACATTCTCCCCCTCTATAAATTTCAGAATGACGGATTCACCTTTGCCATCAAGCGCCGAGCCTGTGTGCCATGTGTTTAGGAAAGTAAACACAAATAGTATTGTTTCAAGACTTGGTGTGTAATGGGCAATGAGTGATGATGGGCCTTGGTGTTCCAAACAAAGCAGTGAAGGTGTTCCATGCAAACATGATAGGAGACCATGTAAGGTCTAGAGAGTCTAGCCAAGTTGTACAGGAGTTCACTTAAGCTGTGGCAGGAGGTAAGCAGAATTCAAGCTGTGCTCAAATGTAACGTGAAAAAAGTCAAGGTAGAGCAAGCACTCCCACAGGCATTACACATTTGGTACACACCTTTTATTAATTATGTTCATTAAGCATGCTTTTTTTCCCCAAAAACAAAAACAGTCATGATGGAATCTGAATGAGTGGGTTCATATTGATGTGCAGCACTTCCAATGATCTATAAGTTGTTTTTGGCATGGCAGTCGAGCATGTCGATGTCTTTGGCAGATGGAGCGAGTGCCTCGGTGAGTCACTCTTCAGAGAAACGTGGTGGGTACAGCAAGGCCAAGTCAACCAATTTACACTCTGTCAAAAGAGCTCCTGCCAGTGGGTCTCCATTTTGTCATTTTATTACCATGCCAATTAAGTATTATATATTTAGTGGGGGCACCCCTATGCGTGCGCTACTGTTAGCTGATGGAGCAGACTCTTAAGAAATTGCGCCACAAAATCTGCGCCACAAAATCTGTCGACATCTATATCTGTCCTCAGAGGTCCCCGCTATTTCCGTTCCCCTTTTTTTAACGTCTGCTGTGTTTGCACGAAATAGTGTGGCTCCTTCACGCACAGAGCCACATCAGAATTTTTTATGAACCGTGATTGCCTCTGCAAAAAAAATCTGTCTGGATTTATTGCGTTTATATAAAAAGCAGCTTTCACATGGAGGCAAATGCTTTGGTCATTATTAGTTGTTCAGTTTTCAGTTGTTAAAAAGAAACTCCATTCACTAAGACATTGAGCGCAGTCAGTGAGAGGATTATCATAGAACTGTATTTGTTCATGATCCAGCGAATAAGAGTTATATGGTACGAGACTGTTCTCCATTTGATGGGTTATGGGTGAGATAGACTCAATGTGACTTGGCCAGCTACTTAAATGTCAGGGCAAATATACCTATTTGTCAGTTGGTTTCAATTGTGTTAAAAGTTCCTCTGGGAGAATGGATCAAAGCGGTGAAAAAAAAGCACATGAGAAAGCAGAAATGTGGAGTAGAAAAGTGAAAAGTACACTCTGTAATGTGTCAGTGCTTATAAAAGCAAGAAGCCGTTGGCAACTGATTCTCGTCCAGCCTGTGCTTTATCTGCAGATGCCCTTATGAAGACACACTGAGCAGTACTCCAAGGGGCCTTTTTCCATGGAAACTTAAAACATCAATCATTTAACAGATACAGCATTTTTTTTAAAAAATCAGCCTTTAGATTTTATTATGGCAACTATTGTGTCGCATTGGAAATGCCCCAAAATCCGTCAAGATACTGGATTTCTGTGCATGTGAAAGTCTGGTGATGAGTTGAGTTGTGTCATGATGCACATTTTGCAGGTTTACCCTGTGTCTCCTTGAGCTGCCAAATTTGTGACTCTGCAAGACGACAGGGAGGAGACGCTCTGGGGACACCAATTAGACTGCCATCGGCAGAGACATCACGGCCGCTGTGCCACTTTCATATACTTTCCCACAGCCTGCCACTGACGCAGAGGGACATCGGCTGGCGCTGATGCTATCTCTGATGAACCATTTACTTCATAAGAGCCAAGGAGCCCCGGTGCAGTCATCCACATGTCTACACGCTGGCTGTAAGACGTCAATGGGGAGACATTTACCTGAGACAACATGTACCATGACGAAAGACGATTTCATGTTTTCAGGTTGTAAAGTGTCTGCTTCAGACCGAATAATTTGAATATTTATCTTCCAAGAACAAAGTTAATCCAAACAGTCACCCACCCTGTAATTGAAAATAATTGCTTATTTTGTACCACCCACCCAGCACAAATGAGTATGACTGTGATCAACTGTTTGCACATTACAGGGTGAACTTACAGTAACTCAGCACCAATTATGATGCAAAACTTTCAGCATATTATCATGGTGTCTTACTGCAGACCATCTTGTCTGATATGGATGGTGCCACTGAGCATCACAAGTCTAGACAGTTTTTTTTTTTTTTTTTTTACAAAAGAATAGGAACCAGCGATAATCAATTTTGTGTGTTACATTGAAGGACAAGCCAGCAATAAATGCAAATTCCTTCCTTCATTCAGTTTCAGTGTTCGCCAAGACATTTCAGATGCTGCAAATGTGATAACCACAGAATCTACACTAGATGTGGCTGAGGGCCTTTATTCGTCCCGTAACGAGCAATTAAACCATCAAAGTCACAAAAAAAAAAAAAAAAAATCATTGCCTGGTGTGCCTTCATTTCTACAGAAAAATAATAGACTTCGCCATAGACTTGTAATGTTAACATGACAACATGGGCGTTGGGGGAGGATACATGTGGTATACAGTACATGCCTTGAATGGATGGATGGTGGATCTTGCATAGTTTCTCTCTTGCCAGAATAGATTTCACATTTGCATGGAAAAATCTTTCTTGTGTGTTTGGATTTCCATTGTGTGGACAACATAAAGGGTTTCTGGGATGGGAAGTGGTCACAGGGAGTGTGCAGTTTGCCTAAGTGCATGTTTGGGTGTCTGCTTTACAGCACTGGTCATTGGCTGATGTCAGTGGATACACATAAACTCCCATCCTTCTCCATCTCCATTTCTCTTAGCCACCAAAGGAAACCATTGAAGAGCTGCCACTGCAGATATCCAAGCTCTCTGCACATGGAACGGTGGCTTTTATCCAAAGTACACAGGGCCAAATCACCACTTTAAACGTGGGACACTTTGCGCAAATTAGATGGGAGATCTTTTGGGTTGCTGTTAGAAAAACCCTTCAGAGAGGCTTGGATTTATGAGGTGGACATTTAATGTGTAGTTTTCTTCCTCTGACTTTTCCAGCACTTTTGTTATGGAGATGGGGAGACTGAGGTATTGCCTGTGTTTGCCCTGTTATTGCCGCCGCCAAGAGTATTGGCTGGGCGGCGGGTGAGAAGAATGTCCAGCCGCTCGATCTGAATCAGATCGATCACATCCTGGGCCCAACCTCAGCTCCGTCTGTGGTGATTCATTGCAATGATCCCACAGTCCCTTTAAGTATCTGTTTTTATCCGGACAACCTTTTTTTTCTTCCAGTCAACTGTCAAATATAATACAAAATCATCCCATTCACTTCTAATAAGGGAGACAGTGAAAAGAAGGCATCTGGGGATGAATAGGTGTAATGTGCTCTGAGATATCAGAGCAGGGAGAATTATTACACTTATTCCGTGTTTTATCATCAATTTTCGAAAAATCCTACAACTCTACTACGTCCCCCCGATACTTCTATTAATTCATCGGGACTTTCTTTCAATGTCTGAATGGTTGCTTAAAGTACTCAGTGAGCCCATCCTTTATCCTGGCCCCTCATAAATAACATGATTAATACTCCTAGTCTCAGCCAGGAAATTTTTATGTGTAACATGAAAAAAAATAAATATGTGAACAGCCCGTTGAGGCGGGCGCTGGAGGACAGTTGTCTGATGTGACACGAGCCCATTAGACCGATGCATCTGTTTGAGCCACGCTCTGAGTGCCAAGCCGGAGAAGCCTGCCAGCGGGTGAGTCGTCGTTGCCGCCGTCGACAGACAGACTCTCATGGGGGCCAGGCCCTGAGCCTTCGCGCTGCGCGGCACCCCCACATCAAAGGTCAAGCACTGTGAGCGCAGGACTGAAGCATGCGAACAATGAGAGAGAGACACACACATTGGCACTTGTCAAAAAATCTGCACACCCGCAATCAACTCCCGCAATCAACCCCCACCGCGACCACCTTTGGCTTGAAGCCTACCCTCGTTCTTGGCTGAGACGTCCACACCCTCTTCTGTGCTGTCACTGGAAAACAAATGGGATGGTGGTGTGTTAATGGGAGTCCTTTGGCCTCCTCGCTCTCCAGCTCAAACTTGGTGAATAATAATCAGTGTTGTTAGCGCTGGAGCGACAAGATAGAGTTTTAGTTGTTGTTGTTGATTTTTGCTCCTTTATCCTCTTTTGTTCTCTAAATGTTCAGGTATGTGGACAATGAATAGCCTTTTGGCATGGCCTTTCTCTGGCTTTCTTTATGCTATTATAAAGCTTCTTTTTTTGTTGTTTGTTTGCTTATTTGTTTGTTTGTTTTGTTAGACTAGAATTGAATAAACATGTTCTTCCACAGATGAAATATTGATGTGATTAATATATGAAGAGACTAAAGATAAGAATAAGTCTCTGTCATGGCACCACATCCCCAGACATGCTGGAACATTTGCCAGTCACAAACCATGGGCCTTTTGCTGCAAAAGTGCAACCAGTTTAGAAACTACTGAACTCGAATCCACTCTTGTGCTTCTTCTTATCTGATCTAAGCTACTTGAGAAATGTAATGGGTTGATATGAAATGGGAAATGGCCTTGTTGACTGCATTCTTCATCTATGCAATGTAAATGTGTCAGATAGATTTCAGGAAACGCTACAAATTGTATAGGCTACATTATTTTTATACTGTATATTGTCAACATACAGAAATTCATGTATTTATTCAAAGCGCTTCAGAAACAATGCTGTAAAGAGACTGTGATACGTTAGATAGTTAACACAATACATGAAGGCATTCCACTTGAGATCAAAACATCTGCCAAATAGATTTTACAGGGAGTGGGGTATGCATTATTAAACCACTCAACAATCTTGCAAATTTTTGTTTTAAAAAGTGTCTGTGAGGTGCTGGGTTTCACAGGCTGACACCCCTGAAACTTTAGATAGGAAGATAGAAAGGGAGAGACAGAGAGAGTGTAAGGAAAGAAAGAGGGGTGGGGGGGTGGCAGGGCAGCACACTGACGTCCATGCTGTGGCGACACCTCCCCAGTGGAGTGGAGACAGAGTCATACACGGCGGTGCCAAGCACAATAAAATGTATGACATGGGAACATCTCATCTGTCTAGTTCTCCAACACTGGACACCATGAGTCAGGTCTGGAGAGGGACTTCCAGGTCTGGCCCCCGGCTATAAGCAGAGAAGCCTGGAGGGCACTGTGTGTCTGTGTGTGTGTGTGTGTGTGTGTGTGTGTGTGTGTGTGTGTGTGTGTGTGTGTGTGTGTGTGTGTGTGTGTGTATCTATTGTGTGTGTGGGGGGGGACAGGACGGGGGGTTACGGGGGGAAGGGGTGTGGTGAGCGCACGGGTGGGGATTCCCATGGGCCCTTCATGAACATACACTCGTCGACATGCTCCGCATCCTGTTTTCTCTTTCTCTCTGTCTGTCTGTCTTTCTCTCTCTCTCTCTCTCTCTCTCTCTCTCTCTCTCTCTCTCTCTCTCTCTCTCTCTCAGTCGCACCCTTGCTCTCTCCTTCTAGTCCCAGCTACTAGGGAACTACACGCTCAAAAAGTGGAAACTGATGGTCTTGTGTCATTTTCCCCAAACATTCCTCTCCAGCTGCAACCAAGGCGTGATAGGAAAGATGATTTCCAAAAGTCCACAGCCAACTTCCAGTGTGAAAAATGTTTTGCCTTTACTAAATTACCGCTGTGTATCTGTTGCTCAGTGATAATAATTTTGTTCATAATTCCAACTGTCAGCAAAAAATATCTGTCTTAATTTTAAAAGTGCACTAACTGATTTCGAGTTCACTTGTAAATCATTTGATCTCATTGGGACTCCGTGGCATGTTTATAGTAACCCTTAGCATGTTATTCTTTCAAACATCTGATGATGATGGCTCTAACTCATAACAATTAGGGTCTTGAGAAGGGCCTGAGAATAATAAGATCTCTCTGGAGAAATTAAACAATCATTTTATACAAAATGTTGCAGTGTGTGTGGAAAAAAAAAAATGTAGCACTTGTGTGTGACTCACAAAGCAAATTAAAACGAGTTTTGAACTTAAAAGGTTAATTAGAGGGGGCGCACATGACGGCATCTATTCCCTCCCTGATTCCTTCCGTAACAGGCTTGCTTGCGTCTTTCTGCCAGAGAGAGAGAGAGAAGTGAGAGAGGGAGAGAAGGGAGGCTTCTTTTCTCATCTGACTGATCCGATGCAAAGGTCCTGACCTTCTCACCTCGGCATGTCTGTGGGCTGACCCCTAGCACACGGGTTCCCACACATGTTTCAGGAGGCTGGGAGACGCCGCAGCACAGCGACGGCCCTAGCCACACCACTTGCTGTAGGGGGCGCACCTCTGCCTCTTTTCCTGACCTGCAGAGCACCAGAGATAATCCATCATTTTCTCAGTGTGAAATCCCAGGTTAATAATAATAATAATAATAATAATAATAATAATAATGAAAATAATAATGTCATTTGCACTGCTACTACTACTACTGGTAATAATAATATTAATATCCCAGAAATTAGTTGAATAGGACAGTCGGACATCAAACTGAAGATTGTGTAGAAAATTCAAGGCATTAGTCACTGTAATGTTGACTCAGACTCTGGCGACACAGGCATCAGACGCATAGGATTCCCAGGCTTATGCTTAATACAAACAGGTGTAGCCCTTTAAACAGGGAGGTAAAAACAAGTGAAGAAATCAGGACTAGTTATTGATTAATTCTCCATTCCTCCTCTCCCATAGGTCCAGGTCAGACTGTGCTGGGCTTGCCTTTGGGGTCCCCACTTAAGCCCACAGCTCTAGAGGCTCACATGGCGTGGGAGTTGGATTTGGCAAATTATAACATCACATCCCCACCCCAAACACTAAGTACACACACACACACACACACACACACAGACTCAGCCCTCCCCTGCTTATACAGTGCATGTGCCTTTCCCCTCTGCATACCTATGGCGTGTATTTCTTCTAGGGTTCACCAGAGGTGAGCACCCTGTTTGCTTTTATCCCAGCTGGAGCTCACACCGCAAATCCAAGGTCACAGCTTGGACGTGCACCGTATGTGTGTGTGTGTGTGTGTGTGTGTGTGTGTGTGTGTGTGTGTGTGTGTGTGTGTGTGTGTGTGTGTGATGCCTCTGTTACTTTCACTCAGGCCCCCGGCCTCCTAAACTCGCTCAGGGACCTGTACGGCGGCTCCACTACTACCCAGCAGCAACACCCTCACATGTACAAACGTGAGAGAGAGAAAGAAAGAAAGAGAGAGAGAGAGAGAGAGAGAGAGAGAGAGAGAGAGAGCGGGGAGGGTAGGGGACGGGCAGGGGCAGGGGCGGGTGGATAGGTGGTTGTGGGGTTAAAGGGGGGAAGGGGGGTTGAAGAGAGAAGGAGAATACAGGATCAGTGGGGCTCAGTTTGTTGTCAAGGCTGGCATGCCGTTTCCCAGACTGCAGCAGATTCATGCTGAGAGCGTGAGTGAAAGGGAGAGGGAGAAGGGGGATGGGGCTGAGAGAGTGAAAAAGAGAGAGAGAGAGAGAGAGAGAGAGAGAGAGAGAGAGAAAGGCAGCAAGGCAGGGGGAGAGAGAGAACGTAAGAGAGAGGGAGGAAGGGAGGGAGGGAGGGAGGGAGGGAGAGAAAGAGAGAGAGAGAGCTGCTCCAGTGCTGTGGGGTTCTTAGGGGCTTAGGCCACTGGTGGCACCTGTCTCCTCTTCAGCGCCAGCCAGGAGGCAGCCCCACTGTCCCTGATCCCCCAGCTAATTACTCTCAAAGCAGCCCGGATTTATAGCAGTCTTCTGCAGGCGCCAAAGCGGCCCGGGCTCCCTCAGACAGCCACTTTCGCTCGCGGTCACGGACTGATGTCCAAACAATGGCACTGTGCTTGTGTGGTATGCGTGCGCAGACTGTTGTCATATCTATGGGTTTCATCCTCAGCCATGTGGCCAGCCTTTTACAATAACAATACTCTGTAATTACAGGGCATTCACAAATGCAGACAATGTCATTATAGAGTAGAACACTTCCTCAAGCCAGCCATGCTTAGCATAAGGGCTTATTTCTTGTACTTGCAATTTCATCAAACTACAGTATATGGGTAATATGCTGGGATTTTTAACTTCTGACTTGCTGATATAGAAAAAAGCTGATGTCTGAGTGCAATAGCTCTGAATGACTAGTCTGATGTTGATGTATCATTTAAGTAACATTGGTTGGATTTTATCAACTTGGTATGAGTGCACTTAGCCTACTTTTACCAACAATAGTTGGGCACAAGACACTACTGGCAGTATTCCTAGTGTACTCTGCAGTGCATTATCCACACTAGCCCACTTCACAAATGAAAAAATGCAGCAAGATGCCAAGTAGCTGACAACTCATGTGGTAGCTTAAAATGCACCTTCCACTAAACATCTGGAAGTGGTTTCTGGCATTCTTTGAGCAACTGCAACATCACTGTGAATGCACAAAACAACAAGATAAGCAGGGGTCTTGATTACGGTAACCCAGGCAGTCGATTGGCTGATGGGTTAGCACTCTGTCCACAGCCACCCAAGCACTTCTGAATGTACTGTACCTTAAACTGTTAGAATGTGTGTGCTTCCTGTTCCCATAGACAAGCTGGTCAGAGTTGCATGTCACTGTTTCCCTATAGGACCCGCGCCACAGGCTGCTCCCTTTTTCGCCTATATGCATGAGCTACAAAGTATGGAAAATGGATGTTTAATCCATGCGGTGTGATGCAATACACTGCATAATGGACAGCACCAAAGTCACTAATGAGGCCCACATTTTTCAGATTACAATTAGGATAACTAATGTGCAAATAACCTTAGCTTATACCCCATGGGGCCTGCTGTGTGTTTGATGGATTAATTACCTTCAGCCTCCCAGGAGAAACGCACTGCTTTGGAGCTAAACCAGTCTGAAAATAGGCTGCCTGTGTTTTGACTCTATTAGAAGAAATATGACTTTAAACAAAGAAATCTGAGATGGCTAACATCGCGGGCTTTGGGCAGCACTCTCAGTCATTGCTTTGTTTTTGTGATCGTGATTGATTACTATCGGCGACTGTCCTGGTGGCTTACAGCTTTACAGACCACCTGCGGTTGATGAATGATTTCCTTCGTATAGCTTAACATAGTTTAGCATTTCATTAAATACTGCCATCCTCACAGGGCCCAGACTATTTACGGAAGCATTTAGGATCAAATCAGTCATGTACTTGCTCTGAGTTCAAGCACTGATGGATGGTGAACAGGAATGTTATCATCCTGAAAAATACTGTTTTCTGATTGGCTGACAGGATATCCGTTATTCCCTGAAAGCGGGACACCTATGAAGTAGATCAAATTAAAAAACTTGAATAACCATCCATATCAATGCGCTTAAGAATGGTAACTATAGCAACCAAAAGAATGGCCTAAACAAAGAAATAAAGTAGCCTACAAGGTTAGCTTTTTTATAAAATGAACCACCTGTTTCTTTTATGTCTTAAACACTTGCATTAGCTGCAACCGGGTGATAAACAGGATAACAGCCAATATAGAGAAATGATGGACTTGGCGGAAGCAAAAGTCACTTCGCCGAGCCCCCGCCTCGTCCTCGCCAGCCATTATCCCTAACATGGCACGTCATGAAAGGCCTCCCCATTTGGTTCTTTTAAGTTCCTTTACACCACTCTGGGGGGAGTCGTTTTTTTGTTGTTGATGAAATGTTGCACTATGACAAATTTTTTCCAGTATGTGACAGCGTGTACTGCCTCAAAATGGCGTCATGGGTCACTGATTTTTACAGCCCCGCCGAACCTTGATGAATTCATTGATGTTCTGATGCATTAAACAGAGTGAGTTCTGCACACTTGAC
Organism: Sardinella longiceps; assembly: GCA_027497455.2. Lineage (NCBI taxonomy): Eukaryota > Metazoa > Chordata > Actinopteri > Clupeiformes > Clupeidae > Sardinella > Sardinella longiceps. The sequence continues at coordinate 12,579,848 of JAODXP020000034.1, read as the reverse complement.
CGAGGCCCTAGTATGCTCCAGACATGAGGGCTAAACTGCTCCCAAGTACCCTGCGCTTGTTCAAATATCAGCACAAGCTATAAAAACAAACCTGTCAGAAGCCTTGGAAAAGTGCCATTATATACGTCTGCGATAAGTTCCCGTTTCATGATGTCATAGGCATATGGAAGGCCTACTTAGGTCAGCATTTTTTTTCACCCTGGCAACGAATTTTGGCCACCACCCCTACCAAATATAAAGAAGCAATTGACACAGGTCCATGTTTACTGAGCAAGAAGTATTCTTCACAATTCTTGTGTTGGTGAGCCACTAAGTCCTTATCAGGATCCCTATTGTACTTGTAGAATCTGTGGTGTTTCTAATTCATTGGCGCTGTGCTTTAGTCTTTGATTTAGGTTTTCACCTCTTAAGACCCTGAAGCTGCATCATATTTCGTAAAAGAACAGAATGACAAATTAACAGTAACTGCATGGCGAAACTTTTATGTTTAGTTTGTGGTCAGAGAAACCTTATTTTTTGCTCTGCAATTTCTATCTGAATCTGCGTCCAGTCAAAATGTCTGAGATGTGATGGCATGCATCATTTCTGAGTGATTCTTTACCCCTTCCCACCCACCCCCTTAGAAACCCAATAATTCTCAGCACCTGTCTATGGCTCTGGGGTCGATCAGTTTGTTGAGGCAGCACCAATATTCTTCTTTAACGTCGTGAAATGCAACAAATCTTTGCCACTATTGCATTACAGTTCTTTTGTCCCATATTTCACGACATGAATCATTCCTTGTTGATGTATTTAAGGACTGGCAGAGTCATAAAGGCCGCTTTGTTTCTAATTGAACGATTGGCAGTGGCACTATTGCCTCTTATTGCCTGCAGGTAGAATGCCTTCACACAGTTTCCCTGGGGGAGCTTACCGAAAACAAACCACGGTGTTTGACCTTTCAAGAGACTCTTGTACCAACAGGCTCCTCTTACGTCTCATATCGGCTTCCCTTAAAGTCCAAACAAAGGCTCAGTAATAGTAACCAAAGAAGATGGACAAGCCCTGAACAAGAGCCCACCAAAAGGGGTATGACATTGGTGTACAGTGCAATACAGCATTACACGTGTTTCAATAGCTTGCAGTCAGGCTTGAGTCTTGTTCAAATGGGCTACCAAACTGTTTTCAATCAGGTGTGTGTGTGCTGTGTAGCGTATACCTGAGATGATGTTCTCACAATACAAAACTTCCTTGGCAGAATGTCCAGAATGTCATTATGAAGATGATTCAATTCATTGACTCACTGGCGTATAAATGGACATATTTCACGGTGATTAAAAAGAATGACAAATGAAAGAATGAATGATGATAGGAGTTTGAACTATTGTCAACTTCTACCAGATGTCCCCAGGGTCTATTCCAATTCTGCGCTCAGTTTTTATTAGACTCATCTGGCACATTGGAAAACATAAGGAAATGGTAGCTGTGCAAATCACTGCCCATTTCTGCGAGAGCCCTTCATTCCCAGTGAGTTAGGAAAACAACAACAAAACTCAAAACAGCAACATGCACAAGATTTTCACCAAAATGTCACGCTGTCGGAAGTTAAAGTGCTAGCAGCACACACACACTAACTCCATCTGAAGGTCGCAACCTTGGAGGTGTTGAAGAATAGTTGTGAAGAATAGGAGTCATGCTGACAGTGTCTGGTCGGCAGTCCTGGTACAGCACAGCATGTCAGATTACATTCTGCACTGACACCAGGAGGGATGGTACTGCCAGGGGAGTAGCCCATTATGTCCGATTTGTAAATATTTAGGCTTAGCCACATTAAGCTGATTTGGGTACTTTAAACTGCTGCTCTGCCATGAGCACTTGAGGATAAATCTGCACTAATTTGTACTGTGCCACTCGGCGCAAGACTTGCCTTCCCTGTGACAATATAAATGCCTGATTTTTTGCTGTTACATCACTGTCAGGATTTCTTTATATCCAATAGGGACTTTACTGTACGTATACCCCATTGAGTTTCTCTGGCTTCGGGCAGGCTCCCAGGCATTGAGTTTTCGTCACATCATCAGAGACATTTTTCTGGGTATAGTGCAATCGTGGGGTTTTCTTGGCCTGGGGAGCCCAAGGAATTCTGGAAAAGGCTTGGATGTCGTAGCAGGATCTCGTGGCGAGACAGCGGAGATAGTGCGGTGTAGCACTAGGCTGGGCTGCTCGGGTGACCGGCAGTTCCCTCTGTGTTGCCGAGGAAATGATCAGTGCATGATTTGAAAGGTTTTGTAGCCAATGGAGTGTATATTCAAAGTCTGACCAGACATGTTTATTTTTCCAAATGAGCACGATCTGTTTTAGATGTTGAGCATTTTTGTGGCGCCCAATCAGGAGGGACGAAGGGAAGGCCTGTGGTTCATTTTCGATTTTTTGTGGTTCATCTTTGATCCGCCGTTCCAGGGTACAGGCCCAACCACAATACGAAAAACGAGGAATATGAACATGATTCAATTATAAAATTACACGAGACTGTATTAACTTTGTTCCAATAACCAAAGAAACCATTTTGTCTGGTGACTGTGGCCAAGGCAGAAGTCCAGGAACAATTACATTTTTTCTTGCTATTTCACAAGTTTTTTGATTATGTTCACTGCATCTATTTCTTCTCAGGTGAAGACTGACCACCACCTGAGGGCTGCCTTGAAAATAGGAAAGCACTGTGAGGTTTTTTTTTTTTTCCTTTCTTTCGTTTTCTAATACACATGGCAGAGAGTGACAACATTGTTAGTCTCATTGTCCCCGAGCCCCTCCCTGTTTGGAGTTTCATGTCTGCGCGTCTCTCTCTCACGCGCACAACATTACCTCAGCATTGGAATGATTTGGTGTGTCTGTGATCCCACTGCAGTGCCGATGGCCACCACCGCCTAATCTCCCTCCCCAATCTTCTATCTTGGGCAAATTCTTAACACAGTCACCGAAGAGCCAATGACAAGCTGGTCACACAAGTATTATGTTTTATGTTTCCCCATTACTGTCTACTGTTTCACATAGAGGTAGGGTCCGTCCAGGCAAACTACAGCTCACAAAAGAATGGGCCCATTGATTCCCCAGAGGAATAATTTTAGTTGAGGGAGAATTTACCACAGGCCCAGCTCAAAAGGGGCTATTAGCTTCTTCTCCAGGGCTGTGATCCATGACTTAGGAGCCCCAGCGTTAGGGGAGAAAGGGGAGCTAGCCTGGCACTGTTTTACCAGTCACAGCACCCCTTAAGGCCCCTGCTCACTGAGTGCTGAAATGATGGTTCATTCAGTCAACCATACCATTTTTTACCGTCTGCCCTGAAAACAAGGTCACAAGACCAGCCAGGAGTGGCTTAACTCTGTGAACTTAAGCCTGCTTCTTTTTTTTCTCTCTTCTTCTTCTTCTTCTTCTTGTTCTTCTTCTTCCCTGGGAAAAGATGGATCTGTTTCGATGTGTTTTGGTGTCCTGCATTGCTCTCTTGCAGTTGTTATGATTTGGTCTTTGATCCCTAAGAAAGTAATACAAAACATTAGTCATTAAATGAAAAAAAGAATTAAAAAAATCATAATGATCATTTTTGCTTAACGTTTCATTTTCAACCAACTTTTCATTTCCCTCTTTCCTTTTTCCTTTCCTTCTTTTCTCCATTTTGATTCCTTTGCTTTCATTTCAACTTTTGAAGTTACCCCAAAACATTCCACATCCATCTAGCACAAAGTACATACATCCTGCGTCCTCCCTCAGTATGTTTTGACCAGCAGTGCAGGTTGGAGTCTGCCTTCCAAAGGGCCGCCGCGCCGTCCGACCCTGAGGGTGGGACTGAATTCCTTTCTCTGATGAGAAATCTAAGTGGTCCATCATTACCGGTACCTCCCCCTCCCCGCCTCAGCCCACCACTCTCCCTCCACCCCCTCAGCCCACCCCACCCCCCTTTTCCTATTTCAGCGCTACGCCAGGTTGAGATATCAGCTAACACATTATCCTCTTAGCTCTGAGACTGATATGTAGTAAGGGCCGGGAGCCAAAGGAGGCTGGATACACTTATATCACTGCACTCAGCCTACTCGTACTGAGCCCAGGACGTTAGGGAACTCTCTCGACTCGCACTCGCCGATTCGTTTGTGTGTACTGTACGTGTGCGTTTTGAGGAGGGTACGCCATTGCAGTGCAAATGCAATAGTTTAGCCTTAAAAAGGGGAAAAGAATGAGATTACACATCTCATTATTGACATGCCAGTGAGTTCATTATGGTGTTGGGTTGAGAGAGGAGAAGGCAGTGCAACGCCATTTGGTTATTTTATTCTCATTTTACCTGCTTACCATATAAATCAAACAAACAGGCCTATCAGGTTCAGGCCAAGGCTAATTATTTAAGGGTAATAGTCTGCAAATTGGCCCTTTGCATTAACCCTTAAAAGTATGTCCTCCAGCCTTTTGATGTTATGACAGCGCTTTTCAATATTGCTCTATTTTTGCTGATGCTGAGAGTGTGGCAGCTTGCCTGTGGATGGGATCTATGCTTAGTCACCAACATTGTGTGATGTTTCCCTCCCTGAGCTGTGCAGAGATGAGATTGTTTACCTTGGCTCCCATGACTTTCATGCCAGAGCAGGAAGCTGGTCCATGCAGGCCATTTTATGATTAAATGAATAAATCTGTTGAGGGTCTTATTCCTAACAAAGTGCCAAGTCAACATGCTTTAGTGTAAAAAGGCTAAAAAGGAGTTTAATGTATTAATTCAATGTGCCTAGAAAACAAACATTTTTAGTGACTTTGGCAAATGTTTTTACAAATTAAACTGGCTCACTGGCATTCTGACTTTTATTGTGAAACACAACTTCAAACTTCACGGCACTTTATGTAATAGTTGAGGGCTTTGACCTTAGATGTCAAGCCATTAAGAAAAAAAACATCACAGTGGATCTCACATGCTGGCTAAGCCCCAAGATGCACCTGCACATTTGATTACTGCCCGCGCATGACTCCTCTCTCTGCATTCGTCTAGACGTCGAACACCTGCGGAACATTAATCTCCAATAGCTGCATGCCGGATGTGGCTGTTTAGCATGACAGCATGGCCCTTGGTGCAGCCACACCTTTCCTTCCCTGCTGGGACCAGCGTCTTGGCCCGCGCTGGTTGGAGTCGGGGGGGACGGGTGGGGGGGTGGGGTTGGAGAACAGGGGGCAAGGGCATGTGCTCCAGCCTCACATTGCTGGACAAGGCTTTGGGGTTGAGTTGTGAGGGGGTAGGGTAGGGGTAGGGGGTGGGGTGGGACCTGAAGGTGCCAGCTACACCGTACCTCTCACTGCCATCTTGGCAGGTGTGCCCGCTCTTGGCCACAGTTAAACACCTCCGTGTTTTCGTTCACAAGTGCTTTTCTGGAGGTCGTCCACGGGACTGGTTCTCAGCAGTCAGCCCCGACTGCTCCAGCAGAGCAACGTCATTGTTTCCTACAGTTAAACCCTGTGCTTGAAACATTCAACCACTACAAGGCATCGCACCAGTCTTTGATTCACTGCTAAAGCTTTTTTTTTTTTAATGCTATATGGAATTAGTTATGGGTCAGTGTAAGGCGTGGAAGGTGGTCAGTCAATAAGACGTTAGAGACTGGGGTAACACATGTATAAACACCTGACTCATTCTCGGTTTAATCCATGCTGTATACTTTTATATGATAAAAAAAGGTCCACTTCAAAATATGACATAACAGACAGAGTTCAAATGATCTGAAGCAATGCCCATAAAGGGAATATTTATGCGGTCACTTTTCTTACACATAAATGAGGAATGATACTGTTATCAGATGACAGTTATTCTGAGTTCCTCTGATGCAAAGAAGAAAGCAACACAAGACAGCTGTGTGTATGTTTCCAGAATCTTCTGACAGTCAGAGTCACAAATGGCTCCATCTGATTCAAACACAACAAACAAATGACATGGATACCAGTAATCATTCCTCAATACTGTCAAAACAATGCTTCATAGAGCATGACTGCATTTTTCCTTGAAATGTTTAGCCATACATTTAGCCAGGCAAGGCTGTATATGGTCACACAATCTATATGATCCCTTTTGCAGGTTCAAAGAAAATTCGAACGAATAAAAGCAAAATTGAAACCTGCCAAAATTGAAACTTTTGCATCCTGAATTGGCCCAGGAAGGTTACTTCTGTTGCCCATTACCTTGCAGCAGTCCAACTGAGACTTGAGACCTTCATTCAGCAAATATTTCCGACAGACCCCTTTGGGCAGGCAGGCAGGCAGGCAGGCAGGCAGGCAAACATTGAGTCTGTTTTGTCTGAGTAATATGCATTTGTCCCCCATCTGCCATGACCCACAGTAAAGAGCAATGACAGATGTGGAGGCCTGATGAGTTGCAAGAATGCTCACTGTGGGTCTGCTTTTATGACCTGTCAACGCTCCTAATCATTTCATATTGCAAGGAGAGCTGCAAACTGAGCCTCTTCCATACATAACATAAGTACTCTTTTTATATATATCTTTTTTTATTATTATTATTTTTGAAAGAAAAAAAAAGACTCTGTTTCTCTCAACAGCTCGGGTAAAGGTGATCGGAATCATTTCGAAGGAAAACAAGAGTGGGTGACGTGAGGAATGCATGAAAGTTTTGGTCCACTACGTGTGAGCCTCTCTGTTTTGACATGTTGCTAGACCGTTCGCATCTGTTGGTGTGCCTGACAATGCTACCCTTGTTCCTCCATCTTGACAAACCCAAACGATCTTTTTAGGCGTGTTTGATACTAACAATGACCTAGCCTCATATGTTTTCATTGCGGTAGTGTGTAGAGGCATTAGGTATGTTTTGTGTGGAAACACGTCTGAGATGTTTAAAATGCTTTTGGTTTGTATTGCTAACACAGAGACGCAATCACAATGTCATTATTTGTATAAGACCTGATTTTCAGAAAACTGGATGCCATGCAATCACATTTAAAAGCAGTACAGCATAAGTAAAATGCAATTTAGAAGCTATAGCATCACTGTTAAGTGTGTTGGTGAAGCTCAGGAAAATGATAAGCAAAGCCCACAAACAGACAGGCCACAGGCCCCTGAGTGCTCCAAGAATTCCTTCCCTTTGTCGAGGACAAGAAGCATATCAACTTTCCCACCACCTTCCCCCAAGATCCCCTCTCTCAGACTTGGACGTGGGCCAGAGTTTTACACAGCAATATCAATAGATTAAGAATTGTTACCCTAATCTTACGGGGCATAGTTCCTCCCACGCTGTATTCTGTTCTCAATGGTTCTTCTTGCTAAAGAGTGCTCTCTATTCAGTCCACAAGCCGCACTTAGTGACAGATCCATAAGTGTTTTTTTTCTCTCTCTCTGTTGAACAAGACCCCCTATCCCAGAAGGATTCAGTGTGGTTGGCAAACATTGTGCTCAAAACCAAAGTGGGTGGGAATGTAGTGAGAGCTAACCATCATGCATTTGTGTATGGGATTAAGGCAATAATGGTTCATGGCAGTTTTTCTGTCTAAGTTATTCCCCTCTTTTATTGCAGTTATTTGTCTCATTTGTTCACAAGTAGCTTTTTTGGGGTTATACACAGACATTTTATGAATTTTAAAAAAAAATCCTTGGTTATAGTGAATTGTTGTGTGTCTTTTTGAGTGCCTACTGATATATTAGAGATTGTCCTTAACAGGCATAAGCATGACAGTTGTGAGGACATGTTCTCAACACTGACTCTGTGCCATAGGCCTGGAGTCCCAACTTCATTCAACACACACACACACCCACAACCCCCCCACCCAACACACACACACACACACACACACACACACACACACACACACACACACACACACACACACACACACTCACTGCTCACAGCTGTGTGCAAGGCTCCGGAATGGAGCAGCATGCAGACTATAGTGTCACACTGTTTGTCATTCCAGACGTCAGTCATGTACTGCTTTCCCAAGCCAACATGAACACATTTTCGTAAGGGGATACAAGGGAAACTGGGGTTCTTCCTGTTAACGTCAGTGTTTCCCATGTTAAAGTTTCCCAGGCTTGGGCTCAGAGGCTTTCGAAGAGTCACCCTGCAGAAAAGTGTAGCCCTCATCATGTGGTCAGTGAGTTAGATTGCGCTGCTGGCTTCAGGTCAATATCCGACCCCAATAGAATCAATTTCACTCTTGTTCTGACAGAGTTTTAACTTTGTGTCTTTTGCTTTGGGAAAATCAGATTTTGTCTGGTCATATTCTCTCAACATCTCATTATGTAGTTGATAATGAACCTTAAAGACTAGTTCAGTTGTTCTCATCCTCTGATATTTCTGTTTGAGAGATATGCACCCAGGAGCCCCCCTCATCAACACCCCCCTCAAACACACACACACACACACACACGCACACACACACACACACACACACACACACACACACACACACACACACACACACACACACACAACCTACACACACACAATCACTCACACACCACGCTATAACCCCACACGCACACCCTGCACATTACTCAGTACTGGGTCAGAGAGACCCATGGACCACACAGCACCCTCTTCTGCCCTGGCATCAGTCGTGCTCCAGTCCAGAGGCGCCGGCTCTAGCCACGGTGCCATGTGTCCTAATCACATAATCACTGCTCCTAATCCACGGACAGCTGGGGAATCTTTACAGCACAAATTGTGCATGATATGGATTGTTATTCAAGCTCCCATGTCTCTGATTTGCTGTCGGTATCACAGGAGACGTGAGGTATTCCTGTAAAACCAGAGCCCCGGTTTTGGAGAGCCCTTCATGCTGTTAGTTTTGGCACCATCGGCATCTGACATTCATTAACGAGACGTATAAAATATAGCTTCATTGAAACTTAGTAAATGTATGAGACACTGGCATTGAATCACCCCAGCGTACACACATGGTGTCTTTACACAAACAGCTATGAAGCAACTGTCACTAATCATAGTTTAGTGAAACAGTTCCTCCAGTTTAAGGCTCATTTCGTTTGAAGATAAAAGGTTCTGTAAAATTTAGCTGTCAGATCTGTGGAGTCTCTTCAGAACCTAAAATCTTACTTTTATCTGTACAGGAAAGGTTTCTTCTGTGACGTGCATGTCAGTGCATAAACCTTTGGGTTATGATGTAAGGTCAGCTCTTGTACAAGTCTTCTGTGATACTACTGGAAATCACAACTATCCAGTAAATATGTCATTTTGACTCCAGTAACAATAAAAAGACAACTGTTGAATAGATTGAGAGGACGTCTTTCATCGTGATTATTTCCTGGCCAGATAGATCATGTCCCTGGCAAGTTTCTCCCAAAGTGTACATCTTAAAACATCTGAAATGCCAAAGGTGAGAAACTCCACGGAGGCTATGATAGTCATCGGGCTATAAAACATTTGTGATTGCAACCCACTGCGATTCTGCCTCTCCTCCTGTTAACCCTTCTTAGCTCTTGCACAAACCCATAGAGCTAATTGCCAATGTGTTAAGCAGATTTAATCACTCTACATCTTAGTTTTATAAATCATGTAATGTCATGTACATAGTAGTTCCATTTCTATTTATTTATTTATTTATTTATTTATCTCCCATGTATTACATAAACCTTGTTTCCTGATTGAGATATTTTTCTCCATGTTCAGGTCAAATAAAAACTAAGTCATAATGTGCTGATTAGCAGGTGTATATAAAATTAAAGAAAACTAGACAATTATAGGGTATCACTCCTGTTGTAACTAGACCTTTTTTATTTTAGTTAATCTGTTCTTTGAATTACGCTGTCATACAGAATGTGTGGAAAAAACCCATCTGAAATATCTTATGGGGTTAGCAGTGAATGCTGAACATTGACTGAGTTCGGGGGTACATTCTCCATTTGGGACGAGGGAGAGAATGGAAATAAGGGGCTGGGGAGGTGGTAACAGCCGTTTCGATGTGGGCAATATATCATTTAACACATCCAGTCCTCAGTATCCCAGACCTGGCTGATTCACTCAGTTACATAAGGTAACCACCTGTGTCTAGTGCGTGTGGGAGCGTGTGAGGGGGGCTTTGTCTCTCCACTAGACAGAGGCAATCTGAGCTGTCCTGATGCATGTAGCAGGTAAAGTCCATGGGGCACTATTCAATGTCAAAAATATTTTATATTTCTCCTATCTTTGTCCTTGGGTTTGAAATATTGTCTTCACATTGGCTTCTTTCGTGCCTTCGTCTCTGGCGAGTAAAGATTTTCAGATGGACCCGATGCACAATAGGCTTTGACGTCATTCAATTTTTTCTTTTTTACTTTAGCCTACTGGTAGGTCATAGTTGAAATATGACCACGAGATTGTGGTCTATGGCAAATGATCCTGCAACTGATTGATGCCTACATATACCCAAATTACAGTCTTAGTAGAAAGCACAAATTTTGTCATAAGATTCATTCAGGGCATTTATAATGCTCTATGAATACTGGGTTCATAGAAAATGTTACCTAACACTTTTCTATGAACCCAGTATACACTTTCTATGAACCCAGTATTCATAAACCATTAGAAATGCATTAAAAAAGCTCCATTATGCATTCATAGCGATTTATAACAAATGACACTAGAATTCATAACTGTTTAGACATTCTCATGATTATACTTATAAAACATTATAACGTTATCATATAAGCGTTTACAACTCACAAAGCCTCACACGTTTCTTTGGTCGTTTGATGCTTATTGTCTCTGATGGTGTCTTATTTATTTTCATAATTATGAAATCACCTAAGTTAGAGTAAGCAATAAGCACTTGTAGCTCTTCACTATTTGGCATTAGGCATGTAAAAGGATAAATAACAAATTGAAGCTTTACAATACTTTGTGACACTCTGAGATCTAAAGACTTAGGGTATTGTAATGCCTTGTAATGTACAATCATGAGAATGTATAAACAGTTATGCAACACTAATTTCATTAGTGAAGCCTTATGAGTGCATTACACCATTTATTAATGTGTTTATTGTTTTATGAATAGTAGGTTAACAGAATGTAAAGGAAGATAAACAAGTAATTATTCATACAAGTCAATACAGCACCAGTAAAGTGGTATGTTTTCTTAGTATTAAAAGTCCAAACACACTTAATAATGTTTTGAGACACTTCAACTTGTAAAGCCATATAATATGATGATTATATAATGCCTTCTGAGTGCAGTTGAGAATATATACCGGTACAAGCAGTTTATGAAAGCATTTAACCCTTATGAATGTGTCTATACTATATTAAGAATAGAAAGTGTACCGAAATCTCAACATGTCTCAGTATGAAGCAAAGCTGCAGATATCCTTAAGGCAAAGATCATGGAATCTTTTACCCTGTCTGCTCAAGGACATCTAAAGTCAGATGAATAGTATCATCAAGTCATCGAGGGAGATAATATTACATTGTTCTTGATATGCTTCAATATAAAGCAAACAGTTGTTGGATCCTGGATGTTCTTCAAGAGGTCCAATTCGTTGCATCATCCATGTCAGCCACTGAGTGCACTGCGGTCCCGGTGGTGTTCCCAGTGAAGAGCAGAAGAAGAGGCACATGGTGGCAGTCCAAATGAGGACCAATCTGTCAGTCTCACAATCACACACAAGGATAGTTTTGTCCAACTTTATGCTTCACAAAAACAAAAATTTCAGTCCACCTTTTGCACACACTATGTTCAGTAAAGACATGCACAGACATGCAGCCGCATGCATAGCCGCATGCATATTCTTTTTCATCTGGGCAGTCACAAGGTTACATGCATTGCATTGCAGGTTGCATGCATTCACATGCAACACATTGGAGGAGAGGAATATTGCAAAGGATCGACATACATTATTGGAAGCCTATATAATTCAGCCCGGCTTTGTGTGGAGATTTCGTGTACATACTCAAAGATGAGCTGTTTCGTTCCAGCGAGCCTCTGCTAAACTCTTCAGAGCATCCAATTCCTCCGAGGTCCTAATGAATAATGGAGTAATAGAAGGAATTTCCTTTTAAAATAAAATGTTGCTAACCCTGCACCTCTCCTGGCAAGCGCTGTGTTTCCCCCCACTGCAGTCAGAGGCGCAGCTGATGTGCCAGAGCTCGAGACCTCAGTCCCGATCTACTTTATGTTTATCCCATCTCCAAAGAAATCCAGCAATAGGATCTCCTGGGTTTTCCTCATCACGCAAGTATGCGCTCTAATGAAAAAAACACATGCTACATTATTATTTATAGATTAATTTGTTTATTTATTATCATTATGCTTTTCCTTAAGGAAAATGTTGACTTAGGCCATTTGAATTTAGCAGGATTTATGCTCTGTGTTGAATCATGATTTCAGTTTCTGTAAGAGAATAATAAAATATGTGCAATAAAATAGGGCGTTTTTAAACAGGTTTTTGTGGTGAACACTGTGAAATCTCTGGTTAAACCATTTAGTTTTTTTCCCCCTGGTTTTCTGAGGGAAGGGAAGTCCCATATACATTGCTAGTCCTGATTAACAAGCATGGTATTATTATTTGCCATGCTGTGTTCTGGCATTTAGGTATAGAACAAGATAGAGCAAGCTAGTGACACAATGCATAACAAAATAATAATATGAACCTACTACATGATATTAAACATGTTGTTTAGTATGCAAATCAGTGTAACTACAAGTGAATGGAACTGAGATTTACCTGAGGATGCAATTTTGTCATTGATTTCACTTAAAAGCTTACCATCAGTCATGATGTATGAAGTAATGTGTATGTATCAATAAACTTTTATGACCATGAAGCATGCATCTCTACACTGCTGATATATGATTCTCTACCTTATAGGAAATGAAGGTGTCAAAAAGGTCAAGGATTTCGTCTCAATCAGCATTACTAACATAGACGTAGAATAATAAGACTAATATAAAAAGTATCAAATTGCTACCATTATTATGCCTCATGAAGGAGAGCAAGCTCTGATGAACTTGCTGATCCTGAAACAGCTGATGCTGTAACTCCTCCCTGCTAGTCAGTCTAGATTGGCTTCCTTCAGTTGTTCTGATTCTTACTCTGGAACCTCTGCCTTAAACTAGAAATACTATGCCATGCATGGGCACTGTTTATTTTGTGCACATTCTGTCTTGAACACATACACATAAAAACGCCTAATGGACAAATGAAAATGGTTTAAGTATTAGATTTATGCCAGAGTGGATCGTTAATTTTGGGGGAAACAACTATTACAAAAGCCAAGGGGACTATATTAAACCAAACCCAGAAGAATTGTACCTTCTGTGTCAAAATGAGGCCCCAAGGCTGCATTTTCATTAAGACCCAGACAAGAATTTGCTGTCAAACAATGTCATCTTTGTGTCCAAAACAGATAGTTTATATGTGTACAAGTCCTTTCCTCCACCTGGGGCATTTTATTTTGCTCCTGTTTTGAAGGATCCTGAGCTCACATGTTTTTCCAGGCACAAGGGACAAGTGGGAACCTTGACAGGTACTTAACAACAATCAAAAACACTGGTAAACAGTCCAGGTTCTTGGGCTGGACTAGGGAAATGAGCAAGCAAGACACATGCAAGTAACACACCCCTATCAGACTTTCCAAGCAACCTGTTGGTTTTCCCCCTACGCAACCACACAGTTCCACACATAATGACCAATGAGCCACAGGCATGGCTATTTTTGGAGTCCATACAGTGTTTGGTAAACATTTAACCCCAAAGTATTCAACGTACCGGTATATCCATTCATCCATCCATCAATCCATTCAGTAACTAAGTGAAAATAAATTTTTGATAGTAGAATGTACTTGAATTGTGAAAAATCTGCCCTTCATATACTTTTAAGTCATTTTATATCCTGAGTTAACTACATATTTTACTCCACAATATTTTCAATTGGCAGTAATCGGCGCCTTTAAAACTGTACATATGATAAAGCCAACATTTTCTAACTATTTTCTGAAGTTTGATGCTTTTTAGATGTTTTTTTTATTACTTTATGAAGGCCATTTGCCAATAATACCTGTAGATAAAAATATGCCAATTGATCCATTCGTGCACTTAATGAGAGAGCTGAAACCAACAAACCAATACCAATAACTGAATAGAAAATTCAACGTTAATTGAAAAAAAATATTGAACTCCATCCCCTTGGTCGGGAACCAATCAATTTTGAGCAGCTCCAACGGCTCTCAGTCCTGTTCAAGCACTTCTCTTCGCGTCACATACGTCAGAGGAAAGAGTCGTGTGATTGCTTTTGCTTAGGCACAGCATTTTCTAACATCGACCAGTAGCAAACCAAGGGATTTGAGGGAGATGGGTCAACCATGCGCTTTGAGAAACGTTTGTTATACGGGCTCTTGGTAAGACCAAAGTCTCGTAGAGCTTTGAAAGTCAATGGCAATCAGGCTAGTGAAAGTATACTCTGTAGTGACTTGGCTGGATGGCTGTAATAATGTGTTCATTTCAGACAGGGTAACAGCATGACAATATAATACTGTCATCTGCATACAGGTGGATCACAGTGTTATGCAGGAATGCCTTTTGGATGTTTGATGTTTTAAGGCTGCATCGGTAGATTTACATCACAGATTCACATCATTAGGCTACAATGAAAACCCACAACTCAGTTGTTTTGTTCCAGTGTCAAACAGTAAATGAGTACTTGACAGTGACCAATGACCATGGTGTCATTTTTGTACTCCCAGGTGTTCTGCAAAAGCTCTCTATTTCTGTGTCTATTCCTGTGGTCATTTCCTTCCAGGCCCACTACAGTGAATTAAACTCTACATGCCCCATGGCCAAGATTCAACACACCTCAGCAAAAAAAAAAAAAAAAAAAAAAATCCTAAGGAATACAAAAAACACATTGCATACAGTACCTTTCTTTTGTGGGGTGAGGGGTTGTCAGGGAAAACATTCTCACTTTTTTTTTTTTTTCTTGCTGTTTTCAGCAGTCAGAGGTTTTCGGCGAACAAATTATCTCACGCTTCCACCGCGCCTGACCGCCTAGGCCTATTGTGTGGCCGCACAGACTGAAGGATGAGAACGGCAGAGGAAAAGGCGACGTGTTTTTTACAGTCTTTTGCTCTAGTTGCACCCACTTCCTCTATGGTAACAGCTGTCAAAACGTTGCTGGATTACAGCGCACCGCAGAGCTACAGCTCACATTAGAGCCTGGCACAGCACAGGAAGTTAGGAGGGGTTAGGCAAGCAGGGAATATTCAGGCCAGTCTGCTCCTTAGGGCAAGGCAAGAGAGAGAGACCCCAGGGAGCCCTGGCTGACACGAAGGGCTGCTGAAATTAATGCTGGTAATTCTTCTACACGTGTTGGGGATCTCACCAGCTCCCGAGGTGATGTTTTAGCTGTTGTAACTGATACGATTTGACTAGTGTTTTGTCCCTCGCTCAATCTGATATTCGAGTTATCCACACCAGCAAGACTGGGAGGCATACCAACCCAAGAATTGACACAAGAAGACGCTATATTTGTCCAATTCATGTATGAAAGCTGTGCAGGTGGGAGAAAAGAAAAAATTCCATTGGTCAGTGCTTTGGCAAAAGGTATAACTTTAATATATCACCACTAAAGGAAATAATTAGAGGCAGGAGCAGGCAGACAACCCAGGAAAACATTGAACACAGCATTACAAATCATTAAAAGCTTTTTTTCCTCTTTTTTTTGTTGTTGTTGTAGAGACTTAGATGTTGATTGCATGATTATAAAACCAGTGGCTGAGCATTTGACCCCCTGTGAGACGACTGGACACCTGTACACCTGTACCACATATTTGAGGAAGGAGAGGAGAATCAATCTTAAGTCATGGAATGATTTCTTTTCTACTCCATTACATATTCATGTACCTCTGAGAAAGCTTAGCCCATTACTTCCTCTCTTTGGGGCTATCTGATATTATTTTACAAGCCACAACAACAGTTTGAAAATGTAGTTTTGGACCATAACACCCAACTCAACCAAAGCGATTGGTTGAAGCAGAAACTATCTGCCCACCGTGAAGTTAATGCATGCCAACGAATAGTTTTCAGACACTTTCACAATCTGAAACACGCTGATGTGACTGACTGTGATATGTTGGTCTCAGAGAAGACTTATTACAGACGTATTTCACCTCAGTATGTTTTCAGGCCTAAAAAATTACAGAGGTCCAGACCTCGGTGGCCTCATAGTTGGCTGCAGCTTTGTGTGTTTGTGTGTGTGTGTGTGTGTGTGTGTGTGTGTGTGTGTGTGTGTGTGTGTGTGTGTGTGTGTGTGTGTGTGTACTCATGTGTGTGCGTATGTATGCGTGTGCATGTGTGTGAGTGATTGTGTACGAACAGAATAAACATAAACAGCACTGATTATAATATAATCCCAGGACTTCTTGATAGTCATTGTGTGCCATCCCAATGGATTATAGTCTCAGCAGTGTGTCATGGAGATAGGAGAAATCCATTGAGGTTGTTGAAATTGAAATTTCCTCCAACACTTTCTAAACATCTGGTGGGGAAATTGTGTTTATTGATATAGCAGTCTCCTCAGAGGGGGATTCTGTCATATTTTGGAATATATACCCATATTATGTAAAGCATATCAGAATGAGATCTCTGTACTAATGTGTGAGCTTGATGTTATACCAAGCAATTGTTTTGATGGTTCTGGTAATAGGAAGCCTATACAAATATATTAGACCCTGTATGAAAGCAGTGGTTAGGGTTCAGCACTCAAGCCAAATCCTTTAACAACACTCTGTGTGAAAGTGAGGCAGACAAAACTCTTTATGCCTCTTGTCAGTGGATATTTGCTGGAAGATATCTGCCTCGCAGCATAAAATGGTCCTTCAGTAGGCCTATTCGGTACAATACATATTAATCGCTGAACTAATATAAGGTTATGTTATCAAACATTCAACTTAATATAGATTCATTTTATCCAGAATGACTGATCTATTTTTTCTTTGGATATTTCATATTCATACTCTATCAAACTGAATTTGAATAATAGCAAATAATGACAGATACAAATGTTAATGTACCAGGTCCATTCATGTCATTTTAGATTTGATGCAAAACTTGTTTTTAATGAAGAAGTTTAATGCTGAATATCTGAATATAGGAAAGAGAGAGAGAGAGAGAGAGAGAGAGAGAGAGAGAGAGAAAACAATACGCCAATCATTATAACACTTGGCTTCATGTTGATGAGATAAAATAATTGCTCACACATGAGTTTGAACTGTCTTGAGAAGGTAAAAGCAATCTATAAATTCAGAAATTTACCACAAATACATGAAATACTTTAAAAATTCATTTATTATTTTCAGAATTCCTTGCCTTTGTTATAAGGAAAGATGTTAAATAACTTAAATACATTCTTACCAGTCATTCGTGATCAGTTCATACCTACAAGCTGTACACATGAGGTAGAGGAAAATAATTTAGGTTCCCATAAGACATGAAAAAGTGGACATGGACAACCTCCTGTTTGCATACTCCTTCAAATCACAACAGATGTCTCCCTCAAAGCATCAAAAACACAAACAGATAAACTCAGTGAATTCAATCTACTTCGTCTGCAGCGCTTGCAAAATGCATTGGCATGCTTCGTAGGTTGTACAAATTCTCCATAAGGTCACATTTTATTCAGTCAATATTTTCATCACCACCCCAATATGCTCATCACAAAAAGCAGATGTCAGGAGCTGGACGCCAAGCTAATTCTCAGAATGACCAGCACAGATATTAGTGCAGATGGAAGTAGAGTATGATTTTACTGCTGCTCAGAGCAACGAGGAAGACATTTGGATCATGAAGCTCCTGAGACTGCACTTTGGGAAGAGGCAGTGAGACAAAAATGCCATTTGTACTGTTAACCGAGCTCTGAATACGACTTGGTGATTGATTAATACCGTTCATCTGCATGATTCTTTTTTGAGCTTTGAGTGACGAAACATCTGTAGTGAATGGTAAAAAACAAAAGGAAAAAAAAAAAAAAAACGAAAGGAGAAATTTTAGGAAATTTTGCACTGAGTAAGTTGTTTGAGATTGTGCAGTGCTTCTAGGTCTTTGAGAAGATTTTCAGCTGAATAAAAACATACATTGCCTCTGTGGAAGCCTCCACCCCAAGAGAAGCAAACCCCATGTAGGTTGAAATCCAGAATAAAAAATAAAGAATATAAAATCAGTTTTGACTTTACAAAATGTACATTGAACACATGCTCATATATATTTTTAAATAATTTATCTTTGTTTTTATTTTTTATTTTTTTTTTCTACAAAATAGATTTTTATACATGATCCACTGAAAACCTAAAAGGCGAGGAACCAAAGGTGAGAGAAAAGGACCAAGTCTGTGATATTTGTTTTATAGAAGAAGAAAAGAAAAGAACTGCTGTCATGTGCTGTCCTTAGTCATTAATGTCGGAAAGGTTTTCGCTGTATATGTTAAACACGTAACACACACTGTGCATAATTGAGTATATAATCTCTGGCTACATTTATGTATCACCTACACCATTTTTAATGCTATAGCTACATTTTGTTGAGAGCTACAGTTCTGGGGCAGATGAGATTCTATTATGTGCATCCACCAAAGAGTTTCTCTGCACAAGTCTGCTGTGGGAAGCAAGCATGCCTCGTGAGGCCCTCCACATAGCGATTATGGTTTCCATGTAGCGTGCAAAGGTCTATGTATATGTTTCTAACAGTTCTTTAATTGGCATGCCTCTTCATCGCAAAATGTCAGGAATTCAACTCATAATGGTGAATGCCTGAAACTAAGATCCCTTCTCAGATAAACACGTTGTTTCCTGCAGTATCACTGATTGTGCTTCAAGAAATAGGCACAGCATTCTGCCAAAGTATTAGGCCAGGTTGAATGCAAATAAGCAAGCCTGAAAAACTGCTTTTTTAGAAAATGTTGGCACATACAATTTAGAAATGAACTGGGATCCAATAACTAATTACAGCAGCAATGCACACTTTGCCTATCTGACACGTCTCCCCTCAAAGACTGTGCATAAAACACAACCATCAGCCCTTTACTGTACGACCTGCCTTTGGCTCTCAACGTTCCATTAAATTGCCTGTGAGATTTTTAGCATGTGCCTCACCCTTGTCTCTATACCACAGGAACAGAAACCGTAGTTATTTACAATTAACAAAAACATTTGCTTTATAGATTTATAAATATAGTTTTTTAAATATTCAAAGGGAGAGCTTCCAGCTTCAGTGCGTGAATGGTGCCATTAACATTATCGGTCCCACACTCAGTAGTTCAATCTCACTCACCTAGAATGAAAGAAGGCCATATATATGCATTTATATACTTTTGTCATATGTTTCAGGTATATACAATATATTGTATACACACACTGTTAATATATATAAGGATACTCGACAGAGTCGAGTGTTTTGTCACATACAAGTTACGGTATTTTAACACTCACATGCTTTCTTGTGATGATTTAGAGCTTTTGGGTAAAGTATGTGGAAAATCTGCCAAACGGTCATTATCATGACAAAAGTAAAATTGTCTCAATATTATCCTGCCTAATGGAGATGTGTCATACAGAATTGGTTTGCTTGAATCTGCTAAAAAGAGAAAACTAAGGTGATGATGTACCTTTGCATTGTTTGGCCTGAAACTGTCTATGCAAGTTAATCATAAGACGCCTATTGAAATCTCTACCAACTACAATATTATGATCTTATCATTGTATTCTGTGGAAGTGCATGAAAGAAAAGCTTCTTTGCATTCTGTCAACTGTGAATCCTCACCCAAAAGAATGTTTCTGTTGGACTGAGTGAGCACAATAAGTAAATGTTAACTAGGAGTGAGTGGTTCCGTTTCTTGCAAACTTGCTTCACAACAGTTTGGGCCCAGTGGGATCAGATTCGTCCCAGACCAGAACATATTCTAAATTTAAGGCTGTTAGAACAAAATGTGCTTTTATGAAATAAAAGACCTTTTATAGTATATAGTTGTGTATATGAAACGTCCAGATTCCAAGAGTTTTGAGGTCTTCTTTGTGACAGTTTCAAGCGCTCACGCTTTCAGGACGCAAGACTTGAGGTTCTACCACAGACTCCTGTAATGTGAACTTATGTAGGAGGAGCAGAATAATCAACGGCACTCCAGGCTGTGCATACTAACAACCATGTTATGGCCAAAAAAAAAGGCCATGCTCTCATAACAGGGTCCAGCTTGTCAGATTGCTGTGAAAGCAATATGTCAGCAGTGCTCAATGAGGGTGGACTGCTCAGTTGTCAGACGGTGCTGTTTCTTAAGCCCCCGCCGTGAAGACGTGAAACTCCTGCACTGCTCTTGTGTTCATGTACGTTTCTCTTGGTCCAATGGAGCATAGTGGTTTCAGTTGTTCCCTGAACATTGATCTGCTGAGTTCATACAAGGCCAAACATAACCTTTAACCGACTGGCAAAACTGGCAGAAAAAAAAGACTTCAGTCTTTGCTTCTTTTTTTTTCATTTCAATTCCTTGTAAAGGAACAAATCCGGAAAGTTCCATAAATTATATCCACAGACAGAGGGACAAAGGACAAAAATGCACTGCTTTCCAAAGGGCCTTGTCAATTTGAATAAAAAAAGGAACAAAGGCACACAAATAAGAACTTATTTGTGTGGTTAGTGGTTATTTTACATATTCAGATAAGTGGCGTATATAATAGGCTTATAATACAATTTACGTTATTTACATAAAGTCCACACAACTGTGTGTGAGCGTGAACCATGTGCGTGTAGAGTAAATCTTACACCCTGTCACTCTCTGTAGATGACTCCAGTTGATTAATGGAGACGTCATCAGGTTAACTTCTCTGTGCTCCTCATCTCTCATACACACACACTTCACTCACACACACACACACACACAGACACACACACACACACACACACACACACACACACACACACGCACACACACACACACACACACACACACACACGCATACACGCACACACACACAAACTGTCATCTCATTGGCTTCATTTGCATGACGTGTTCTCTGACCTGTGTGTCATGTTATTGTTGAATGATTTCATGCAGGCAGATTTAATTGAGTGAATTTTGAGCAGGGCATGTCATGTCTCACGTCAAGCTTCCAGAGCTGGAGCGGAGGACCTGTTTGCTTGATGAATATCTGCACTCTCGGTCTCCGAGGCCTGACAGACCACCCAACGGAAACTTCTCCAAAGTGCTTGTGTGTTGCGCTTGTCGGCCTGTTGTCTGCCCCAAACTCTCATGCCAGCAACAGGGGCTATTGGGAAAAGCTCCATTCCAAGACTGGAGTCTCCCCTCCAAAACCCTGACTTACTTATGCGAGCACATTCACTCATTCACACAGGCACACAAACACACACACACTCACACACTCACGCACGTTCACCTACACTTCCACACACTCAACGCACACAACACAAACGTACACACAGCAAACTTCATGCCCCTCCCCCCTCCTTGCTCTGTCACCCCGTCACCTTCAGCTTCTGAGCAAAAATGACAGGTGATGAAAGAGTCGGAGAGATGGAGTGATGAAGAGAAAGAGAAAGAAAGGGAGAGATAGAGAGAAAGAGAGAGCACTGTGTCCTCCTCTAACCCTTGCAGGTGTACACCTCCTCTCTCTGTGTGCATTGCTTGCATTCCACGTAGCAGCACCAGCGCACCTGACACTGGCACGGCCGCGTCACCACGCGGCTCTGGGTGTTGTGGCCGCGGCCGCAGCAGATCGCGTCACAGTTCTTGTCCTTGTAGCACTTGCGGGCCGAGGTGCCCGCCGAGTACTTGCTGGCCCGGCAGAAGCTGGGCGAGTCCTCGATGTGCAGCAGGTCCATGGTCCTGGACCTGGGGATCTGATCCCGTGGGCCCAGCACTGGGGGCTGCTGCGCCTGCTGTTGCGCCTGCTGCTGCTGCGCCTGCTGTTGCTGCTGTTGCTGCTGCTGCTGCTGGGCATGACTCTGGGAGATGTCACCCTCACCGGTGGCCATATTGTTGGAGCTGCCCACCTTGAGCGATGTCTCGTAGCGCTGCTTGAGCTGCTTGCCAATCTCGTGGAAGGGCGAGAGTTGCCGCCAGCACGTCTGCACGGTACAGGAACCGGACACGCCGTGGCACTTGCAGGTTGTCTCCACCCCAGCTTTGATCACCTGAGCGGGGAACACAGAAACGTGTGTTAGTCGGCACACTTAAAAAAAAAAACCTAGTGTTTGCCAAACATCGTTCTCTATAACTATATTAGAACAAGATATATGTGGAGGGCACTGCTTCTTTTGATCCTGAACAATATTGCCATGTTAACTGTAAACATTGTCTGGTATTAAAACAAGACTGTTACTATAAGTAAAGTGAATTACTCTAGTAAATCGACCTGTCATGCATCAGTAGGTTTATATCACAATCCCTATTTGGAGGCTTTGATGTCCAGCTTTGTTATTCCCACAGGGCAGCAATCAGGAACGGAACTTATGAAGCACCTTAAGGTTGCGTAATAACTTCAAAGCAGAGATGCCAACTACCATCTATTAGGACCCCCTCACCCAACCCCACCCCAAGCTTGCCTCCTCCCCAATAATGTTGACTGCCTGAGGGTTTAAGGTCTCTCTTGAAGAGGTCAGGTCTTGGCAATATTGCAATGATAAACAAGGATAATGGTGTCTGATTTAAGTCAATGATGGTTATTAGAAATAAGTGCACCACTGCATTATCCAGAGTACTTCCTAAATAAAAGATCTATTGAGATGGCCCTGGGAAAATCTGAGAAGCGACATTCTTGAGGTTGTTAAGAGGTAAGAGAAGAGGCAACAAGCCAAGGTCTCTCCCTATAATTGGGCCAATGTTGTTCTACTTCTGGTTCAGTAAAAGAGTCTGGCGAAGCACATTGACTACCTAGCAGCCCAGCAAAATGTCTGACACTGCAGTACCTTTTACCTCTAGAACAGAGGACTCCTGAGGTTAATAAATACAACAAATGAACTGATAGATCATTCATCTTGTGAGTAATAGAGTGAGCGACAGGATATAAAAAAAGTAGATTTTGATACATTTTATATGTCATGTGAAATGACTAAAACAAACATTCCCTGTTGCCCGATCCTTCACCAGTGCTTTCATATTGTAAAATGGAATGGTGGATTTGAAAAGTGCGTGTCCACCACAACACCGTCAATTCAGCAAAATGTGACAAGTCAGCTTGAAATTGCTGGCAATGCAGAGGCAAGCACATTCCATGGTTAGCACTCCATATGGGAGTGAACCCCAACTTTTTGTACACCTCACTAGATGTGCAAAATAATAAAAAAAAATAATACAAAAAAAAAAAAAAAATACAAAACAGCACTGTAAATCTTTTATTGCAAATCAGGGATCCAGAATGCTGTTGGATGGGCAGTCTAAAGAGGAAGAGCGCGCCGTGAGCGGTCCTTGGGGGAGACATCTGTGTCTGGTAACATTTGTGTGCTGCTATAATTTATTTTCAAACAAAAAGAAAAAATGGCAACAATACGAGAAAAGCCTGAATGCTGGCGGGGGCCAAAGCAGCCATTTGTTTTGGCCGTCTGTTAGCAGACCTTTCTCCAGTCGTTTTGCTTTAGCTGTCAAAGCTACATCCAAATGTCCCTCCTCCCTGTCTCACCACAAACAATGGTGGAGGTATGCTTGGGCAGGACTGGGCCCCCACTGGTCAATCGTTGGAAAGGGAAGTCAGTGTAGGAAAAAATAAGAACTTTAAAAAATGAATTAAATACTTACACTGTACTTTTAAATAAGTCCTTAAAAGATCGCTAAATCATTGTACTGTTTCAGGATATTAGTTCAACAACCTTAGAAAGTAGTTAAATGGCCTTTATATGAATCACCCTTCATTGGAATTACCATAAAATATCTCCAATTGACATTCAGTTATAATCACTTTAAAAATCAGTATTTGAAAGGTGGTTATTTCACTTTGATCTTTTAAGAAACTGCAATCTCAGCTTGTAATTCTTACACACACACGGCACACACACACACGGCACACACACACACACACGCACACACAAACACACTCCCATGCAAGCTCCTCCTCTCTGTCCTCATCAGACAGTCACATATTCCTGTTCCTCTAGCAGAGTACTGTCGCCAGAATAATAATGAAAACTTGCACTAATTATTGAGGACAAGGAAACTCACTTTCATTTTCTTTTGCCCCTTTAGGTTAGTGTGAACTGCCAGTTAACAAATTTGATCCAAGTTGTGTGGAATTTACCTCTTCTTACTTCAGGGCTATGGGACGCTTCTTTTAAGATCACTGCCCATTAGTCCATGTGTTACAGTGTTGTGTGAGTTTTTTATTGATGAACTCAATAATCTCTTTGAGGTCATGAGACATTATGTTTTTGTTGTTGTTGTTGTTGTTTAGGTCATTAACATCTATAAGATCTAAATAGCAGCAATCGTATCTATACTGCACTTTCCCTATACTACCTTGAGATGGCAAGTTGAGCTCTGTGCTGTGCAGCAGGTCCATGCCTAGTGCTTACCTTCATGCCAACATTGGTGTTGTGCATGTCCACCAGGGCACGGAGATCTTTATTGGACCTCTTGCCCAGGAAGTCCTTGACAAACTTGTTGCTGTACTTAAGGTTGTCTCCGCAGCCGCCCCACTGCCAGGCCTTGCGGTTCTCCAGGTGTGGGGCCTCGTCACAGGTACAGCGCTCCATGCGGCCCGCACTGCAGGCCTTGGCCATGGCATGGGTCAGGCCAGCAGAGGAGATTGCGAACAGAAAGGCCGTCTCCTTAAACCCTGAGAGAGAGAGAGAGAGAGAGAGAGAGAGAGAGAGAGAGAGAGAGAGAGAGATTAGTGCTTAACAGAGTTATGGCCATTGCAGCTCCTAATAAGGCTGACATGAAGATATTCTTTAAAACACTTAAATAGTATTACTGACTAAATAAACTACATCGGAAGCGTCGTTACTGATGACAAAAACAAACATTATAGAGTGGGTGCACACGCACACGCACACAAAGACACACACCTCTCTTAAGAATGTTGGCTCGATAGCGCCCCTCAAGGGTGCAGTTCCACCGCTCATAGCGGAACTGGTACTGGCACTCCAGGGCGCTCAGGCTGATCGCCTCCATCAGCGTCTCGGCCACGCCCGGGTCACGGCGGCACATGCGCCGCTGTTTCTTCTCCAGCTTGAGCCGGTCGCACAGCTTGTAGTGGGCCTTGGCCACCCTCTCCTCCGGCTGCGAGCTCAGCGGCAGGATGGACAGGGGTTCATTACCTGTCAGCCTGGGAAAGGAAACACAAGCACAGAGACACACAAAGTCAGTCACACTCCAGGTGACGTCAGACAGAACGTCAAAGACAGAATACAGAACAATGGGCAAAGGAAATGAACCACATCTTGTGTCTATAGCTGCACTTATAGGATATGTTGAAAACTTAGAATGAACGCTATAGAATTGCATACTTCAGCTCACTTCAGTTGGTTTGTGCTGTTTTCCTATTGTGTGTGTGTGTGTGTGTGTGTGTGTGTGTGTGTGTGTGTGTGTGTGTGTGTGTGTGTGTGTGTGTTATTAGATCATGCATGTGCACAATGATACTGTGTGAACAGAGTAACTGAGACCACACTTTCTCACACACTGAATATTAATGCATCCTGTGTTGTAGGTATTTTAACATATAGGCGTAGTCTTCTGGGTTAGGACAGCTCACAATGACCTGTAGTCCCTCACAGTAATGATATGCATCTGTCCAAGTTGCACCCAGCGACAATCAGAAACTATTGTCTCGCTTGTTGTTAATGTTCACATGCATTTGGTGTCCAAACTCCATCAGAATAGTTAATGTTCAAGAGAATCCAAGCCTTGCTTGAGGTCAACAGTGTGCTGGTGTTTATGTTGGACCAGATGCATAGACAAAAGTGCAGAACCTATCCACTCACTGCATAAAACATTAGGCTTCTCACTTAACACAGCAGAAGAACAAAGAGGCATTCTGTGTGTGTGTGCCTTTCTTACACAGAAATACACACACACACACACACACACACACACACACACACACATACTGTCTCTCCCTCTGACACACACACACACAAAGAGAGAGAGAGAGAGAGAGAGAGAGAGAGAGAGAGAGAGAGAGAGAGAGAGAGAGAGAGACTCAAAGATTCAGACACAGCACATGACAAGCATAGAATCATTCCGCTCCAGCCTACACATGGTGTGGACAGTAGGCATGATGGATCAGAGCATCTTTTTGACAGTTTATTTTGAGGGCAAGTGAGCATAAAACATGCATGCAGGGTCTGCCGCATAGCTGGCGTGCTGAGCTGCCCAGGCATTCTGAGGTTGCGCTGGGGAGAGCAGAGCAGAGCGCAACTCTCACAAACACATGCTGGGGGACGGGACGGTCAGGCGCGACCATTTTGGTCACACCAACTGACAGTATTGGCAGGATAGTTGCTCATTATGTGCAATTTCTGGGTCCGTTTTACACGTCCAAAGCGAAGCAGCAGAATAAATGGCTTTACAGAACTCACAAACACACTGGCTTACTGCAGAACACATGTCATTACAGGAACGCTTTTATGCTTTTAAATCTGCCACTTTTGTCTACTAATATAGACAGCGGCTATTATTAACTATGGCCTGGGGTTGCCCCAACAACGTAAATCAACAAAGAAGCGGGCATGAGGTTCACAGCTGCGCCGGAGGTTTCAGGGAAGCTCAAAAGCATTTCTCTCTCTCTGATCACCTCCATAGAATTCTGCTGAGGAGAGCCGAATGCAACAGACCTGTCTCCTGCTTCTGGCATCAACCCGTGGTCTCTCTGCCAAATTTCCACAATTCAAGGCACTGGTGCCTTTGGCTTTTAAGAGTGAGTGAGCAGTTTCGCAAAGAAGTCATGAAACATGAAATCCCGATGTTTACTCAACAGCTCAAGCATGTCTCCATCCAAAGCGCAGGGGGGCGCGCTTGTGTGTTCGCTTTGTTTTTATTTTGTGGGGGGTTCGGTGGTCGTGCGTGTCTGGAGAATTAGGTGGTAAGACGCTGTTTTGAGGAAAAGCAAGGTTTCCCCTCAATGTTCATTTACTGGAGGCCATTAGCAATGTGTGTGGCTGAGCCGTCATAAAAACTGACCTAGGGGTGGCTTCCCTATTTCTTCTTAATCTCTCTCATTCTCCGGGTCAGGAGTGCATTTGACTCTGTAAACGCCTCTCTAATGGAGGCGCAGTATCTCCCTGTCTCACCACGCTGTACAGTAGTGGTCTATGTGGGGAGGAGTGCTGCGGAGTGATCAGACTGAGGTAGCTACACCCATCATCTGGTAGTCATCACGATCACCAGCACACCAGCCTCTCTGAGGAGGGATGGGTCTCGTCTGCTAGACTGTTCCTCCAGTGAGGAGACCTTTTGGATAATCCAATTATGACAATTATGATATCCCTGTGGCCGGCTCTGGAAGCACTTATAATTATTTACATTTATTTATATAATTAGGGTGCCTCCACCCTGGCCATGTCTGACAGAAAAACCATGGTTACCCTGTGTGTAGCCCCTGGGAACTCTACCTGAGGACAATTATGAGGGACAAGCAGGTTTCGGCCCAACAAATGACATCATTTCAGGCGATGAGCTAAATCACAGACTCAGTCGCATTAGTATTCACACAGATTTGTCTTCCCGACAAAAAGACGAGTTTAATGACTAACAGCATTTCCATAAGTGAACCTGTCAGTTGACCTATCTATTCTGTGTCGAGCAAGGCTGTCTGATCCCAGGCATCATGCGAGGTTCAGCGAAGTTCACATGCTTATGCAACTGTCACGTGCATTGAAATAGTTGCGTTTTAATGCACCTTTGCAACCCCCTCCGAGTTCTGATGCGAAAACCACACAGAGAGATTTGCCTGAGTCCCTGACATAGACCTGCCTGAGTAGATCTGCAGGTCTTCCAAGACAAGGAAAACCGAACGACAAGAAATCTAACTTTTGGACCGATGCAAGGACAATTTTCTGTGCTTGTAAAGCAATAGTTATGGGGTTTCATGAAGGATGACACAGCTGAATAACTTGCGTCATAACATCTCCAGGGTAAAAAAACAAACAAAAAAAGTGCTCGGACACCTCTGTTTTTCCTGTCTCTTGACATGTTGCAGTTTCCTGTTTTCCTCTGAGTCTGCTCGCCATGTCAGACATGTGTAGTTGTTTGTGACAAGTGCAGAAAATTCTACAGCCATTCAAAAGGTGAGCAATGTCAGGTAAAGCAAGGCTGGGGTTTTGGAATTTGTGTGTTCAGAAAAGGCCAAATGTCTCAATTTTTTCCAAAACTTGTTTGCTTTTCCTACCTGCTTTGACACACTGGATGAGTATACAAGTGGAAACAAGGCAAGTCAAGACTTGGAAAACCTGTTTGCCTGACAGCTCTTGGTGTTTTGAAGAGTAAAGAATGTGTCTTATTCCAGACTTATACATAGACATCAGCTGTCAGTACCCTAAATATTATTAGGACAGCTGTTGTGGCTGTGAATACTTCAGAATAAAGGGATGGGTGTAAACTGTACAGTCCAGTAGATTGGATTCAAGACACACAACAAGTAACAACTTTAAAGGTACTGACCAGGTTTTGGGGGCAGGGGTATGGTATTGGTTTGCTGAACATGTGTAAAATGTAGGCCTAAGTCCAGGAGAATGGATTCAAGACACACAACAAGTAACTACTTTAAAGATACTGACCATTTTTTGAGGGTAGCGGTATGGTATTGGTAACATGTGTACTTAAACAGTAGGCCAAGCCCACCAACTATAATGTAGACTTTTAAATAATGTTAATTTCAAAGAAGAAATAAGGTTTAATGTCATTAATGTCAATGTTGTGGATTCAATAGCTATTAAAATACCATAGGATACTGACTGTGACTATTTAAATGTTGCTGTAGCACTGTACAAGGGTAAAGCTTAAGTACGGCTCTGATGGAAAATCTCTGATGAGCACAAAACAAATGCTATGTGGTAAGTCAACACAAGAATCACGTCAGACTTTTAGAGAGAGTAGGTGACGTGTGACTATCTGACAGAAAAGAAGAAAAAAAAAACAGTATGGACCTGGAGGCCGGCCAGACAAATCTCTCTGCTAAATCCCTTGACTGCTGCTGCTGTCTTAACAGCAGAATATTTTTAGCTGGTTACCAAGAGGGCTTGGGGCAAGACTGGATGTGTGAGATTTGAGCACAGTCAAATGTTCCCAGTCTCCAGAGATGGGGCTGTGATACCCCACTCTCTGTGCATGTTTTCCACTCCGACGCTGACCTCTCAAAACCTAACTGCTATCGCAGATGTGCTCTGACATTAATCTGCATTTCAGTAATGTGTACTTAGGAGGAAAACTGTGAAACCATCTAGTTCCATTCAGTTCATATGCAGTTCATCATTCCATTTGATGGTACTCTGTCTGTTCCCTCATTCAGTACTTTCATTCAGTTATTTATGATGATTATGCTATCATACCAGGTTTTAGTTTTTTGGAAATACCATAACACTGTATACATAAATATATACATAAAGTAATGGGTGGTGGATCAAGGACTTGCAGTGGACATGCAGGTAGGAATGTGAGGCTTCTCTTTTCATCAGCCAGCAGGATATATGGTGAGACTGAAGGCTCAATCAGAGATGGATTGACATGTGTTCATTGTAGTTCAAAAATATGTGAAGTCGGCTTCAATTTGTCTCTTAAATATTTGTCAGCATCAAAAAAGGCCAACAGCCAACGGTACAGCCGAATAGTAAGTTCAAAACTGTGAAACTAAAAATATGAGGTGAAAGTCATATAAAAGAGAGGCCAGAGGCTGTATACACCATAGATACTCTATAAGGATGTGTTAAAATCATTGATTAGCCTATGGGTTTCATATAAGTTTTCATGCAATCCAAAAGCCCAATAAAAATGACTCCGCACACCACTGTAAACACGACTCAGCGCTGCACAGCGTGGATGCCCAATACTGATTTCTATTCTGAAGCCAAGAACCAATTTGTTTTTCTGTTGGTGTTTGAAGTGTTGGCACGGCAACACACATGGAACATAATACCTGCTACACAACAGCATAAAGCGCCG
Source organism: Sardinella longiceps (assembly GCA_027497455.2). NCBI lineage: Eukaryota > Metazoa > Chordata > Actinopteri > Clupeiformes > Clupeidae > Sardinella > Sardinella longiceps. The sequence continues at coordinate 12,549,764 of JAODXP020000034.1, read as the reverse complement.
TGTTATCATAAGTGAGGTGTGATCCCTGCCACTGTTTGCTCAGCTTGGCTTTTTCCAGTTTGCTTGCATGCGCTCCCTCCTTAAGCATCGCTGCAGCTTTGGTCCGCTAATCTCGCCCATTGCCTTGGATCCATCTTTCACTAACTACCTCACATGGCTGTTTGGGTCCTTTTTTATGACTGTCAACACTTCTCATTGGCCATGACATTGACATCATGTGCATTTTCATGTGCAAGGGCCGAATGGAAACCATGCATCTTGCTTTTTTTTTTTTTTAAAGTCATCACACATAACCTCACCAGAATGCACCAACCCTGACTGTACCGCGGGGCATTGACAATGCATGCTTTTTTGCAATGGGTTTTTTAATACTGTAAATAAGACATGGCGTGCAAGTGCTGGTGTGATTCTGATATTATGTTATTTAGGGTTAAGGGTGTTTCTTTCCACATAGTGTCCTTTTTTTGGACAATTTCCTAGCACTTTCATGGCAATTACACGTGGAAAAACATGGAGGTGCAACGCTTGAAAATGACAAATGATCAAGTGCTGATTTGCCCTGTCAGAGAACTTCATCTTTTTTGTTGAGGTCATTTCAACACTTACCAAAATAATCTTTCCCATGCGATATGCACTGTGGTATGTAGTTTAAGGTGTGAAACTTTCACACAACTGTGATCTCATGCCATGACGGGCTATTCATTCTGGGGGGAAATCTAAAATATTTTAACGTTTCCTCCAAACTATTGCACATTGAAAGTGTTCTTTTCTGTGTGATAACCAGTTTAGGGTTTTTAACTTCTTTTGAGAAATGTAAAAATGTCATGCTGTGAATATCTTAGCATCTCTTAAGAAGATGAATGACCGTAGCACATTTGTTTTGTTTAAAACACCTATATGGATTGGACCTTAAGATACAGTTCACATATTTCACCTGAGAATACACATTTTTTCTCTCCTATATATCATTCACCCACACCCATTTCACATGTCTGCTCTCTCTCTCACACAACTTGCATGTGTGCACACACACGCACGCACGCACGCACACACACACACACACACACACACACACACACACAAGCTGACGCACTCAGACACACTTCAGCACACAGACAAACACACTTGGAGCTAATCAGAAGCAGATGTGTGAGGCACTGCAGCCCTGATCTTGCTGACAATATAAAATCCAAGTAGTATTTGGTTAAGAGTAAGAGAGAGCCATCCACAGGTCTTCTGTAATTTGCCAAAGTGAGCCTTTCTTTCAGACACAAGACCGACCCCCCCTCGAGAGAGGATTCACTTGTACGGAGCACTGAGAAAGAAGATCTTCTGGCTATGATGTGGGCCGACTGAATAATATTCCTGAAAATCAGTAAATGTTTGACAAGTAAGACCAGCAGCACATTCATTCCAGCACCTCCAAACAACAGGTGTGAAGTCACTGTTCAGTGAGCGTGTGTATGCTTAGCCTACATGTCAACAACTGAGCGTGTGTGTGTGTGAGAGAGAGAGAGAGAGAGAGAGAGAGAGAGTGTTGTGTGTGTGTTTGTGTGTGCATGCATGCTTTTGTGTATCCCGCTACTTTAAAGTCAACACCTCTCCTCGTCAACTAAACCCAGCCCAAGGCTGTGAGTTGGCGAGCGAGCGAGTGAGTGAGAGAGAGAGCGAGTAAGTAAGCGAGCAGCTCCCTCGCTCCGTCTGGACTTGCTGGATGTGTGGTCTGCTGCCTGCCAGGTCAGGCTCCCCAGCAGGGCAATTACTCCAAACGAATGCCAATCATTCCCCCCAGCTGTTGACCCCAAACAAAGCCTTTTCTCAGACACCCCCACCCCACCCCACCCCCCAGCTGTCTACCACAGCAAACCCAAAACAAAGGCAGATGTGTAGCGAGGGGCGATTTGCTCAAGAAGGGGCAACAAAGCCCCCATCCTGCGTCTGGTTCATGTTTCGGCAGGGTTCGGCCTTGGTTTCGAAGCAGGTCCCTCTCAAGCTTCCCCCTGTCCCTCCCCCCAACCCCCCAACCCCCCACCCGACAAACAAACCTCATTACACAGGGGGAAGATAATGTGAGAATCAATTAGCGACTGTTCTGCCTAGTGTCGGTCTGTTTGTTTGCGTTTGTCACTAATGACAGCCCATTAAACTGAGGAGAGGCGTTTAAACAGGTTGAAAAGACGCCCTCTTGCTCTTGATGTGAGACTGCTTGCAGAGGCTTCTGTGTTCTGCGCTGTGACGTCTCTGGTGTTGAGCACACAACCAATGGCTGCATAGAGAGGCAACAGAGAGGCTCCGAGGGGCATGGCAAGTAATGTCCAGGGCAGTGAAGAGGGAGGGAATTTACTCTAGGGTGTCAAAGGTATAAAGCTGGATTGAAAAAAAGAGAGAGAGAGGGAGAGAGAGGGAGAACGTGAAGCGAGGGATAAAAAAAAATGTCCTCCACTAAAAAGCTGGATGAACTTCAGACCACTGTGCTGGAGACCCATCTGGTGTCTCGCGGGCCAGGCCGAGCGAGGAATGTGAGTGTGGTATGCTCCCTCAGGCCCGGCCCACGGCCATGGAAGCCTGTTTGTTTTACTACGGAGGGCCGTGCCCGGGAGCCAATGGACTGCCATGCCCAGGAGCCAAAGGCTGCCGTTTCTGCCGGTCAGAGCCACAGAGCCTGAACAGGAGAGTGGTTACAGCACAGTGGGTACGCCTCACCTGAACACAAGGGCAAGAGACTGTGGTAGGGAAGGATTCGCTATGACCTCTCCAAATAACACAGTGTGCTTTAAAGGCCTGGGTCGGACATATATTTATGCAGACTCAATAAGGCCATTACTGTGGAACATGGGCTTCACTGTATCCTCAGACAACGTCTTTAGCGTTGAGGCAAGTCATGTTCCTGACCTTCATTTGCTCAACAAAAGTCTTTTTTTTTTTTTCTTTGAAACAACATGAACAGACTTTATGGGACATCCGAAAAATGTCTCAATTCAAACTGATTCTAACAGAGGACTACTGGCATGGCAGAATAAAGAAAAATGAACATTTGACTCCTTGACTCGGGAAACGTCTTGGACAACTCGAGCAATAAAACGTTTGCATTTTGCAAAGCCCTCCGAATAGCGAAGAGATGACGAACTGTCTGCTCCAGACAAGCTCTTTCACAGCAGCAGCAGCAGCGAGATAGTCCCAGTCACATGTCTCCCAGAGCCCGCAGTGACACACACACAGGAAGTGACCAACCATCATGTCATCTCTGACCCCCTTGGCCTCCAAAAGACGGGGGAGTCATACTAATAGCCCAGGTCACCCATTACACTCTTGACACCGAGTCTCGGACACACAGCAGCAACACCCCCCAACCCACACACTCACACACACACACACACACACAAACACTCGGCTGCAATCCTACCCCCCAGGCCTAAAGAAAAAAAAGAAACTGTATGGAGTTGAAAATTCAACTGCTCAAGTGCTGTTGAGTCATGTCTTTAGAGTCGTCACACTGGGCCTTTCCATGCGAAGCCTCCAACTTGCTCGAGTGCAACGCTCTCATAAAAAAAAAGAAAAAGACTTCGTTCTGTGCTTTGTCCCCAGAGGCGGAGCTCAGAGAGTGTCTGCTCTCTCTCTCTCTCTCTCTCTCTCTCTCTCTCTCTCTCTCTCTCTCTCTCTCTCTCCCTCCCTGTCCCTGTGAGAGAGGACCAAGGGCTGGGGAGCCACGGCCGCATCGGTGGCGGTGCAGAGCCGAGCGGAGCACCAGTGTGTGCATGGGGCCACAGGAGCCGGGCATGGTAAGAGGTTTAACTAGAGTGTGAGAACCCTGGGCCTCCCTCCCTAACTCACTCACTCCTCCCAGCCCCCTTAACCTCCAGCAACCCCCCTCCCTTCCCCTCCTACCTCACACACACACATGCACACACACACACACACACACACACAGGCCCCTGCCGCTGCACTGGGTCAGCGGCTCAGGAGTGGTCACTGTGTGACTGGCACAGGTTTGGGTGCTCAGCGCTCTCCACATGACTCTCCAGTCCTAGCTCACACCATGGCACAGAGCGCCCCTGTGCCAGCGCACTAACGCCCCAAACCCAGGGCCCGCACAGACTTGTGTCAGGTACGAGCAGGGGGCTGCATGCACAAACACACACACAACACACACACACACACAGCTCTCTTAAAGGCTCACCGACTGCTCTGAGGAAACACACAGCGGCACTAATAAAAGCGAACGCCGAGCCGAAGCAGGACTGTAGCAGCGTAGACCCATTAAAATAATCATACTCATATGCACATTTAGACACAATCAAAGGCATTTTCATGGCTACCCACCCGTGTAAAAAGTCAAATTCCTCCCCACAGAACAGGAGCTGTTTTCAATAATGCATCAACAAACACAAGTGGCCAAGTTCAGTCATATTATTTACGGTAATTTACAGTCGCTACTGAAAGATTACGAGGGCTTTCCTGTGAACATTTCAGAGTATTACAGATATGATAAAAAAATATGCATAACCATTTCTTGTGGGGCTTGATGACCAAGTCATTAAGTCAGGATGTCAAGGTTTACTGTTAAGTGCCCCTATTAAAGTCGAGACCTGTCACTGTGGTTCACCTTGTTCCCTTGACTGCGGGGCATGGAATAACAGGACTGGTAGCAATTAAGGTGTGGCTGATGCATGTTAGAACTATATGCCCTTGACAGTTGACCCAGAGTTTATTTGCTTATTTTGTTCATCACTTGAGCTTTGAGCAAATGTTGGGAAATCTGAGAGGAGTTATTTCAAGTTCATGTAAGAACCAGACCTGGCTCAGCCCCGGAATGAAAGCCTCTAAAACTATGACAACAGACTAAAGTTTTGAGACCTTTGCTGTTGCTTCTCATTATGAGAAATCAAATCAAATCACTAAAGCTTTGGGAATATACCATTCTAATAAAAGAAACAGTCTCTACAATAAGCATGAAGTACAATTATGCCAAATATGTTTACACATCTGTTCATCAGGGGTTGATGTTGATGCAGAACAGACTATTTGAAAGCAGATAAGAAGCTAACATCGCCTTGACATGGTTTACAGGTCTTTGTCGGCAATCTTGTGTCTCTCCCCCACCCTCCCCCCCTTCGGACCTCCAAGCATGCCACTTGCTTAAAGGCCTGATAGCACTGGATCTCCCTGGGTCAACACTTAAAAAGACGAGCGTCATTTCCAAGCAAAGAGCTGCAAGAAGGCACAGACTTTTGTCAGACTTCTAATCTTGGCTTGAGACAGCAGTCATTTCACCAGGGTTCCCACACGCAATGGGGAGGAAATTGGTCTGTGGTGAGGAACGGGAAGCCTAAGACATGGCAATCCCCCACTCATTAACTCCATTTCATCAATCCTTAACCACCGAGGCTATTTGGATTCCATATTGGCTTTCCTGTTTTGCAAATTGCCCTTGTCCAGCGTCCCCCCATCTGCGAAGCCCATCAGTGTTTGTACCTTCAGCATGTTCTTCAGAGGCCCAGCGCTGGAGCCTCGTCCACCCCTGAAGCCCGCTGCAGACGGCTGGGCTGGTGGAGGCTGCAGCGGCGGCGGCGACGCCCTCTCTTAAAAAGCCAATATTTCCAAACTGCGGTCTCCATGGCCTCTGCCGATACCAGAACCCCAAGCTTTTCGGATGTGAGTGGGCCAAACACATTTTAAAGACATTCCTCGAAGCAATAATAGCATATAATCATGCTGGGTAGCATACAGCTCCACAGCGTGCCCATTCACACACAAGTTTGTCTAAAGCGATTGTGTAAATGGGGTAAACAAACTTGAGTCAATCAGATATGTGGTTAGATGTTTTGGAATATGTATGAAGACGTGTAATTAAAGGCAGCTATTATACTTAAAAGTATGTGTGTGACTGTGATGCCGTGAAGCCTAGGAACCAGTTAACCTCTGTGGGCGCTCTTAAGGAGCTCAAGTCAAGAGACCGTACTCAGAGGGATTATGTGACTTAAATTTGACTCATCTGTGAATGTCTCAAACAAGCTGAAGGCAGGATATGTGAACTGATATAGGTTTCTGTTTTGTTTTTTTCAAGGCAGCTGTGCAGTAAGGCCATTGCGTGCTGGTATAACAAATGTAAAGAGGGGACGGAATTCCAAAATTCCCATTTCATATTACAATATCTCTCTTTGGTATTCTGTGTAGTTCATTGTCTAATTTAAGAATTAAATCCAGAAGTTCTCTCTTGTGGATCCTTTTTTATGGGGTTTTCCTCTGAGCTAAAGCCAGAATAATCGCACATGCAAGTAAATCAAAAGCACACTGTACAAAAATGCACTTAACCACAACTAACGTGAGACCAAACTATTTTTTCCTGCACTGTATTCTATTTACACAGTGTCCAGTGCCTTTGGATATGGCTGTTTTTGCTGCTCATTTCCCACTCTCCTAGGGTTACATAAAGGCCCACAAAGTGCTGATTGAGGACCAGCCTGTGCTGGCAATAGTGACTGCACCCCCCTGTGGAGGCTGTGCACATTGCACCTGAATATTCCCAAACGTCTGGGTGAGTGGCTGCCTCAACCCCAGAGAGGGTCAAAAGGTAAGAACCTAAACTAGAGCTAAGCACAAAGCATCACACAAATCTCAAAATGGGCCTGTCAGATGACGTGTATACTGCGTCTCACGTCTCCGCTGTTTGGGAGAGGTGAGGGCCGACCGGTCACAGGCACAGCTCCATCTAAACCCATCAACAGTGCTGCTGTAGGGAATCCTATCATCACACGGCAGTGGGGCTGAGGGATCCTCTTTCAGGGGGCTGCTCTGGCTGCAGGATATCCTGTGGCGTTAAGTTTGGGAAGTCCCTCCGTAGATCGCAGCAGCCCCTCCCTGTCCCGCGTGTCAGGGAGAGTAATGACGCTTTAAGACCTCGTAATGAGCCACTCGCCACCACCGTCTACCAGGCAACGCCAGCCCTGCCACCGTGTTAATCACATAGTCATTATTCTCTAAACCACCAGCCTGCTACCAACTTCTACATGAATGAGAGGGCGTCTTTTTGAAATATCTGAAATATGTTAGAGTGGGGATCCTTGGCGAGTCCTCAGGTCAAGGACTGCCGCTGTCTCGGAAAAGTTAAACAAATAACAGCGCAAAAGTTGAAGGGGTGCGCACAAGATTATTTGGAGGATTCGATTAAGAGCCTGATATCTTATGGACTCGACAGCAAGTCCTCTGAGCTAAACCGCACATGCTGTAGGCTAGGAGTTCTTAAACCAATATTAAACCAACAACTTCACTGCTCAAATCATAAAAACTTAAGCTACTGCCTAAATCCAGTAGTCTTCGTTTCTAACTTGATTCTCTAACCCGCACCACACTACACTTGAAATGCACAGACCTACATGTATGCGTGACCCCTAGCTGGTCTTAAAGCGATCTACATGCCACTGCAAGCACCCTCAAAATGTGGTTCCAAAAACACATGTGCCTATAGCGTGATCCGTTTCCAAGCCGATCTCATCTGTTCCCGTCATCCCTGAGCCATCTGAGGTGTGCGGGCCAGACAGAAAGCAAGCAGCCGTGATTTCTTCCTTGAGCATTTCCAGGAATTTCTCAATTACGCCTTTTATGTGCTATTCCACCCCAACCTGCTGTGCTTCCCATAAGGAGCAGGCACTCGCTTCCAGAGGAGTAACCCCCGACGATACGAGACCGGTCCGAGGGCGAGCACCTGCCACAACAGGCAGCGACGGGGGGAAAAAGCGAGCGCTCACATTCTTGTGGCCGGGATGACAATTTGAGCGGCTGCTTGACTACGCGAGGAATCCCACCCCACCCTCCGAGACGCAGGCCACTGGCAAAAGAGACTGTGTTTATGTTACACTTCTGCTCCACCGCACAAAGGAAATTGGGTATGCAACATTGACCCTCTATTTTAAGTAAATCAGTACCCTGAGGATGCCTCACTCACACATACACACAGGCAGTGCCTATTTATTTGAACAAGTCGTGTTAGTGTTTGTGCCCATCAAAATGTCCGGGGCTTGGATTTCACGCTGTCTCTCTGGCGCTCTGTTTAGAGGTAAATCAACTGCAGTTGGGTGGGATGAGGAGGGCTGGGGTGGGGGTTGCTTGGTTAAGAGTGAGCTCATGTCACTGTAGTTGAGACTCTCGCTCTCAGTTGGGCTGGTCTAGACCATGTGTTGGTCCTGACTTATTTTCCCTCTGCTGCGCGCACAAATAACTCTACGCCGGCCACCGCGGCCAGATGTGCCGCACTCGGACTGGAGAGACGTCTGTCTCTGACGTGTTTGCAGTGGCGATGTGGAGTTAAGTTCCTGACTCCAGAGACAAAACACACTTCCCTCAGGATGCAAATGGGCTTTTCATGGTTTGTTTTCTTAACCTGATGAAATGAAAGAGCAGGTTATTTCCCCACGAAGTGCCCAAAATTGAAGTACTTTGTTTACTGAAATGAAACATCATCCGGATGGGAATCACACCAACTCTTTGTTTAATTGCTCATGCACAGGTTTTAAGGAAACCACATATACTCTTATTACCACACAATTAGTCATATCAGACAGCTGTGGTGCTTTATTCCCACAAAAAGCCAAAACACATAAAAATAATCTTTTGTCAGAGCAATATTTTCAGCTATGCGACTGTCTTAATCTTTCAAATCTAAAAAGAACAGCCTATTCATTACACTGAGATACCCCATCCATGACAATGTTATTTTGTGGTTCTAAATTTACTACCTTTCCAGTAAGGGAATGAAATAATCGTGAGACAAAGTGTAGAACCCCCACAGCTCATCAAACCGGTTTACTACTTCATAATGTTCTACAAGTCCTGAGGGAGCCACTCCCCTGGTTGGTCTATGGATCAGCTCCTCTCCTGAAAACACCTTCTCATTCCCTGATAACAGACAAGATATAGCGCTACCCACCTGAATTGACTGAGTGACACAAACTTCTCTATAATTACAGGTTTTCAAACACACACACACACACACACACACACACACACACACACACACACACACACACACACACACACAAACTTGACATCCCCCAGAACTCCATTTCAGAACATCATATGTGCATAGTAGCCTGGGAGTTTATCTCATAAGTGAGGGTTCATTTTGTGGGATGTCTCTTGGCTAAAGCAAGCATTCCCTTGAGCTCCAAGATTTGTGATCCTTTTAAGTGTCTGCTTGTTGAAACAAGTGGAGCTGGCTTTGTGATAACAGAACCATAAACCTTTAAATGCAGCTACTAAATTAGATCTATTTTATAAGCCTACAGATTGTATCTTCAAAAAGCAGTCATCTTAATAGACTGACCAGCCCCCACAAACATGTGCAAAGGCGTTCCCCACTATCGCATCTTGAAATCCAACATTACTTGAAATTAAAAACGATTGTAGGCGAACTAATTTATGGAGTAGATGGGGAAACTGTAAATTCTGGACGCATTCTTTGATTTCTGTTTAAACTGTTATTAAACTTAGTGGGAGCGCACAACGGATGCCAGAATTCTCAGGCCGTTGTTTATGCTGGATGGTGAATATTCTCTGCGAGCAGAACAGACGTTTCGGCCACCAGTTCAGTGAGCTGCATTGCTTTATTGTTACCAGCTGTTCAGACTGTACCCTCCACTCACCTTTTCCTTCATGGGTGCGCTCGAGCTGACTTACATTATTAAGTTACAAGTACTTCGACAAAAGAATCACATGACTGCTGGTACCAACCATTCAGAACACATGCCTATCAAAAATTGCTTTTGTTAGTCTCCAGTCCATGAAACACCCACTCCCCTCTGAGCACTGTGAGAGTAATATCCCGTTATAGCCCACAACGTCGTTACGCTAAATTAGTTCATATTAAGCCGCAGCCGGTCTCCATGTAGAAGATTCCAAATTTCTACGGAAATGGCCTAACCAATGTTATTTTCAAAATATGCTTGCTCTATATTGTTTGCTTGTTATTCCATCACTATTTACCTAAATAAAGCGACATGCTTGCTTGCGTTCAGTAGCTTAAAAGGCAGAGGAATTTCAACTCGTAATCAACCTGCCGCCACCCGCTGTCACTCCTATGGTTTACCACTGCACTTCAACTAACGTTATGCTTCAACGGCTGCGGTGCCGACAGGGAAAAAAATTCAGCTTCGCGAATTAGCATTTCTAGACTACATCCTTACACACCCGCAGTTTTTATGATGACACATCAGAAAGTGAAGTTAGAGCCATGGAAATGAAGTCCTTCACTTCACGAATCCAACAAGTGTCGGTAATAGCATGCGGAAAAGTTGGGTATAGGCTACTACATTTCTGTTCTGTAAACCCTGTTAAGTTTACTGTGAGGACCAGCATTTATTCATTAATGTTAATTTATCAGCGTTACATAGGCCAAGTTTTGAAACAAGTGTTAAAGATGCCTACCCGAAATAAGCTGTGGTCGGTCCAGGCAAGCTGAAAAGGTACACTATAACTGTGAATGATAACCATCCCAGGAGTAGGTGTCCATCCAGCATTTTGCAACGGCTCTAGGGCAGATCATTTCGTTTCTCCTGAGTAGCTGTGTAAAATCCCTTGTTGTGAGATCGGCACCTCTTATACAGTGAGAGGATGCCTGTGCTCCTCCCATCCAGCAGAGTGCAAGGGGGAGTGTGTGTGTGTGTGTGTGTGTGTGTGTGTGTGTGTGTGTGTGTGTGTGTGTGTGTGCGCGTGTGCGTGCGTGCGTGTGTGTGTGTGTGTGTGATGAAGAGAGGGAAATAGAGTTTGATCCATCGAGATTGAATCTATTGTAAACATTTTTAAAGTTTGATAGTAGTATTTAAGATCTCATCCTTACACAAACACAGATGACCTTCATTTCTATTTCTTTCACTGCACTGCTATCTTCATCTCTTTCCAAAAAGACACCATCTACAATCTTTCATCTATTTCAATATATTTATCATGCACTCAGTGGCTTAAACATTTTCATTTCATTTAAGGTTTAGGTTTTGTACTTTTGCAATGTAGATACAGACTCCTCAGAAACACCAACGGAGGTACACACACTTTTTAGCCTATAGGCTATGTGATCTGTATTCCTCAAGCTCTCATCGTTGACCATTTGAAACTTGATTTGACATCAGACTCTCTCTCTCTCTCTCTCTCTCTCTCTCTCTCTCTCTCTCTAGCTCTCTCTCCCTCTCTTGGTTGAGGTCCAAAACAACATTCACTTAACGTACAAACTCCAGTCAGCTGAGACCAAGTGTCAGCTTGGTATGTTTTAGGTGGGAGGGGAGGGCGATGATTCCCTTTTGACTCCAGGTCAATGACAGTTTGTCATTTTTTGACAAGGATGTATAGCCTCACCACTCTACAATGTGCTGTGCCAATGAAGAGTCAGTCTCTCAGTCTATGGGCTCTCGCTTACAGTTGAGAGCTGCACCAGCTGCCCTCCTGACGCACAGGCTTGAATTCACAGTTGTTGTATGGAAAGACCAGTTTTCATGGCCAGCAAGAAGGTACTTACCCAGAGAGTGACCAAACACTTTGCAGTGAGACAGATGTTGATGTAGATGTCGTCACCCAACGCTGGGCACATTTTTCTTTATAGTAGTTGATATAGTACTTTCAGACACATTTCCCTTCCCCTAAAAGAATCATCTGGTTACAGGTTAGTTTAGGTCAAACTGTGAGAGACTGAGCCGACAGAATGTGCATAGTCATATGAATACATTTTTTACCATTCTCCATCCATGTCCTGAGTTAAACATTGTCCCATGAAAAGTAAAAGATTAGAGTGTATGTGTGTCTGAAGTGGGGGACGTGCCGTAGGTAGCACGTCTATACTATAAGGGAGACAGCATTGAATCCACCTATTTTCATGTATTTGAGCCAGTTTGCTGTTCAGGCGTGGAGCTGGAGTGGTTTCTCAGACTAACATGGCATCTGATAAGACTCCTGATGAAGCACCTTAGGCAACAAGCAAAATATGTTATTGAAGGTATAAATCACTCTTTAAAAAACTCTTAAAATCTGGGAGCTACGTTAGTCACTTTTTTATGCATTCAGAAATGTCAACTAATTTCATAGAACCTGAAGATTTATATCACATAGGCTACAGTTTTTTGTAAGTGTTGAAGATGCAGGTTTAGACTTGTGATTCAGGTTGTAATTGTTCAAGTTTCAATGAGTGTTTGTTACATCGCCCCGACATGGACTGACAATCTGGCCGGGGCATGTGATCCTCATTCTTTGAGCAAACTGTGTTTCAGAGCTGTTGTGATATATCCCTGTTAAAGATGATGAATGGTGCGAAAGCAGAAACATTTGTACACCCCCCAAACACACTCTGCCTCCATCCATTCTCTCTCTGGTGTACATTCACCTTTGTTTTGGCAGTGGGTTTGAGGAGGGAGATAGGGATCTGCTCTTGGGAAAAGTCCAGCACTCTTTGCACTACACCTGGGGAAGGGTCTGTGCCAGAGGAGGGGATGAATCCTATTCATCCCTGAAAAATACAGTACTGGAGATCTGTTCGCTGCAGAGATCACGGTGGCAAGGGCAGGTGGGCTATGGGGATGCGTTGCCAAGGTTCTGTTTATTGACGTTCCAGTTCTCTGGGCCACACATCATAACTAAGAGATACAAACCCAAAAGCGGGTTGGGTCGAGATGGTGTGCTGGCAACATGCCTTAGTATGCCGGTGCTGGAATGAACACCTTTATATTATCAAATTAATTTATCATGGCCAAGAATTTATGATCCGTTTTCCTCCTCACATTAATCATATTCAAATATCCATTGTTAAAGGGCAGTAACATCAGGTGAGTTGGGATTAGCTGTTATAATAATGGAAATGGGAATTCAAACATTGCCAGGTAGAACCTTTTTCTTGGCTGCGTTACCTCATTACAAATACATCTCTCTCTCTCTCTCTCTCTCTCTCTCTCTCTCTGCTCCCATCTCAGAGCTGCCTGTCTAACTATCTTCCAGGCTTGTGTTACACTCATTCGACTGTGTGACAGTGAGCTGATGAATGTCTCTGATGTGGTAAACTCTGGATCTTCTTTATTTACAGCGCTTGCCAGCTGTCAGATCACCAGCGCTGGGAAATACCTGCGGACTGCTCTCAGGACTGGGGAATGCAGGTGTCACTCAGGTCGACAGGCAACCACTGTTGTGTGGCTGAGCCCGGCGAGCAGCATGCAGGTGTGGGTGTTAGGGATGATGAGCATCTCTTTGGGCTTTAGAGTTAGGGTGGGACACCATCCTTCTGTTCTGCATATCTGGTTCATAAGCTGTGGCGTTTGCATGGATCTTTCATCATCAAGAGGAGAACGGATTGAGTGAAGCAAGGGACACATGCATGTTTTAACTTTGAATCTCAGTCATGCCAAAAGTATGTTCTACTTGGTTCAGAAGTGAGGGAGTTTGCCTTTTCACTTGCCAGGTCTATCCACTAGTTGGAAAATAGTGAGTTTGCTGGCTTTGCTGTTGGCAATGCACAACCACATGTGTTCCGCATGGCAAACCGTCGAGCAGAACGTTTCACAAACGAAGCACGGAAGGTAATTAGAAATTCTCGTCTCACATGAGCCGCTGCTGCCCAGTTTCCTCATCTCTTGCGTGTTTAATCCCGCTTCTATTTACCGAAGGCCTGACCTCATCCCCTCAAATACCATCCCTCTGCATACGAAGAATGAAAATCACATCCGACTGACTAGCCCTACACCACCACCACCGCCTCCCCTACCAGCCTTCCTACGCCCTCGGCAGCTCTCGTCTGCCTGCAATGCTCATGATGCCCCAGACATCAATTGTGGCTTAGGGGTTGGAGGCTGACGGTGCGTCTGCACTGCTGGGCTGTCTCGAGCCTTGGCTCTCACGGATCCTGCATGGTCCGCCAGCCTGCGGTACAAGCCTGTTGCTCATCTGGCTTTGCTATCCAACCCATCCAACCCAGCAAGCTCCGTTTCAAAGGCCCAATCTGCAGTGATGGTCTCGACCTGTCCCTCTGTGGCTAATCTCTTTCCCACACTACTGTCTCTTGCCTCCATTGCAGAAGTGAAAGAGCATTGGCTTTGCTGATTGAGAATCACTGTAGTGTAATGGCTGTATGAACTATTAAGGGATACAAATGTCTGATCTTGCCTCTATTCTCTAAAGGTGTTTGTGGAATGCATTCCACCTCCAAACTGGTATTGTGATCATTTAGAGATACCTGGTTGACAGATGCCATCTGATTTGGGATAAATTAGTCATTTTAAAGGGGAACCCCCAAGGTATGAGGAAGGGACAGCTCTGAATGAGGGGATTTGGAGTCTAAGGACTAGTTCAGGCCAAGCGGGTAAGCTATTGTTGTTACACATTTCTCAGTAAAATGCGGAGGAATTCTACAGCTAATATGCGCTTGCATGTTGCGACATGTTTGCCCCACTATGACTTTTGTCGGTATGCCATGGAAATACCACCAATTTCTCAGTTAAATGTCTCAATGGTATGATAATACAGTCAACGAACAGATTCCTTGGTAGGTTGCCTCAAGAAATACAACAGATCTATTGCCAGGGCAGAGAGGTTAATGAGCTGACATTGCCAGAAACTGCTGTTTAAAGTATAAGTCCGGAGTAAGTTTAAGCATAGCTCTGCTGCACGAGCCTTCTAACAGCAATATATTTCGCATGAAATGAAAGAATTTCGAACAGCATAGCCCAAACACGAACGTGAAACACTTTACATTGAGTCAATGTAACCTCAGGTCTTATTTTCAGTTTTGAATTGTCAAGTCCCATTGATTCAGTGTAGAGTGCCTGTTCGCTTCTGCGTTCGTGTTCGGTCTATGCTGTACTGATGTCCTGATGAAGGTCTAAGACCGAAACGTATTTTCTTAATCTTTAATAAATATTTTGCTTGCGTAATGGTCAGTGTGCGGGATTCCTTTTAAGCTACCAGTCTATGCTGTACCAGATTATTTTGTTCCACTCGCTAAGTAGTGCATTTAGCAAGCTCTTTCAACAGGGCTATGCTTGAATTCACTCCAGTGCTTTCCTTTAACATTGAATTTGTAAGAGTTTCTCTGCAGATCTTGAGTTGCAGGTGTGCTGATTAAGTTCTAGATGTTTTCCTATCAATGTACGGTCCCCTTTTTCCAGCTTTTGGTGTTCTTTGAAAAGACAGTTTCTTGTTTACAGTGTCTTAGTCTTGTACATGGAAATAGTTGGGGATTGCATCAAGTCTTTCTGTGTATGGCTTTTCTTCAGTTTTTCTTTGAATTTTCCAGAACTCATCAGAGTGGTTAATGAATGTTGGCTTTGTGCGCCAGCCGCAAGATTGGAGCAGTTCATGGCTTTGCTATGCAGATGGAGAGCACCGGTGGTGGGAGATGTACAAAGACCGACACTTCTCCCAGCTGCTCTGCTATTTGCCTTTGGTCTAAGAACTCCCCCATGGGTTTAAGCTCACATTGTGTTTCAGCCATGCGGCATCACCACAGACATGCCACGGTGACTTGCCAATAACAACATTGTGCACGCTTGCACGCAGAAACATCGCAGGCAGTGTGACTGTAACACAAACACCTGTGCACAGGTTACTTTTACTGTACACAGGAAAGCCTGTGGTGGAAACATGAACGAATGCTTAACACTGAGGATCAATTGCCCTTGACTTGTGTGCCACACCGCCGGCAGCGCTGACCTAGACTGACCTAGAAAAAGAAAAGACGTGGGCTGGGCTCTTTCTGTCAAAAGTGTGGCCGATGAAAGTCTGTGAGGACCAGGATTCACTCTCCTTCCCCCACCTCTCCCCTGCCTGGGTGCCAACTATGACCTCCACTCACTCCTGTGTTTTACTACCCCCCCACCCCTTTCCCCTCCTTGCCATTCTCCAGTGCCTTATCAGGGGAGTGACTGCCTCGGGAAAGACCTTGTGAGGAAGAGCGTCCTGATCAAAGACCCAACCCCGATAAGCACCGGTCATCTATGGGAGGAACCCCACCATCCCACCCATTCCTGGCTTCTGTCCCTTTCTCCGTGGAGAACATGAAGTGACAAGGGGAGGGGGGTTGCTGCTAAACCATACTGCAGAGACATACAGTCCAACCTGTTTCATCGGACTTACGTTGCCAAGTAAGTGTATCCGAGCAGAATGAGGGAGAGGGGAGGAGTAATGGCAAACGAGGTCAAAACAATGCATAGCCTCTGGAAACGACAACATGACACCAGTGTCTCTGCACAGGCTGCATGAGGCAGATTGGCGTGGGGGGAAGAGATGAGTCGATTTCTAGGTGTGTGCTCCCATGGGGTGTGTCTCCGCAACATGCCCACTTATCAAGACTTAGCTCTCCTCCCTTTCCTTTGGAAACCGTTCAGTGGCAAACAGCGCAGAGCGAGAGGAGAAATGGCAGTCACTGTGTTTAAACAGCGGCTTGTGCTCCTTAGTCACACATATATTGTTTACCAGACATTATGTTGCTACTGGAGGATTTTCAAAAAAAAAAAAAAAAAAAAAATCCTGGCCATATTTCAACACATAAGTGAGACATAAGAATGTCTGAAAGTCAACTTATTCATTTTATCTTAAGAGGACATCTGTGACTGTAAACACTGATGAGTCTGAGTGTAGGCACTGATAAACCAAAGATAGAGGGACTTAAGGTGCTGGACAAAGGCATAAATGAACTGTGGACAGTGACAAAGTGTGGACAAAGGAACTGTTTTGTTTGTTACAACGCAAATCCAACAATAGGTCACTAAACCTAATCACATTTAATCAAATATTGATTTAAGTTTCCTTTGAAAATCACCGCCACACATAAGTAAGTAATGGATAATCTAGAGTACACACAGCATTGCACCCACCCCTGGGTCACTTCCTCTACATGTTTTGAAACCCATTAGAAACATTTGGAACAAGGCTGACATCTAGTGGCCAAAAATGAATGTTCTTTTTTATTCTGCCCATGACTCTTTACAGTAACACAGGAAACTCCAAAGCAACAGAATGACAAAATGTAGTTATTTTACCTCAAAACAACTTCTAACTCATGGTGCCAGATTGAGATTAAAATACAATATGCAGAATGAAATCTCTGACATTACCAGTAATCCAGCCAGCCACTTCTTTATCTTTATCTTGATCACTGAAATTATCTTGTTCGCCGTGTTTGGAGATAACACACTCTAATGGTGACATTTTCTTTATGTGACACCCCCCCTGAGCTGTACAGTTCCTCATTGCTGATCCCTCCTTGGACAAGCAGACACAGCCTGCAAATTGTTTTGTTTTGTTTTGTTGTATCTGTGAACCCCCTTGCTCCAACACTATATGCCAGTATACCCCACCTGCTATAACAGCTATAAAATCCTTACACCGCGCCTGAGAATACTGGAGGAATTAATAATTCGAGGTTATTTTTAGGTCTCGTTGCAGAGCCGTAATGCTGGTGTTCAGCTGATGTGAAGGGTGGTCTCTCACAGGAAGCTGGGCTGGATATGGCCATGCCTTTACATCATGCCAGGATGACATCATGGTCCCGGTGAAGTCAGTATAGGCAAGAAGGCACATGGACGCACCATAATATTGACACAAAGTCCCACTGTAGCCAGCAGGAAAAAGTGAATGGTGAACAGGAAAAAGCGTCTGTGCTGAAAGAATGAAGATTTAGAGCCTTGGGAAAAGAGGGCGAACGAAGTCAACAAGGAGTTTGATTTAACACAGCTCCCAGCCCTGACTCCTGTTATTTCATTACTTTCTCATTTTCCTGCATGATTGTTGATATAAAACATGCAGAATAAAAGCATAATGAGTATTCTATCATTATGAAAGAATGCTAGTTGTAACATCAGACAGAAAGGTAAGCACTGTGTATTTCTCATGGTTATGACCTAATGTGGAAAAAAAACTGGAGAGCCACAGTAATTAACCTTCAGCTATCACCATTCACCATAAAAGAACCTTGTTCTCTCTCTCTCTCTCTCTCTCTCTCTCTCTCTCTCTCTCTCTCTCTCTCTCTCTCTCTCTCTCTCTCTCTCTCTCTCTCTTTCTCACACACACGCACACACACCTGCATCATTCATTTCCTTATTTCAAGGATAGCTGTTTCAACTCATAGAGATCCAACTGAGTTCATCTAGACTAATCAGGAAGCTGCAATCCCGTAACACCCGGGGTCATTGAGTGCAAGCACACCTGCAGGCAGGTATTACATTCCTGCAACTTGGATCTGCCGATGTTGAATGCAGGTGGGGCACGCTATGGCAGCGAGAACCCACTCAGCACTGGGTTCATTTACAGTGAAAAAAAGCAGTTGGCTTTCTTAGTTGTTTAGCTGTTGCTGTTTAACACATGGTTTTCATCATTGAACAAATTCTGCCACTAACTCTCACTAGCGACGGTGCCAAAGGTGACGGCAGGTGGAAAAAAGCCATGGATCACACTTCCACCAACCACTCACTTGCTCAGGGCATTTTGTATATGTTGCATATGGTCTTCTCTAAGCCAAGTGCAAACATTTCTGTGGACATTAACCATGATAAATCCAGTGCAGTGAATGGGAGTCATTGTGGAAAGCAGTCTGATTTCCTCCAGACCACCTCTAGGAGCTGGCTTTACATGTAGCTGGTACTGCAGCTATGAATGGATGCAAACGGAATGCAACAGAATTTCTGTGTTCATATGTTAGTGCAGGTTGAAAACTCAATATGAGGATCTCCATATGAGGACTCAATATGAGGATCTCCAAGTGCTTCTCCCAGGAATGTAAGGGCAAATAAGGCTTGGGCATATTAAGACCATTCTAATCAAAAACAGAGACCCCTTGTTCGCTCACACTTCTATTACTTAAAAAAAGGATGTTTCTGCACACAAAATGTATTTCTCTCTGACTCTATTCAAAACTTGCCATACATTAACATCGTACACCTGTTATCAAATTGCTACCAAATGAAATCCTGACATCTCAGTTTGAAAACCAACACTTGTGTACAAAATATTCCACTTTTGTAGTTATTTATGATTTAAGTCCTGTAGAGCAGTTGATTCCTGTGGAGCAACCTGCCCCAGCATGTGATTGGTTGGTACATAGGCCTATAATAGACGGGGTTGGTTGGCACACATAAGTTATACCCCTTTACCGTACTTTCCCTGTGCTGTCATGGTGAATCTTCACCTGTATTCGCTAGCCTAATGCACCAAGGGCTTCCACATTGTTTCACATTGTGCAAAGCATCCGAACTGTATCTATGAGATACATTTGCTTCCCAGGGGGCAAATACTGTCGGCTTCAACCAATCGCAACTGCTTGGTTATGACGTACCGCGGAGCCGGTTCTAGGCATAGACCAGTGGTTCTCAAACTTTTTCTGTCATTCCCCACTTTGGAAGGCAGATTATTTTCACGTCCCACCTGGAGGGCTCAATTTGCGCACAATATCTCCCTGAGAAATACTTTTCAAGTACACGATTTTTGTCAATGTTAGAATTTTCATGTTACTAATTCAAAGCCAAATTTCTCTTCAACCCCTCATCACAGTAACTAGCAAATAACACCATTGGAAAGCTCAATTTACTGTCGTATGCGCATATCTGTAAAAAACGATTTGTAATGGTTACTTGAAAAATGTGTGGAAACTCATTGCCTCAAATGAGTTAAGTAACTATAACTTATCTTTTTCAAGTTAAAAGCCCTTTACATCTAAAAAGATAAGTTATAGTTACTCAACTCATTTGAGGCAACGAGTTTCCACACATTTTTCAAGTAACCATTGCAAATCATTTTTTACAGTGTGATAAATAGCTGTGAATGCAGGGTGCATGGTGAGGCCATTGGTCGATTGCAAAGAGAAGTTTTGGGCCCCACCTGTCATGTGCCTGCGCCCCACTAGTGGGGCCCGTCCCATAGTTTGAGAAACACTGACATAGACAAACGAGGGCACCAAATATCAGGGGGGCATCACAATACATTTCTTACCTTTTTTCTTCATTTTCTCTAATATTTTTAGAAAAGGGGGGGGCAAAACTTACATCTGGCCTAGGGCACCAAATTGGCCTTACGTATCGGTATGTTATGTGTTTGACTCACCATTTGAGTTTAACGTCATTGCTTTCAGCCCTCCTTCTGTTTGCTGATGGGCCCATGTAGCTCAGAGCCAGCGAACACCTAGGGGCTGATAGATCCCTCATGCAGTGGAGGAGCTAAATGTCAAATTGAACCGAAGCACTAGGCAACACTTGCCTGGCTATTGTATAAATGCCTTAAGCTCAGTCTTTGCTGTTTTCTTTGCTTTGTCTATGTTTTTGAGAGACTTACCATTTTGACCCCCAGCTGATTTTTTGAGGCTAAAATATAGGCTACATGATGATCATTGTAAACTGGTACAATTGGTGCAAAAACGCCTAAGTAATACATTTGTCACAAAAAAGCCATCATTAAAAGGTTTTACTAAACCTGACTGACTCTGGTATAGAGGAGCATTATTTTAATATTGGAAACTTGGAAATCAACACTAATGTAACCTGGCCCTGACCCAACCAATCCGGAGCCACCCTGTTACTGTAACAGAGGTTGATTATTTTCTAGTGACAGATATTAACAGGTAACCTCACTCACGTCAGATACAGCGCCCCCTGGAGTGCAAACATCTGATATCGCGCCCATTGAAAGGGATTTCAGGACCAAAATGGGATGGACAGACAAATCAGGAGACCATAGAAACCGACAGACGGGATTTTTGATGTAGCTCATCTCTTACAAACTTAAAACACAACAATATAACAACAGTTATACATGAAAGAGACATCTATATTATGTGAGTTAAATCAGTGATTGTGGCAATTATTCCACAGATAATGGCGTTTATGTTTTTGGAATACATTTAGTTGATTAACTAAAAATCATGTTGCATCATGGGATGCAACGGGTAGGTTTCAGTGTGAGTGGTTGAAGTAAGATGACAGACAAGTGGTTTGTCCAATTATATGCAAGAATGTTTGATGACGTCCAGTCTTCTGAAGCAACTCTCTTATGAACTGATTTCAGATGGAGTAGGCTGCTTGCAGCTAACGAATCATCTGACGTGAGTGAGGTTAATCAACAGGTATGCCAACAGAGGATTTATCCAGGCAACAGGAGGTTTTGGTAGCCACTTCTGAACTGGAAAATTGATTGTTTTTGACTAAGAATGACAAGCCACATATTAATACTACCTTTCCATTGCTGCAGCACCATAATTTAAGCGGCATTTTCCCAAGATATCCAAAGTAGCATTTGGTCTACAGTGCCTTTAATACTTTTAATTCACGTCAGTGTGTCAGTTTATATTTGTTGTTAGCAGCTGCAGGGCCCCCAAGCCTTTCTGGGGCCCTAAGCAGAATTTCATTTGGGGTGCCCCCTACCACCACCTTAGCACCTTGTAACCTAGGCCTATTGGTTAAAGTGGGATGGGGCATCAGGGGGAACTCTCAAATTTTGTGTCAGCAACAAAGAAAAATGATTCGTCCTCGGCTATGATAGTGCCACTGTCATTCTATTAGACATAGTACACTTTTTTCATTTTTGCAGATATCTCACCACTATGTCTATTATAATTGAATTGAATATGCTGCATATAAATTGATCTATCTATATCCAAATTTATCTGAGGTGCCATAACTGCATGCCAACAGTGGGAGCACCGTATATTATCATATCGATGTGCTCTTGGGGGACCCTGGTGGTGTGGGGGTCCTAAGGGGCCTCATAGGCCTATCCCTCTGTCGGCTCTCAAAAGCTGGGTAGGTCTAGCCCAGGGGTAGGGAACCTATGGCTCGGGAGCCAGATGTGGCTCTTTTCATGGTTGCATCTGGCTCGCAGAGAAATCTTTAGTAAAAATAATGATAACGTTAGAAATATAAAACATTCTCCTGTAGGCCTATTTCAATCCATTCATCTATCTATTTCAGTCCAAGGTAACTGGAATTGGGCTAGCTTTGCTGGTGCTTTAGCAATTGTGAGAAATGGAAAACCAGATGGGGAGTATGCCAAAACACTCATGCTTGATGTTGCCAATTAACTTTTGATGACTTTTCAAATAAAGACAAGATAATCAAACGAATAAAAGACATGCCTCTGACATGTCTCTATATTGTATGGCTCTCATGGAATAACATTTTGAAATATGTGGTGTGCATGGCTCTCACAGCCAAAAAGGTTCCCGACCCCTGGTCTAGCCTGTTTCGTAGCCTACCTGGCCTACCTTTTTTGTACCACTAGATGGTACTGCAAGCAAAACGAACTTAAAAACTTTTTGAAGATTCGTTCTGTCAACTCATTAATGAATAAATAAATAAATAAGATACATTCCACCGAGGACGCTGTAAGATGTTGTCCTGACATGTTTCAACGCTTAACATCAAAATATAGGTTTAATGAAGTAGATGAGGAAAAGCTGCCATTGCAACTGTGATGTTAAATAGGCTACGATTGAGGGTCTTGACATGATGGCAATGTCGTAAGCTACCCTAGTCCAATAGCGTCTAGGCTATATTGGTCAGTATGTTTAGCCTAGGCTATGACAAGTAGGCCTATGAGAAAACCGTCCAACTCTTCAGTGAAAAAGAAGTGGTCACTGCATATTGCATTTAAATTAGTCACAACATCGTACACCCCCTACCCCTTGTGTTTGTATTTTGTAGTTGTTACAACATCTAGCCTATTATCACTGCATAATCAAGGAAATCGGTTTAAACTACTCGAGCTGTTTTGGTTGGGAAATCTATCATACACCTGTTCTGCTACTTTCAAAGAGGATATCTTAGATATGCATCAGTCGACGACAGAGAGACACCTCCACTTCCCTTTCACACCTACAGCCTCCTGACATTGGAAGGAAATGGTAAGATACACAAAACAAAACAAAGCGAAAGGTAGCCTAATGTTCTCGAAATTCAGGAACATGGTCGATCCTCCAGTCATCTTCACAATTTAAGTTCGCAATAAGGACAGGAGGCCTAATGCAGAATAGAATTCTTTCAACGAAGAAAAGAGATCTGTCATTTCAGACCAAAATTAACAATTTTTTTAAAAACAATAAGTAAATAAAAAAAATCACACACACACACACACACACACACACACACACACACACACACACACGCACGCACACAAATATACATGCAAAGAGACATACCTAATTGCCACATGGATTGATCACGACCTAGATGAGGCTATTGCAAAAAATACAATGTAGCCTAGTAATACATTCATGAAAGGTCAGCATAGAAGCATTAGAATCCAGACAATAATATAATTACGAATTTAATTGGGGAAAACAGACAAATTGTCCGTAAACTGTATTGAAACTGTAAAAAAAAAAAACTCCGGCAGATTCTGTTAAGTTTTAAAGTGGATTTAAGGGAGGAGCATCTATCTGTCACTCTCTCAGCATAGTCAGATTTAATGTTGAAGAAGATGAAGAAGAAACATCCCATTCAAAAAATAAGCTATGACAAATAAAAACACTCCCTACTTATACGATATAAATATGTAATGGTTCTTTATATAAAATCCCAAAGATTTCTAATAAGAATAAAAAAATAATTCGGAATCTTGCTCAGACACAGAGATCCTCAGTACTAAATCGTTTTGACACTTGACATTTACATGGTCGTGGTTGTAAGGACTGCGCTCTGTTAAACAAAAAAAAAAAAAGAAAGAAAGAAAGAAAGAAAAGTAAGAAACTGGGTTTCTCAGTGCCAAGATAACATAGCAAACTAGAGAGAAACTGGGGGATACCAGAAAGATTGAGAAATTCTCAAGCACTTCAAACATTTTTATTTTTGCATTTTAGCAACTTCAAACCAGGGAGTGAAATCCGGAGAGGTTGTTATAGCTACCCAATCCACAGGGGTTCTGCTGTCTATTTAAACCCAACTGACCCCCCCGCCCCCTGCCTTTAAACAACATTATATATCACACAGAGTATGCCAATGCCCACACGTCCCAATGAGTACTAAAACACTATCTTCTGAAAATTAGTTCACTCTTGTCTCTATGTTCAGCGGCAGCCTGGCTGACTCAGGGAAAGGGAGCGCAAAGGAACAGTATCATCAGAATTTCCCCTTTGGCAATACGTG
Organism: Sardinella longiceps; assembly: GCA_027497455.2. Classification (NCBI taxonomy): domain Eukaryota; kingdom Metazoa; phylum Chordata; class Actinopteri; order Clupeiformes; family Clupeidae; genus Sardinella; species Sardinella longiceps. The sequence continues at coordinate 12,525,678 of JAODXP020000034.1, read as the reverse complement.
CTGATTGGGTCGCAAAACCTGGCCGCTTTTAACTTTTAATATTTGCTTGCCCTGTTCTGCCATGACCGGTCGCAGAAGACTGTTTGTCTGAAGTGTCCTTGGAAATTAGGCGAGAAGTATTGGTCAGCGCTGAACTTTTTTGCGCCCTCTCATTGAAAACGTGTGTGCGCGCGTGTGTGCGTCTTTTGCGAAACTTTTTAAGGATGATATACCTTGGATGTTTCCTGTTTCTCTTTGGGATTACGCATGTCATGGCAAGTTATCCAATCTGGTGGTAAGTTTAAACTCAATTTTTACTCTGAGGTCCTAATTAAATTAAAGACAGGATGACTCAAATGGTTTATTTTAATTCCACATTCGGCTATGTCGATATATTTCGTTTGTCAGCTCACGATTTCGTTGGACACATTTCTTTTGTCTAAATAAGAAAAAAAGATACAAATTACGTTGCGAATGCCATATACTATCCATGCGAAGAGTTTGTAAATTATCTCCGTTTTTTCGGTAAATTGAACCCGTCAAATCAAATCGTGTTAAGGTGTAAAGACATCATGTCATTTACAGCCATGCTTGGTATTAAAAGAGGCCTACAGTAGTAGCGTGGTAATGTTGGTCCATGTAAACTAAATATGTTTCAAAACCAAATGTGCAAAAAAATACCTGAGGGAGTTTATTGTATAATTATTTTGGATATTTTGTGTACACACAGCAACAGGTGGTGAACCTGCGGTGTTCTTTACCCATAACGCCCTTGCTCTTGTTTTTGGTTAAATAGTCCAGCGTTTTACACCGAAATTAATTTTTCAGATTTCACATAGAGCCTATCTACAGTGCACATTGCAACAGACTTGCATTGCGAGTTTAAATATTCAAACTATCCCTTCTTACTAACAATCCAAAACTTATATCAAGCTTTTAATTGTCCAAACATAATAACTTAAAAAAGTAAGCTACGTGTTCAATAGGCCAACATCAATTGTAATAGCTAAATATTTCAAGCTTCTGGGTTATGCCAGCGTGCAACTTCCTGGGCTATTTGCCCTTTTTGGTTTTTGCATCTTATCAGGGCATCTAGCCTGTTCTCTAGCCTATTTGTGTTCATCTATTTGAAAACATGAATAGGTTGTTGTTTTAAAATTAAGCTTATACCTGGGACATGGCACAAATATTTAACTGCCATTGTGACATCCTAGATAGGTTATTAGAGATACTTTTTTTTACGAATTATATATATATAAAAATACATACTGTTGCCAAGTTCACTCAGCTCACTTTTAAGTGGCTGTCTCTATCAGTGTGTGTGTGTGTGTGTGTGTGTGTGTGTGTGTGTGTGTGTGTGTGTGTGCATGTGTGTGCCTGTGTGTTTGCATGTTGAGAGAGGAGGCATGCAAGGATGAGACAATGGGTTTCTAACCCCATTTGAAAACACTGTAATTGACCACATCATTAGTCACTGAACCAGTCATCCCAAGCTCTTTAATTGTTACTTAGCTTCTGGTCTCCAGAGGTTCAAGGGGACTGCTCGCTCTCTCTCTCTCTCTCTCTCTCTCTCTCTCTCTCTCTCTCTCTCTCTCTCTCTCTCTCTCTCTCTCTCATAAACAGCTTAATCTGCACTAGTGGAGACTGTGGGATCAGCTTCACACCACAATCTTCATCATTTGGCTATCTTTAAACCCTCCAATCTCTCATTGATGAAAGAGTATTGACAGCAATACTTTGACACATGCTATTTCTTGGAGTTGAAAGTTAACTTCAAACTATTTTGTTTTGTTTTTTATCTTGTTTTGTGACAAAAGGATATCAGTGTTTGGATCTTAGCAACCAGCAGTGGTGTCCTTTTCCCCTGAGTTTCTAAAAGGAGTTTTTTGTGCCTCTTGACTACATCAAAACCCACCCACATGAGTGACAAGCACGTTGGCAGAATTCCATTTGGTCAAAGTATCCAGCCTCTGGCGAAGGAATACAGTCATCAAGTTTGTTTATGATTGGCGGCTGTGTCACAGCCCTGATTCAATCTCAAGTGCGACACATGGAAGGCAAGAAAAGGAAAATCTAGAAGAAGCTCTAGCACATTGACTACAGTCCCCCTCCAGTTCAGGCTCACACATCCCCAAGGGCTAAAGCTGTATCTCTATTGAGATAAGAGCTTGGATTCTTGGGGATTTGGCAACTCATCTTTGCACCTTTTTATCAAGTAGATATCAGGCACAATTGTCTTTGCATCCTCCTCTATCAACTATTTTGTTTTTCTTTGTTTGTTTGTTTGCTTGTGTCAAAAACTATGTTCTTTTTTTCAATCTGATGACATCTGACTGTTAACGTGAGATTCAGAAGCTCCAGGTGGTCAGAGATTATTGATCAGTAGTGGTGTTGGCGATTGGGGCTTTACGAAAGCATGGTCTCCCAATCTGACAGAGTGTAGCCTGATTGAGTACCCTCACCACCACACACACACACACACACACACACACACACACAGAGAGAGCTCCCTTCCTCCCAGCACCCCACCTCAAAAGATAAATACCTGGAGGTGAAAGCTCGCCGCACATTCCTTCTCCCAAACACGCTCTCTTGATGTCAAAGTCGGCTCTGTGGCCGCAGGGCCCAAGAGTAAAGTGGTAATTCTGAGGTGCTCTTGCTTGGGCATGCTGAAGTATGCATTAAACTTAGGCTGGATAGACTTCAGATAGGGAAGGAACAAATATAACAGGGACTGGAAAACAGCAGGATCCCTCAGCTTCCATCTTTGTTTTTAATTACAAGGGCTTATGAGTCTTAGAGAGATGACAAAAAATAAGGCTCCTCCACATGGAAAATGGCTGCCACACAGGTCTTTGTTTGGCTTCCGAGTTGTTTTCCTCAGTGGAGATGATGTTGTTGCTGTGTGTGTGTGTGTGTGTGTGTGTGTGTGTGTGTGTGTGTGTGTGTGTGTGTCACAGGCACAGGCCCGGGCCACCTGGTCATGGCTGAGATTGATGCTCTGTTGTTGTATTTGGAGGCATGGCTGGCAGTCAGACTTGAAGCATTCTACTGTTTCTGTAACACTACACTAGTTTTAGACGCAAGCCTGGCATCCTCTTAAACGATCGTCTCAATTTTGATTGGGCATGACAGACAAGCAGGGTGGCGCAGCACAGTTACAGTACAGGACAGCACGTGCCTAAGACATGTTCTGCCGCCACCGCTTCAGTGTCAGCGATCCACCTGAGTGTTTCACTCAGCAGCACGCGTGGCGTTCTGAATTCATCAGGCCCTGGCAGGGGCCACGGACACAGAGGAGCACAGAGTGGTGACTCCAGCAGTCAGCACTGCCGATTAATTATCCAGCTTGTCTTGGCTGAAATGCGCCTGGAAACCATCCACGGTTGAAGTCACGCTACACTGCGCCACACACACACACACACACACACCACAATGCACTACACTATGCTAGTTTGTTTTTGTGAAAAGTGCAGATTGGAAATAATTGATGTTTAATGCTGAATTGTTTTAAGGGCAGTCTTTTGTTTAAGTTCAGAGAATGGGTGGCTTAATCGCAGTCGAGAGTTTCATACCACTGATCTGGTTGGGGGGTGGGGGTGGGGGGGTGTTCAGACAGCAGTCTAAGTTGCCTGGAGGCTGTGGACTGTCAAGGGCCAAAGAAAGGTCAATTCAAAATAGGAGTTACTTAGTGAACAAATCTTCATACTTTCTGCTGCACCCTGACAGAGAACACACACACAAACAGAGACAGAGAGGGAGAGAGAGAGAGAGAGAGAGGGAGAGAGGGAGGGAAAGGGAGAGACAGAGAGCTATTTCAAAGCCTTTTGGAGCCTGTTCCTTCATGTTCTACCTGTATTTCATAGATGATAAACCGAAAAGCTTGTTAAGCTCAGTGATTGAGAAATTCTGCACACCTGACTCACTGTCCATTCATTTGCTCAGGAGATGAATACAAAGCTCTGTCAAATGACAGTAGTCAGATAGTCAGGTAGTTAGAGCATGGTTATGCATTAAAATACTCAAGTACCTTACAAAAAATCAAGCACCTGTTATTGCTTAACCACCATTATAAATATGCATGAGCGTCCGTCTAACAGGTGAAAGATTTTTTACACTGGGTCTCACATTCAGCAGACATTCAGTGAGTCACATGCCACTGAGTCAGGTGAAGGACTGGCATGGCCGCCTTTCCTCCTCTCCTCTCCTCTCCTCAGTAGACCTCCGTAGGTGCAGGCCCAGGCCATGCCCAAAGGTCAGCCAGTGCGCGTGTTGTAATTAGTGATTAGTTCCAAGCAGAGCCGCTGGGGTCAAGACTCCACAGAGCTAATTGAGACGCTCAGGACCGCTCACACCTGTCCGGTAGCGTCAGGAGTGATTGAGTGAACCAGAAGCTCTGACTCATATCCTCCCTCGAAATTCCCAGGGGTTTATGCTGATGGATTTGAGGTTAAGTGGAGTCCTCCCTTGGACACATCTGGACAAGAAAATGATTCTTGGTTTTGATTTCAGCTCAAGAGTTGAGTTTTCAACAACCCATCATTATACATACAGTATAAAAAAGAACACTGAGTTTGATAGATTGGAGGAGTTTTTATTGATTAAGAAACTGAAAGTCTGTTCAGATTTGTGGGGGAGCAACAGATTGAGGGTTTTATTGTGGCATATGATTGTAATCATGGCTTTGGGGATTTTGCCTTTCCTGTCCTTAGATTGAAATGTTATTGTATTTACGGTTCTTTGCTTATTTGTCCTTTCTACAGCTATGCTAAGGCAATCATAGTGTCAGCATGACTTACCAAGGGTCATCTTTTGCAATTGACACAATGCAAGCAATGCATCACAGCTTTTGAACGCCAGATGATGACATACCAAAGTAATTGAGCGAGAGAGGCCTCCTCTCTTACCTGCAGTGAGCTTCACTCAGAACGCAACCAAGCAGAGGTACAACAGTATAATTAGAAACCAACACAAGCGTGTTTCCACTTGCAGCGTCCCTGCTTAGAGCCATCAAAGGCCAGCCAGGTTCACAATGATATAACTCAAGCGTCCTCTGATGCTAAGCCAGGCTAATGTTCACCGTCTCATTACTCAAAGCCAGCGGTCCGCTGCTCGTGTGGACACCGAGATGATTGTGGTGGCTTGTAATAACAAGGTGCCTTCCCTCGCACTTCGAACCTTTGGTCTATAAATTGCATGTGGTTCACCTGGGTCTTTCATGTCAGCCTGTGGTGGGACAGCTTAACCAGAGTCAGGGCTGCATTTGAAATCCACTCAGTGCCGAAAGAGGGATAGACAGATGGAAACAGAAAGAGAGATAGATAGAGAGAAACCGAGAGAGAGAGAGAGAGAGAGAGAGAGAGAGAGAGAGATGTTTGAATGTTCAATCTGTCACATCTGTAACTAATATTAAACCACCCTCCCCCCACCCCTATCCGCACCCCTCTATGCCCCTCTACCTGTCCACCCAGGTCCCTGGCAGTGGGTCACCAGTACTCGTCTTTGGGCACACAGCCCATCCTGTGTGGCAGCATCCCTGGTCTGGTGCCCAAGCAACTGCGCTTTTGCCGCAACTACGTGGAGATCATGCCAAGCGTGGCCGAGGGTGTGAAGATTGGCATCCAGGAGTGCCAGCACCAGTTCCGTGGCCGTCGCTGGAACTGCACCACCATCAACGACAACTTGGCCATCTTTGGACCAGTGCTCGACAAAGGTAAATAAGCTGTGTGCCAGTGATGGTTGTCTTTCAATGAGTCCCCGATGTTAACTTTTACCTGACGCTGTTCCTAAACACAAAAAATTCTGGATTGGATGAAGTACATTAACTGTGATTGAGTTCTGTAGCATCCAAGTGAAGGCTTGTAATTTCTTCATTAAACATCTGGCTCCAAACCCTTTGGCACGCTTCAAGCCAAGCATAAATACACTGTGACAGACACTCTCTTGTATGACCTCCTCAAGTTGATGAGGTGCTGTATGTACACAGCCAGGGCGGAGGTCCTTGGTCTCTGCGAAAAGGGAATTCCCAGCTATTGTTCCTCTTCCATCGCAAATACCACCCGAGTTGTTCAGGCAAGGGCGCAAGCCCCACCAGTACCACCCCATGAGTGTCTTTCACCCGTGAAGATTGCCTAACAGATGTTTGGTTTGGGGAGAATATCAGAATAAGCCATACTTGGCTTTAATCAATTGCAGATTTGCTCTTCTTTTTTTTTTTTTTTTTTTTTTTTTTTGGTAATTGTTGCAAATGCAAGCCTGAACAGAAACTAGGATCAGAGTAAGGAGGGGCTGAAATTGTTTCCCTTTTTTCAGACTCTCATTTCTTTAAACCATTGTGTGAAATGTCATCTGATGCAATACACACCCTACAAGAGTGGATGGGAAGCTAGGTGTTTAATCAACATCACCTCTGTCTGGTTTGAGGTCTGTCCTTTTCACCTGAAAAAAGGGACCCTTTTTTTCTGTTGTAAATACCAATGTGTTTGTCGCTGTGCCTCTGGCATGTGACGACTGCATGCCCCTCTGCAATGAGTAACCAGCCTAGGAAAAAGAGGGATGCAAAAAGAGGAAAAGAGGGGGGTCTAAACCTGTCAAACAGTCTGGGGGGAAGACTGATGTTTACTGTGGCGGGAGGTGGGGTTAGTTGGGCCAATTGCTTTTAATAAACTCTTGAGCAATTGTTACATTGATGGAGAGGGCTTGAGCTCAAGTAGGTCAGTAATGATAGGGGTTCACAGCCTCGGGCCCATTGTGGTGCAAATACCCTTGCCTCTCCCCCACCGCTTCCCTCCTGTCTAAATTGCAGGAGCCAAGAGTGTAAGGAGGAGGAACTGAGTCTGTCTCTGGGGTCCGGGCAGCTTTAGTAAATCATTTTGATTGGATTAAGGTCACTGAGGCCCTTAATAGTGTGAGAGGTCAAAGCGGCCGGATTAAGTGCCTTTGTCGAGGGGTGGAGAGTGTGACTGTGGCCCTCAGATCCCTTTGAGGGGGCTTAGAAGAAGTAACTCTTATTGAATTTCATTTCGTTTGATGGATGCTCCCGCTCGGCCCCCGCCATATCGGCAATTGTCCCGCCGGCCGTGTCTGTTTGTCTGCCGCCGCAGACGGATGTGTGTTTGTTTCCTTGTGACCTTTCTGTTAGGTTCTGAAAAGGGACAGTGGACTTAACGCCTGTCTGTCGGCCCATTACTGCCAATCTCAGAGCTTAAGTTATGTGAAGGGTGCTCCAGAGGAGGAGGAGGAGGAAGCTGAGACTCTTCCTCCCCACGGGCCAGAGGCCACGGGGCAACACAGCCATGTGTAAATGTCCCATGAGAGAGAGAGAGAGAGAGAGAGAGAGAGAGAGAGAGAGAGAGAGAGAGAGAGAGAGAGAGAGAGAGAGAGAGAGAGAGAGAGAGAGAGAGAGAGAGAGAGAGAGAGAGAGAGCTGCTCTTGCTTACTTAAGCGGGAGATCAAAGATGCTGAATCTGCTGAAGTGTCAAAGAGTGATCTGAGTGCCAGACAGTGATGGGTGGAATCATATCTTGTGGCATGTTAATTATAATGCGGTCATTTTCAGGAAAAAAAAGAAAGAAAAAAAAAACCTTGCATGTGGAAACTATGCATCAGGAAAACATGACAGCATTTTAAATCATATTTAGGTGCAGGTTCTGACAAATATCAGATTGATCACGCCCTCTTTTGTTCACTCCATACCTCTCCCTTTCTTTCTCTCCTACTTATTTCCATGCTTTTGGCCACCCATGCCATTACCATTACCATCAATGACTTTCCAATAGAGATAATGAACAAATTAAAATAATGGATAAGACTTGTGTACTATCGCAAATGATTCTCAGTTATAATTCGAGTCCCTCTTTCCTCACTGACACCAACAGAAGTGAAGCACACACCAAGACTGAACAGGAGATATAAGCCAGTGTGGGCACAGCAAGGCTTAAAGGAGACGGACGGTAGTATCTTTTACTTTTTTGGTCTGAAGCTGGCATGCTTCTTCCCTGCCTCCTCCTGTTGCTCCCTGTCTGTCTGCATCACAGGGACCGCCTGCGGCTGTGTCTGCGTCAGCGTTCATTAATTTACATTAACCAAAGTGTCAAAACAGGGCCCTTTGGAATCTGCACAGGAGGAAAGGGGAGTGTGTGCAGGTGTTCTTTGGAAGCCGAGTGAGCTATAAGGAGCCCAGTGAGTAGAGCTCACAGAGGACACACATAAAACGGCCTCTGAACACTGGGAGAGAGAACAGTTACTTTTTTTGCCCCTATACCTGAATAGTTTCTTTGCAACTCACTCTAGATTTAGAGAAAGATAAGACAGATAATTATAGATTTAGATTTAGAAATGGATTATAAACAGCTAGATTTCAGTAACACTTCTTTCCTTGGTAGACAGGGGGAAATGTAATTTTGTAATACTGAACTATGTTCAGTGATTTATGTGTAGCAGCTTGTGTAGCACCTTTTGAGGAAGGGGTGATCATAGAGTGCTGATACATGTGGAAAAGGATGCAGGCCCAGGTCTGAGAGAGAGAGCGGGAAAGAGAGAGAGAGAGAGAGAGAGAGAGAGAGAGAGAGAGAGAGAGAGAGAGCCTAGTGGCTCCATTTCAGAGCTCTCTCTGCTGAGTTAAACTCACCCCTGCAAAGGTCACAGAGCTGATGACCCCTGACCTGGAGAGGAGAAACTGTTACAATTTAGGATGTGCTAAGAGCTCCTTGCTTTTCATCAAATGCATGTTTCTCCATGCTGGGGGGAGGCCAGCACATCGGTATATCATTAACTCTGCTGAAGAAAGAAAGAGGGGGTGTGGTAAATGGAGTTGATGGAGGGACCTTATCCTCTCACCCTGCTGGGCTCAGCTCGGAGCACAATATCTCCGCAACCATGAGATTAAGCCAGAGAGAAAGCGCCTTTCACCATTCACACGCCCTTTAGATTGTTTTATTAAAGCATTTGAATAGGGATTTCCCCGTCTGCCGACAAGCAAGGTCCAACCAGTGCATAGTTCTCTGTTGCTATGACTTAACTTGGTCCTCACTAATCACTGGCGAGGGCAAATTTCATATAAAATATCTGGGGCCTTTGTGGGCCTAACGCGCCGTGACAGTGGCTGCACAATGGGGGATTCAAGCCCTCAGCAGGTAATATGGGCGACTCGCCATGCAAGGGTCCGGCTAAGAACGTCAGAGGGGTGGGTGTTGGGGGAGGAGGGGTGAAAAGGGGAGGGAGGGGGGGTAGGGTTAGTGTCACAAGCAGTCAGGCCAATCAGACTCCCTGTTGCATTCCTTTCTCAGGTATGCCTTGTCCTGGCCCAAGGTGGCACCTCTTTTTTTTTCTGTGGGTCTTTTTCTTCCTCCCTTTCTTCTCATCTGCCCAGATAATCAGCTTTTCCTCTCTGTGCCCCCCTCCAGTCCCTTCTTAGCTGTCCCTCTGCTGTGCGCCATCATTGTCAACCAGCCACAAGGAGATGACCCACACTTTATTGCCTTCCTGATAATAAAACGTGACTGAGTGGTTTTAAATTGAAGTAGACAGTTCACACCCCTAGTGACCAGTGCTGGGGTGGGGGGCTTACCCCAAAGGATATGTGTGTTGAGACCAACACATTTGAATTGAGTTCAATTGCTACAATAATGTATGCAGTTTTATATTTCATTGATGTTATGTTTTTACTGTGCATTTTAAGCATCATTTACCCTTTCTGTCTTGCAACAGTCTGTAACATTTACTCCTTTTGGAACAGACTTATTACTGGGGGTGTAGTGGGCATTTGACGCATTGTTCCCCTTTCCAAATTAGGTATTCATTTATAACATTCCATTAATGAGGAGATGTTACTAGTGCTACCTATAAATGCACATTCTGGCAGACCTCTCCAATAAATCATCTATTAACATTAAACAATACAACTTAACCTAATAGTCACCATTACCAGAGTCACTTTCAACTTTCAAGGTTTTGGACTTTCTTTGCAGTTAGGTCTGCCTTGTTAAAATTGCGTACCCGCACTAAAAAAACATCCCCACTATAACTCTGCTTATTATTGTAAATGGACGGACTTATAAGACTGATATCCATAATGCTTGCCAGAACTCTATGTGCCTCACCTCCCTCTGTGCTGCTAATTTCTGCGACCGGTTGAAACCTGCTATAAAGGAAGCTTTAAGGAGAGCTGAGCTCCCTCTCCCTCTCCAGCACAGATCTTTGAGCTGCTTCCTCTGCCCCTCACTGTGCAAGACTGCACAAGATCTAGGAGTTTACATCGCCAAAAAACCTCTCCAATCTCCGCCATGTCATCATGGAAAATGTTGCTGGCAAACAATAGCATTTGGATAAAAATTAAATACATTTCTTTGATCATAACGAATAATTTTGATTGATGCGGCTCTCAATTTGAATTACCTTTATGACTAAACACCATTTGACTTTCCACAGAAAAAAAAACCTCAGGAAAGCATGCCTTAGTCATGGGTAATGAGGCTGTTACCTAACGTTTGAAGAATTTTAATTTTAGCTGCAAAATTACAGATGCATCATTCACCTGCCCAGCTGTCATCTCTTGGGATGTGTCTGGGGCTCTGACTCATGCCTCACTTATTCCATACAGAGTCCTGGTTCTCCTCATTTACTCAAAATGGCCGCCTATAGAGATTTGTGACCCATAACAAAAACAAGTTGGAAAAACATGATGAATATTCAGGTTTATATCCTCATAAGTTGATATACAGTATATCGTTTTACTGTTTAACACAGTTAACAGCGTTTAAACACTGTGCTGGTAGAACATAAAGGAGTAATAAGATAAAACAGGTGATGAGACAGGTTAACAAGTCATGGCATCATGACCAGACATCAAAGGAACAAAGGAGAGAGCTTGCCTGGCATGATATATATGGAAGGTCTTCAGAAGAAGAAGGCCTGGGGCAGCCTTACTCAGGGATGATTTATTTACGCTGAGCCAACACCACCATGAGGGCTGGCTGGAGATGACACCACCAAACCACAACATTGCAAAGAGCTAACAGAAAAAGACAGGTCCTCCCAACATGAAACCTTTGATAAGTTTGATAGGTACAATCTTTTGGAAAACATTTCCAGTGGTATCATATGCTAAACACATATTTATTTAGACTAAACAAAGAGAGGGTGTTGAGAATGGCATGGCATGACATGCTTTCATACACAGCTTGTGTGAAGAATTAATGGCAGACAGTGACAAGTGTATTTTACAGATCACCAGTGTATTTTACTGACCAACATCTCAGTCTGATCTGATTGGAACGGAAGGTTTAGTCTTGACAAGCTTAGCTAAGCTATTCTTTAAATGGTGGATTTTTATTTTATTTTTTTTAAAGAAATAATAATAATAATTATTATTATTATTATTTATTTACACATAGATTTTCACAATTTTTATTGCTAAGTTATCTATCTATCTATCTATCTATCTATCTATCTATCTATCTATCTATCTATCTCTCTCTCTATCTGTCACAATGAGAGAGAAGACAAAGATGATGATAGTGAAACTAAGATAAAGAGACTTCTGTCTCATTACCGCAATGCCACAGGGGTCAACTGTCTGCCTGAAGCAATATTGAGAAACCTGAGGTTAAATGCCATTTTCATTCTAGTACTTTCAGACTTTGTTTGAACATGTATGTTTGGGCACTGTATCACTGGGCCTTTGCCTCCTGATCAACTTCAGTCTCATGATCGTCTCTAAAAGCCTCATTCCAAAACCTCCTACTCCTATTGAATCAAGAGGCTGAAAGGCTTCAACAGTCAAGAGAGTCAAGAACCGTAGGGGTTTTGGAAATATATGCAGTGGTCTAAGGAAGGGTTTTTTTTGTTGTTTGTTTGTTTTACGAATTGTTCGCCACTGTTGTAATGGTCAGAACTTCTGTGGTTCCACCTAACAACAGTAAGAGGGCTGATTGCATTTGAACACCTTGACCTAGATTCAAAAGAACTTGTGCAAACAAGGCAGCACTGAACAGACACATGTCAGTGCTACCACCGCTGGGTGCTTTTTTCCCCTCATACTGTAGTAATTCCCTTGATGTCATGGATGGTTACATATCTACAAGATGTTTTCTCAGACCACATTCCACATTAGTTATGAAAGGTACACATGCCCACTCACTTCTACTGCTACTAAATGCCAGAACTATGACACACTAATCTTGCAGATCATGTTATTTGTTTGCCGTACTATCCGTTTATATTTGATATTTATATGCATTCCAACATTCATGCCTTCTTGTTCTCTCTCCCTGCCTCTCTCTCTCTCTACTCATCCAGCAACAAGAGAGTCTGCGTTTGTGCACGCCATCGCCTCTGCCGGTGTGGCCTTCGCTGTGACACGTGCTTGCGCTGAGGGCTCAGCCACCATCTGCGGTTGCGACTCGCGGCACAAGGGCCCACCCGGGGAGGGCTGGAAATGGGGTGGCTGCAGCGAGGATGTGGAGTTCGGCAGCATGGTGTCCCGAGAGTTTGCTGACGCCCGCGAAAACAGACCAGATGCACGTTCAGCCATGAATCGTCACAACAACGAAGCCGGACGTGGGGTGAGCTTGTATTAGTGTTTCTTTTGTCATTAAAATGTTATTTTTTTCTATGCTGTTGGGTTTTGTTTAAAGAATGATAGACGTTGTGTTCTGCATTAAGATGATCAGCATTTTGACTTTCGACTCGTTTGTTTTCCCTGTAGTCCATCACTGACCACATGTATCTGAAGTGCAAGTGCCATGGCCTGTCGGGCAGTTGCGAGGTGAAGACGTGCTGGTGGTCCCAGCCTGACTTCCGGGTGATTGGCGACTACATGAAGGACAAATATGACAGTGCCTCAGAGATGGTGGTGGAGAAGCACCGTGAGTCGCGGGGCTGGGTGGAAACCCTGAGGCCCAAGTACACCTTCTTTAAGCCGCCCACGGACCGTGACCTGGTCTACTACGAGAACTCGCCCAACTTTTGCGAGCCCAACCCAGAGACGGGCTCCTTTGGCACCAGGGACCGTGTCTGCAACTTGACCTCGCACGGCATCGACGGGTGCGACCTGCTCTGCTGTGGCCGCGGCCACAACACCCGGACAGAAAAGCGCAAGGAGAAGTGTCACTGCGTGTTCCACTGGTGCTGTTACGTCAGCTGCCAGGAGTGTGTGCGAGTGTACGATGTCCACACCTGTAAGTAAACGACAAAGACGTGGATCTGTGTGACGCGGGGCCAACCCCCGCTCCAGACCCAAACCAAACTTCATCGTTCATCCAACTAAACAGCATGGGAATCATACACAGAGGGGCCTGTGGAATGAGATTTGTGTGACTGAAGAGAAAGACAGTGAAACACTGGCCTGTGTAAGCTGACAGCTCCATGGATCCACACCCCAAGGGCCAGACGCTCACCTACAGTACAGTACATGGTTCTGCTGGTAAACCTGATGCTGAAAACATCAGACAATAACATGACTTGCTAAAGGCATTTCAGTTTAGGCTCTGAGAGCAAGGCATGGCTTGGTTTACCCATAGCATGTGAGAGTGTATGGAGCATGGACAAGGATAAAAAAAGGGCGCTGGACCCTTTTGACAAGCAGAAGTTACCTTGAAAGAATGGGAGTCAAGCACAATGAGACATGTTACAGTTGTTGTCTTTGTGATCTAAAAACTGTTGATGAAAAATGCACTGACAACATGGCTTCTCTCAAAACCATTAGTGACAGCTTAGGTTCCGTCTCACTAGTCTGAAAGGTACTGAAAGCACATGTGCTTTTTTTCATCTTCAATATTTTTGTGAGTACGAGGTAGTTCTCGAAAGGTGCAAAAATATTAGCCTTAGCTTAAAGACTACACAGAAAGCACAATGTACTCATTTTACCTATGTGAGTGTTATGAAATATGTTGACTGAGTGAGTGAGTGTCTTTGTGTTGAAATTAGTGTTAGCTTTTTACTAACCTTTTGGTAAGAATGCACTTGCACCTGAGCGAATGTAGTGTTATTGCGTGTGTGTGTGTGTGTGTGTGTGTGTGTCTATCTGTCTGTCTGTCTGCATGCTTTTTTTGTGTGTGTCCCTATGTGTGTGAGTCTGCACAGTATATATTTACTTTCACTTTGCATGGCGGTTCCTGTGTCATATGTGATGCGGACATGTTACACAAGATCATTTAGACCATTCATCTTAACGGCCTGGTTCTGATGCATGAAAAAGCTGATGCCCGATGCCTATTACACAAGTGATTCCCTTTTTAAGTAAGCTATTGTATTCTGGCAAGTGACCTGACATTGGGATGGAATGAAAGCCCGTCAGGGAATCATCATGGTCTGAGTGAAGAGTTGGTACTTCATGAGATCATTTTTGTTGCGGTTGTGGAGTGAAGTTGGCGATGTATCTAAACCCAGTGTGGTGTTAAACTTGTAGAATAGCTTATAGCAGTGCCACACTAGTTACTGCAAATTCCAAATTCGAACTCTGACTATAGTGTTTAGTGTTTTTTTTACGTCATGTCCATGTAAATGTTTTCATCTTTCTAAATCACTGCATTTAAGTCTATTTCTTGTTTCATACATATCAACCAATAACCAACATTTGAATTCTGGAATTGTTAGACTGCTCAGGAAAGGTTATCCTTAACACTAGCAATCCTCACCCACCCAAATGATCAATGGCAGCACCATTGAAATTCCAACCATGAAATGCTGCTAATGAATTAATTGTGTGTGTGTGTGTGTGTGTGTGTGTGTGTGTGTGTGTGTGTGTGTGTGTGTGTGTGTGTGTGTGTGTGTGTGTGTGTGTGTGTGTGAACATATGTTTGTTTGGAATGTGCGTACCTGTATTCTGTGTTTGTGCATTTTCTTCTTTCTATGAAAGATGCTGTGTAGCCATAGTTTTGAACTAAAATGTGAAGTTTTCTACTAATTAAGTTTTCATATAGCTATATGATATCCAAATAGGTATAACATAAATGTAATGACACTGTCACTATGACTCAAATCCAGTGTCACTATTTTTGGGACTTTCTTCAGATGTACTGGTAAGCATTTTGGAAGGCTTCTGAAAACTACTGATTGCTTTGACAAATCAGGAATCTCATTTGATTAAGTATCCTTCCATATGCTACTTTAAATTATTTTAAGAAGTATCCCTTTTATCCCTCTTAAGTATTTCACATGATGGGAATCGATCAAGAGAAAATCTCTGAGAAATGATTCCTTAATTCACATTATTTGAAGCCGACAGTTTCCCACCTCAATTATCTTTTTATTATATGAGAGGTGCACTACAGACAAAGATTCCTCTCATGATGTACGTAATTCATTATAGGAAATCTAAAACTTTCCCACACATTGGTGTAAATACATCCAGCACTAAATAAAACAAACAAACAAACAAACAAAAAAAACAGTATTGTCTACTTTCTGAGGCCGTTGTGTAACCATGGTACATCATATCTATGGGCTTAATGTATATCTGAAACGTTTAATCCCACAACAAATCTAAGTTCAAAGTGAATGCATAGCTGACATAAAATAATCCACTGTTAAATAATACCACTTTTTGTGTTTGTGAGGGGACGTTTTACCCCTTTATTGCAGACATGGAACAAACTACTGAACGGACATTAAGTGTTGACATTATGAAATATCAGACCCTATGTGCTCTACATTGTTCCTATCAGCGTAGCCATTGGTTGTGTTATGTTTTATGTGTTCTGAACATCGATTTGCATTATTTGCATGGTCGTTAAATCCAAAGTTTTGTATGAATTACTTGTGTGTTTCTATGGATTTCTAAAGTCTGATTTTGTATTATTTATTTTACCAGAAATGTATATATTAGGAAGATTATATATTTGCTGACAAAGATCCTTTTCTGGACAGTGTTTTTTTTTCTGTGTAGCACTGTAACAGTTTTACCTCAATGCAGTTTTTGTTGTTGCATATTTTTGTTTGTTTGTTTTTCTTTACTGACAATAAACAGACCACACTGTGTGTCTCTCTAGAGCTATAGATGTTAACTTTATAACAAAATAAAAACAAAACATATACTATCTGTGTGGAATTGTTTTATCAATGCTTCAATCAATACTCCAACATAAAAATTATTAGCAACACAATAAGAGAGAGAGAGAGAGAAAGAACGAGGGGGAAAACATCATTTTGTTTTGATTGCAACATGAAAGTGCATGGAACTCTCTCATAACTCTCATCATATTTTTTATATTTATGTAAATTATATGTAAATATGGCAACTATGGCAAGCCCAGGGTGAAAACAACAAGTTAGCAAGAATATACTTGACATCTGTGATAGGCTATCAAGGTTGAAGTATGCTGCTTTAGTCAAGTCTAGGTGGGTTTGTTTTCTGATATCTGGCTGGACTCTATGGAGTTTGAATGTGAAGTGAATAGACTCTTAACTTATTCTAAATAATAACTGTTACATCGCTCTGTGTTAATCTTTTTGCATTCATAGCCATCAAATTCATTTGGGCCTAGCCTTGCCAATTATGGGGATGGAAGCAAAAAAAAATAGTTTCAGGAATCGTCCTTTTTTAAAAAAAATAAATAAATAAATAAGGCCACAAAAGTTCAATTGACACAGAATAAACATAATCTCTAGTCTTTTGAGAGCTGGAAGGTCACTATTGTGACTGGGCTTTATAGATTCTCCTCCTGCTGACCAGGGATAAGACAGGGGGCTAATCAGACCTTATAGCCCAGGGAAACATCACTGAAGAATGATACTTATAATAAAATGGGCCAGATTCAAATCTGGAAGAGACGTCAGCCATCACATTTAAAAGCTGGGAACGGTCCACATATGGGACAATGCTGTCATTCTCTGTGGATTTCCTTTTTTTAAGACTCCATGTTTCTAATAATAATTTGATTCTTTTGAGAGGCCACAGAGGGTGGTTGAGCCCTTAAAGAGATGAGAGGGAGCTCCCTGAGTGAAGGGACGCTAGTAGCACGAGTAGGCCTGAGTGGAGCTGAGTTGACTGCACTAGATTATTGGCCTGACATGAATAGAGCCCACCAACACTACAGCTGAGCCGGGACCCCTGATAACTCATTCATCCCCTCACAATGTCCCAACCAGTGGCCCGGACTGAACTATCTAACACCAGCATCCTAAAATATATTGACGCACAACCCCCCTCCTGGGTGCAAAGGGGTCTGTTCCCATTTATGCCTTCAGAACAGCCATTGCTTTTGGTATTCATATGCTGAGCTTTTGGGAACACCAGTTGAAAAACCCATTGACACAAATGGCTGACAAAGTTTATACACTATGGTGGTCCGTCAGAACGCATACAATAAAAAAGTGGAGGATTATGGAAAAGGAGAAAGAAATCCAGTACAATAAAGTATAGAAAAGGAGATTCCAATTAAAATAGCATATATATATATATGGGCAATTCCACGAAAAAGTAAACCTCACCTTAAAACTTCAAGTCTCATCTACACGGACATACAAATTCTTTCAGAAAACTTCCAATACAAAAAAGTGTTGCCTCGATGTAAATAATCATCTGAGCAAGTTTCGAAAGGATATCTATTTGTTAAATATTTTACCCTATTCAGCCATAATGTAAGTCTATGGAGGGCCTTATAATGGGCATAAGTGGGTGATAACACACACAAAACTGTAATGCTATCAGTTATTTTTTATTGTTTTATTACTATTTCTGTCGTTATAGGTTAAAATCCACCATTCACAATTGTTTTGTATCGTTTTGGAAGGTTTTTCCAGGCGTCACGTCCATAACGTCACATCCATAACGTCACATCCATAACGCCATTTCTCCCAGTGAAAACCAACTATTTTACATTTAAATTTGAAATTAAGTCTTTCTCTGTCTTTACTGAGGTGTCCTCTTTGGTGTGAATGTAGTTATATTTACATTTCTGTAGAAATTTCACACATTACACAGCAAAAACTACTCTCTCTCAAAAGTTTGTCCGTTTTTCGTCACATCCATAACGCAAATTGAAAGGCTCATATTCTTATAATGTAAATCATGATATAATTTTTTTTTGTTTGCCTATATTCAGCCATGGAGTTTGCATAAGAATATGAATAAAAATTTTGAAATACTGCTAGGTTTTCAGAGGTTATGTGGCATTTTGTTCATCAATAATGCATGAAAATGTCACGTCCATAACGCTGGAATTGCCCATATATATATATATATATGTATATTATATGTATGCATAAATATATAGAGAAAACAATTGACATGGAGGTTTAAAACAGTGTTGGGTCAGAAGGCTGTTGTTATCCTAGTATCACCCCAGCACACGACCTAGAGAAAAGGTATCTCTCACTGTCTAAAGCTATCAGCCTCAGGGGTGTAGGAGATGCGTAGCGGTTCTCGGGTGAAGGGCTTCCTGTCCCCGACTGACAATAACCTCAGCAACATTACCCCTTTCACACAGACGGAGGGAGAAACCGACACACACAAAAAAAAGCACGAGGCAATTCACAGGGTGAACAGAAACCCGGCCCAACAGCCTCCACTGTCCTTGGGCCGAAGGAAATTGTCCCCCTCTCCATCCAGCAAACCCACCAAACAAGACTGTCACCAACGTGAGATACACATTGTTAGCAGATAGGTGCCATAGGAGGCAAGCCCAGCCGCAGTGTGGGAGATGGCACCATGAGTG
Source organism: Sardinella longiceps (assembly GCA_027497455.2). Classification (NCBI taxonomy): domain Eukaryota; kingdom Metazoa; phylum Chordata; class Actinopteri; order Clupeiformes; family Clupeidae; genus Sardinella; species Sardinella longiceps. Next base: position 12,507,043 of record JAODXP020000034.1, on the reverse strand, counting down.
TGAGAACTTTGACACAGTCAGCCAGCCAAGAGGCACTACCCAATAACCATATAAATGGGAGACAATGGGCCTAATAGCAATCAGTGTCCTCCGCCTCCTTTTTATGTCTTGAATTTGCTCCTGTTGGAAAAAGAGAGGAGTTTACTTGGTTGTTACAATGGCGTCTCTTGTGCATTTCAATAAACCTGTCTCCTCTCTGAGGAAGACGCTGAGTGTAAATACAAAGCACTTCTTACGCAATGTGGAATAGACAGAGAAGAAGCAACATCAACAGAAAAAAAACACAGAGGTCACACTTCTGTTCAAACAGTTCTTTTGTATCGCTCAACCCTTTTTGATCTCAAGGTTTCAAAGTTAGCTCCTATATATTCACACGAAAAACCAGGAGAATGCCAATCACTGTTTGGAGCAATTTATACAATGATATACTTTTTTCCCCCAAGCCTTGTCATACATGTGAATGAATCATTATCAAGGCTTTTTTTATGGACTTAAACGCCTGAATTTTGACCAGTGTGAACACAGCTAAATACCACAGACGAGTCTATAGAATATTTTTCCTTCAGTGCATATAGTAGTGAATTTCTGTAGTTTGAACTGTCTTACAACTGTCAACTTACAACTGTCTCAACTGTCTTACATGTTCTGAGATGTTATTTTGTCTCTTTGGTGGAAAGCACCTCACAATTGCAATGTGTTTTGACTGCACAATGTGTTTTGATGGCTCACCTATTTGGATATGATTGTGTTAAAGCATGTGGCTCTCACACGTAGAATTAGGATTAACTGCAAACAACAGAGATAATGACAACAAGAGAGGTCATTTGCCACCATTCAACTGTGTTTTTTTAGCAATTTCATCTGTCTTTTCAGACACCTCCCCTACAGTGGCAACTTGAGCAGCTTTTATTTCTTGTCCAAGGCAATAGAAATAGCACATAATAAGTTCAAGCACTTGTCAGTGTGATATTCAGCACACCTTTGAGGGCTTCGGTTGTCCTACACAGGAATGTTTCCACATCAGTGATAAGCTCCAACTAAACCATAATGCATGTCAAATGATTACTTGTACAAATACATCTCAAAATATGAACTATTTAAGTTCAGTTGAATTATGAAGTGTGCCTGCAGTAAATGGGTTTCTTTCAAGACCAGCACACTGAACTGTGTGAAAGGTTAGCGAGGGAAGCTGGTCCAACTTGGGTCAAAGTGTTGCTGGTTTACAGGGCTGTGGATGAGGAAGCTTCAGAGAGTGGTTTCAATGGTGTGAGGGGTTTTTGTTTTGAGGGAGACTTTGAAGTTTGAGTGTTTTGATGTACAAGTCTGTGTCAGTTCCAAGCCAAGGGCTCTCTCTGACCCGGCAGAAACAGGCCCTCCACTCCACCTCCACGACATTTTACACCACAATTCCATCGCCTGCTCTGCTCTGGTTCCACTTTATGGACATTCAGAAGTAAATGTAAAGTTTGGCTCCCAAAGGTGCCTCCATACAATATACTGCTGTGTGCTACATCAAAGACTGTATTTTGCATATAATCTATTCCTTTGTGAATAATATAGCATGCTAACATGAAGTAGTGAAAAACGATCACTGCACTGTAAATGAACCTCTGTGACTTGCTAAACAGTGACAACCACATTCTTGGATGACACGGTCATGTAAACACGCACCTTTAAAAGTCACTGTCACACAGTTATCATTAAAGTCTCTCTCTCTCCCTCTCTCTCTTATCCACAGCTGGCTGGAGAGTCCCACATGTGTAAGCTCTTGAGCAGCTCAGCCACCTGTGCTGCTGTCACCTGCCGCACGCCTCTCATGAGAGGAGACCCATCATCATCGAGTCGTGTGACGGCACCTGTGAAGCACTCTTACTTTGTTTGAAGTGCTTGTTTGTATTGTTGGGCAGAACAAAAGAATTTTGCCACCTTTGCGCTTACAAGCGGACATTAGTCAGAGATGGACAAGGGAGGGAAAAGAAAAAGAGAGAAAGAAAGAAGAAAGAGAAAGAGGGAGGAAAAGAGAGGACGAGGGGGGAGCAGCTAGGGGCAGCTGCTCACACCAAAGCAAAAGGGAGCATTGAGGGCAGAGGTGTACGTTCCTTCCCTCAAGGTAAGAATGAACAGAATAGCCATGAAACCTCTAGTCTGACTAATAAGGCCAAACGGCAAGGCAAAAAGATCACAAGGAGAGGGAATCGCTGTCCAGTTCAGATTACATAGTAGAACAAGAGGGGATGCCATGTGGCACATCACAGGCAAACGTATCAATAGAACTACGGACAATCAAGCTTCATCAACCAGCCATCACCTTGATAATGTTACGAAAATGGGGCTCAGGTCCAGATATAAACGGACGGAAAACACTTAGAACATAATATCAACGCAAAGTGTGCATGCTAACATCTTTTTCAGGAAAAGTAAGTAGATAAACATTAAAAAACCTTCACAGACATTTGAGTTGTCCACATTTAATTTTGGCAGCTACTTAAGCCTTTAAACAATCCCCAATCCGCGTACACGATGCAGTCAAAACAACCTACTCATGACCACTGATAGTGACAGGTCATGTCATTGGCTGGGAGGAGCAGAGTCATAATTTGCAGCCCGGCACGGACACCACAACCGGCCCAGATGACAGTCACTGATAACGGCTCACGCACAGACAGGTGAGCTACACTTACAGAGCCTAGCTTCAGATGAAGGGAGGGAAAGAAGGGCAGAGGTTGCCTAGAGGTCAGGCCAACAGGAGGGGCAAGAGGGGGGGGGGGGTGCAGGGGGTAGGGGCATAGGTGGGGTTTGGAGGGGGAGTTCACCTCATGCTGTGTTGAGCAGAGGTCCTTTCAATAATGACAGTCCTCAGATCCCCCTCGGTCCTCAGAATGCTAAACGTGTGGGGAATGAAAAAAAGCCCAACAGCTTTTAGGTAAGGGAATATGTATAGAAGCCCTTTCGAAAATAGAACATGTCCGTTGTCATGTGTTGTCTGTTGTCATGTTCTGTTCAACATTTCTATTGTAGAACAAATTCCTGTTGTCAGACTGAACACATCATGTATTGGTAATGCACAGAGGTGCAGCTGGAACACATTTTTCTGACTAAAAGAAGTAAAACATTTTATGTTAATGTGTGTGTGTGTGTGTGTGTGTGTGTGTGTGTGTGTGTGTGTGTGTGTGTTCCTGGCTACGTGTTGGAGGGCACATCAATTTCAAGGTGGCTAGCAGAGAGAGAGGAGGAGTGGGGTTATCATTAGTGGGGACTGGAGCTGTCCTTGGCTAGTTCCAGTAATTACCTCACAAAGGGTGGTGCCTGCCTTCCCACTGCTTTTCCCACACTGCTGGGCAAGCAGAGAATTCCAAACCCCCCAGACCTGCAATCTCCTCAGTTTTACCCAGCAAATTACTAAGTAGTCCCATTCTTCACAGCACTGTAATTGCATTTTAGTGCTGTTTTTATTGATGGCGGCCAGGTCGGCCCCCTCTCATGCTGAGAGGAATGAGCGTGCCTTTGAGAGGAGCGCAAAGGCTAAGTGAATGGTAGCGCCTGTTTAATGAAAGCAGAGGGAGACTCTTCTTTCTCTTCTCTCACCTACCCGCTGGACGTAGTTACCCAGTTATTACAAGGGTAATTACAAAAGCATGTTGACACAATTACAAATCTATCAATGACTGGTTTCATGTCTCGTGAAGGTCATTCCTACAGGTAACAACAACACCAACAACAACAACAACAACAACAGATTTGTGCAGTAAGATGATGTATTTATTTATTTATTTTTACCAAAGCTAGCTGAAACTTCATTTAATTCTTCTTAAGTCAAAGATAATGGCGTGCTGAATCCACACAAAGTCATTTTGTTTTATTGGGTTAGGGTGCTCTTTGAACAAATAACAAGAACATTAGGCAAAAAGTTTCTCAGGCCAAGGCACTCTTTATGTCTTTATTCAAAATGACACGTCCTAAAAGGACTAGTTAAAAATGCCCACGCGTATCAGCATGAGGCCTTCTCTCTTGACCCTGCAGAAGGCCTCATGCCCTTATGCAAAGGCATGTTTAACTCCTCATTTTTAGACATGTCATTTTGAATAATATTATTTAATTATACACGGGTTTGGATTACATACACATTATGACTATTCCCATTTGTTCATCTGTATAACGGTTGTGTAATAAAATAAAATAAATGAATAAAAAAAGATTATATCCTGGAGTCATTCAGCAGTTCATTGAAGCCAAAATAATTGTCTGTTGCTCTTCACATAGTCAGGAAGAAGCCAGTGACAGTTATCACTCATTCCACTAATTTATTTGCTAAAAGTGTTTCTTCACATTTCAAGCTTCTAAATTAGCCAGATGCTGATATGTGTGGTGGTGGCATTATAGTATATTTTATCCAGTCTGTTTATATGTGCAGACATGAATTTAAAGAACATAGACTTGCAGTAAAAAAAAAAAAAAAAGATCTAAATCCCCAATGGTAAATTCGGTTTATTTAATAACTGTTCACAATTGAGGGTGTTGTAGCTCACTTGACTGGTGTGCTGTGCCATGGATCCGGGGATTCAGGTTCGATTCAAACCAAGGGTCGTTTCCAAATCTCATCCTTACTCTCTCTCCTGTTAATTTCCTGTCTCTCTCACAATAAAGGGGAAAAATATCTTTAAACATTTTTTACAATTGAGTCCATCTGTCGTGCAAATGAGCCCAAAATGTCCCCTCTCAAGTGCTCTTTCCCACCCAAACACAATATTTCTTTATGTCCCCTGTAGAATTCATTAGCTTCCATGTCCACACAACATTGGTCCAGATCCACTTGCTAAACATCTCATTACTGAATTTAAAGACACCCAATTGCATTCTTGGCTCCATCAAGCTGTTCTTCATGTCTTAGATATAGTTACTTTCTTTTCACTGAGCCAACAAATTCTCAACGTTCCTCTGCCGGACAACCACACAGTTGCTGTTTGAGATGAGAAAAGGAGAGAATGAGAAAAAGAAGGAAAATGGCCTCGGGATTAGTGGATCTGAACAGGATAAAAGGATAATGGATTCTTGGTGTGATCCAGTTTAGTTTGAAAGATGGAGGGTCTTAACCAGGATTTGAGACTTTACACTGCTTTGTGCCATTATTTCCATCCGATGGCATTTGTTCTGAACTGCTAGATTGTGGTGGTCCCACAATTGCTGACAACCATAATATATAAACATGCACGTTCACTTGGAACAGAACACAAATACACACACACACACAGGCACACACACACTCACACAGGCTCACACACACACTCACACACACCCACACCCACACATAAAGTCCCCTCTCTTGCACAATTGTAATGTTCTTTCTTAGTAAACCTCATACAGAGAGAATTGTCTCCCAGCCTTTAGCCTATCATGAATTCGCTTTGGTTGTCATTAGAGCAGATGTACAGCAATGCACCAATCAAAGCAGAGACCCAGTGATAATCACAAACAGGAGGTCTCCATGACAGAACCATCCCCTGTAATTACAACGGCCCTCCTTCCCATTCATCCCCAGCATAATCTGTAAATCCCACTTTCACTCGTATCGCCGACACCTGTGACCCCATCAGCGGTGTCAGACGGCCTGTCAGCGAGGTTCAACAAAGTGAAAAGACAAGCTCCCTGAGCTCTGCTACCGCCGCTGCCGCCACCGTTGAGCGCTTCAGACTGAAAGAAGGAGAGGCCACAGCAGCGCTGGCAGCTACTGAGGTATTTTATTTTGCCCTGAGGTAGACAGGTGCGCTGAAAAACAACACAGGGAAATATGCACAAGGCCTCCGCAACAGGGGCTCAGATGTTGGATTAGAGACAAAACACTAATTTCAAGTGACACTGAGTGATCACTGGGGCTTATCAATTACTATACGTTTGCTGAATCATAAGGGCAGGTAAAAATATATACAAATCCATTTTGGTTGATGTGATGTTATGCTTAGCATAAAACCCCCCATCAAGGATGCAAGAGATTGGATTTCAGATCAAAAGTGTTTCAGTTATTTCTGTAATCCTGGAAGAGGGCGGCAGCTCTGATCACCAAGGAGCAATAGTAGTTACATGGAAATCTTTTGCCAAAAAAGGGACAATTACGATCTTGTTCATACCCCAGCAGATGGAAGTGTCACACCCTAAGTAATCATCTTGGATAGGTCAACTTCAACACCAAAACAGCACCTACGCCCAGACCACCATGGAGTCTCGATATATAAGCATCCTTAGTGCCCCCCCTACTCTCTCAAATCCCACATGGGGAATCCAGAAGCTGCCTGTCAGTCTCCTGGATGCTTTGACTTTACTTGGACTGGAAATAAATAATGGTATGAGGGTGGGCTACAAATCACCTACCATCAAAGTGACAATGGGGGGACACCACGCCAAGTGGAGAGGCCTTTGATTTGCCCCTGTCTAATCAGAGCCAGGCCTCCGCAGAGTCTGCCTCCACAGGCTGTAAATACCAGACCATTAGGGAAGCCTGAGGAAGGGATACGCTTGCACTCTCCTCAGCTCGGATGACTTTGTGTTTAATCGAGGTGTAGCATGGCTGGGATAGACAGGTCTTCTATTTGGTGCCTTGTCATGGTGTGAGGAGATCCGTCAAGTGTATGGATGCTGTGAATGACTGCAAAACAGCACAGAACCTGCATTGTCAATCTTACATAGTACAATTTGGTTTTGTACCATGAGCCAACATGGTACCAGTACTGTTTTTATGCTAACTGGACTCTACATCTGAACTATGCAGAACTTAGGTGTTTTCGGTTTGTTTTACATCTAAATAGCCTTGTATTTAATTTCCATTTGTTGATCTTTTTTGATACTTTATGTTGAAAGGGATCATTGAGTCTGGAGTGAATCCACTTTGTTGGTCCGTTTGGCATGTACAGGTTGACAGTAGGACTAAGAATGGTGCAATACAGACTGAACCGTGAACCAGCAGCTGACGCAGCAGCTAAGGCTAACTGAACAGGGCACAGGAAAACTAGCCTGGCACGCCCTCCCAGTGACGTAAAACCTTCTGCATTGCTGTCGCTGGTCTGGCCAGCTGCTGATCGGGCAAGATTTCTAAATTCCCCTAAATGGGGGAACTGCCCCCTCTTGGTCGAGAACCAATCAACTTTGAGCAGCTCCAACGGCTCTCAGTCCTGTTGAAGTAATTCCCTTTGCGTCACATACTGTGCGTCAGAGGAAGGAGTGGTGTGATTGGTTTTGCTTCGGCACAGCATTTTCTAACATCGACCAGTAGCAAACCGAGGCATTTGAGGGAGGCGGGTCAACCATGCGCTTTGAGAAACTTTGTTATACGGGCTCTTGGTCAAACCAAAGTCTCATAGAGCTTTGAAAGTCGATGCCAATCAGGCTACAGGAAAACAAAACTGAAATCGTTTCATTGCCATCATGAGGGGGCTATTTAGCCTGACAAGCCAGACTATCACATAAATGTATAGTCTGCATGGCCACGAGTGATAGACCCCCGGGTAAAACAGCTAAAACTAATCAGCGCAACTAACAAGCAACTCAAACAACGCTAAGCTGACTAATGACTACCTGTCCAGATAGAACATTGCGATTGGTTAAATACCACGATGTCTGAATACAACCTAGAGCGTAAGCAGCTCAGATAAACAACTCAGACACCATCGAGGTATGAGTACAACCTACGGCTGATTGCTAGACGTACTCGCTGAGCAAATTCAATTTCCTACCGCTAAAGTGCGTATAGAGTTATAGGCTAGGGGTTATTAGCACTGGTTGCCATTTTGATATTCAGTCAAAAATGTATCAAATTTTCCCATTCTTATTTCTACTGACAACCGCAAACAACAAAGTTGACTGACTCAACAAAACACCAAATAGCACCTTATAGTTTGCTGCATCTACTGTGTCATGCATAATATTATTGTCTAGAAGGAGACTAGAAAAATTAGACTTAGCAGGTCTTTTGATTGGTCAGACAAGGTTGGTGTTCACCAATCACAACAGTCTGTGTGTTTAGAGAGTCGTTGGAAGGATGAGAACAGAACAGCGGTCTTTGGCGTTTGGCGTTTAAATATTGTTGGTTTGTATGATTGGTCATAGCATTTTCCTATTGCGTGCAGAGGCAGTTTGTAAAATAACTGTTGGTTCTGTGTCTGATTGAATTCAGTCTATCAATCGATGCCAGACTTGTCAAAATAATCCTGGGGTCTGTTTACCCACGTATAACTGACTTTAGCGGTTGAGAATACGTAATTGCATTCCAACCTCCAAGCTACCATTGCATTCCAACCACCACCCACCTTTCATTGGCAAACAAACACCTGACCTGTAGTCAGTCCTCCACATTTTGACAATTTACCATTTGACAAGTTATACGCGGTTTGAAAACTGCCACTAGAGGGTGCAAGAAATGCATATTAATTAAACTTTACAATTGACCAGTTAACATGATGATGGCACAAGGCAATGGGGGTATTGGATGTAAGTACTGGAATTTAGGGTTAGGGTAAAGGTAGTGCCTTTTAGGCTGTGCTGCCTGGAAGGTACCGTTGGGGGGAACACCCAATATCTCGGCACTATCAAAAACATTTGAAAGACAATCCATAAATAAATCCATTTATTTCATATTTCAAAATTTTAACATCTTTACATGGTGATGGCGCAGTGGTAAAGTATGTGAAACAGCCCTCTTCATCCCCATCGCCTTACCCCGCCTAGAGAATTCTGCGTTCCAAAAGACATGCCAGGAAGTTCCTGATCTGACTACATGGTCCACATGAAGAATTAGCGTGGGGCGAAGCACATTTCCTTATGTGACCAAGGACGGATGCAAAATGTTATGTAAATCCCCTTAACGACCTTTTCAGGCCACCAACAATCGCCACACAAAAGTGATTGGCAGCCGACACCGTGGGGCTCATTTATCCGGTGCCCCAACCCGTCTCGCTCCACATCGCCCCCTGCTGAGAGTGGCGTGGGGTAAAGTGCCCAGCGACTCTGTTTGCCAATGGGTAGAGCCAGCATGGACCCTCTCATGGCAGCCACAGGGGTTGTCGTCATAATGTTCCATTTGTTTCCTGCTCCGCACCACCTCGGAACTTGGCCCTGTGCATCTTCGGGCAGATCGGGCGGCGAAATGGGAAGCATCCACGCCTGTCCTTCTGGGTTCCCATGCGGCCCGGCCTCCCCTTGGCCCATTGTGCTCCTCACAGACGCGCTGTTGTCTCGAGTACCCCTCCTGGTGCTCACAATGGAGGAGCATGATATAGGCATTGTCATTGTTCCCCAGATTGTTATGATGGGTGCCCCTCGCCTTCTGAAGACCATTTTGCTTGGGATCTGCACCCTGTCTGCCGTTAGCTTTGCCTAGGAAGGGCAATGCTTCGCCTATGAGCTCAGAGGCCATAATATCCTTTTGACAAGCACAAGCACAAGTACACACACACACACACACACACACACACACACAAGAAAACTAACGCCAAGAGCCCACTATTCTCAAGCCCCTCACTGAGAGATTTTCTCATTTCTAAGCTACATCTCCGGGGGGGTGCAGTGGTTCCCTACTGAGCTGCAAGCCCCACTTCCTACTGCGAGGCCTGTTTTGTCCCTTGGCGGTCTTCCTCCATTCAAGTCCACTTTGACCAGACCACTAGAGAAATCCAATGCTTCGCCTCCATTTGTCTTTGGATGACCACATAAATAAGTAACGCCTCTGAGATTGATGACTTACACAATTTCTGTGCCAACTCATTTAAACAGATGCTCATTCTGAAAACTTTTCATTTCAAAGCACTTTCAGAGCCAGTGACTTAACTTGATGCTATAGATATGAACTATGGTAACTACCAATGGGCAGACCTGACCTTTATCATTAGGTCTTATAGAGGATGAGGAGCAGTCAATGATGTTAGCAACTGGATTACTGAAGAGCACATACAAGACCTAGAGCTGCCATGGATGGATGACTATCATATGGTATGTAAGGACTTGATTGATGATCATAAACTGTACAACATATGGCCTGGCCCAATTTGTTGTAACTGTTGTAACGTTCGGGTATTAATTTATCAACTATAATGACTGATTGTGTATTAAGTGCTAATTAGAAACGTTAGAAATTAGATACTTTAGGTTTACATATCTTATGTTATATTTTTATGTGAATAAATGATCTAGTTGTACAACAAAACACAGTGAATAGTAATGGCAATACTTCCAAAATAAATTTACTCAGAAATGAAACAATTCTAAAATTTTGGACCATAGTCTTTGGACTACAGTCAATGGTTATGTGTGAGACAAGCAAGATCTGCGCAGCCTTTATTAATAGACTTTAAATATGTAGCACTTGATTTACAACGAAAAATGCCGTCTCCTTTTGACGCCTGGGGTTAGGCTGGCGAGGGAACAAAAATGATAATAAAATGGAACATATAACGAAGCTGACAGCATGCCATGCAGGTGTGCCGGTCACAATTCAGCAATGCAATGTGCCTCTTGGCAGCAACATATTGATCTAATGCTGCTATTTATGTACCAACATACCAATGCTATATGCAGTGCTCTGCTAACAGTGTGCAGAAATGCAAGAAATATTTTGTGCATCATTAAAACTGTCAAGCAGGCCACATGAATGTGAATTGGACTGCATGAAATTATGCGAAGGGCAGGTTCCAGCCCTGGGCCATATGTTTGACATCCCTCAGATGGAGGCAATGTTGGGTTTAATTGGAGATATGAATTTCAACAGTTTGTACCTACTTTGTATCTGTTTGGTGAGAACTGAGAACCTTATCACAGATTAATTTTATATACCTTTAAATTGATCCAAGGATAAGGGTACTTGTACCCCACTTTGGCAGTCATTATGACTATTTCTGTATTAGTTATGGACTAAGATCCTTATTTCAGAACTATTTTGATTTGGCTATGTAGTACATTTTGTCATTAATATGATTTCATACATAATAAGTTCCAACTTATTATTCATCATTATTAAATAGAGAGGAAAATAATTTGGCAGGAAAATAAGCGGGTAACACAAATTATTTTTTAATTCCCAAACTACTCAAATGTGGCATTGGATGTTGTGTACTTTTTTGGCCCGTGGGAGGCGACAGTTCACCTTCTCTCACTAATTTTGGTAAATTGTAAAAGGCAACGGTCTGCTTCAAATATCAATATTACACTGTGGCCTCTTCTAAACTGCACACATTGTCAGGAGCGCTGCAGTCTATATCTTTACCTTTGGTCAGCTATAGGTGATATGCACAGATTAAAGAGCTGTTGTGCGAGGCATTCACTACTAACCACAGACAGACACATCACCCCTGTTGTCACCCAGTGCTCTTGGCTACTGGATAAAATTCATCAGCCTCGAATTACGGTTTAAACTGATACAAGGATGTGGTGCACAATTACATCAGCTGTAGCCATAGGATACACAACAACCTTCAATGACTAGTGGTATATGTAATCAATAATGTTCAACATGTTCAAATTCAGATCCTTTAATGTAAACACACACTCCACATGCATTTCCACACACAAAAGAACACTTTTGAAATGCTGTGTAGATACTAAGAAGGCTAATATACTAAACTATATACCGTAGACCCGCCTACTGCTTGTGCTGCAATTGCAAATAATCATGCTGACCAGACTTCTGAGATGAAAGTCAGGGACATTTTCTGAATTGTCCTTGGGAACTTTTTTAAGGACGTTTTTATTTCTGCAGTCAATTTTGTTTTAGTTTCAAAAAATGGGGACAACCTGGGTGCTCATATTTTTGAGAGAGATTACCAGGAAGCTGGGCTAGGCCTACTTTCAAACTCCAAAGAGTGTTCTTTATGAAGGGAAATGTGTATGTGTATGTGATAGGCAACGAGAGCTTTACCAAACTTTTAAATTAATAAGAGTATATATATTTTTTTTTTCCCCAAATGGTTTTAAACTCTGCTTGGCCAAAAGGGAAAATCATGCAGGATGGATCAAAATGTGTCATACTTGAAGGACTTTGCAATAGTTAACACCTGGATTCTCAGAATACAAGGCTTCTGTGTGTTAGTTCAGTCTGAGAGTTTGATTCCTATGCCAGGAGGCTCGGCTGGGTCAGTGGCCTCCACCCCCAGAATGGCAGCAGCTGCTCTCTTTCAACCGTGAGAATATATCTTAAAAAGCCAAATGTCTGAGAGATCCGTGTCTCTCCCTCAGTATATTCTGAGAGCATTATAGATGTATGAATATCTGCCTTTGTATGCAAAGGATGAGCAACATCTGAACACTTCATCAGACTACTTGAACACCTGGAAGGCAAGACCCATCAGGCAAGTTGGCTGAGAAGCCTACTGACAGGCTCAATTCATAACCCCTGAAAGACATGAGGTGTTCATATGTGGCATAAGGTCCCTGTTGTTTCGCTGACTTATTTGTTTGTTGTCCTTAAGGTCAGTATAGCCTACATAACGAAGCTTGTGTCATCAGAAACCTCTCATCAAGTTAGGCCTTTTTTATCCTGGTAAATTGACCAAACTGTATGTTAATCCAAGGGTGGCAAACAATGGCCTGCCCTGGGGGTCATTTGAGGTCCTTTGCTCTCTTCCATGCACCCGCCATAAATTAAAAAAAAAAAAAAAAAAAAATACTGTATGTAATGTGGCCCATTATTAAATTATTCTCAACAGTATGTGCTACAATATGTTCATTGTGCATCACAGTTTCAGTACAGGTGTGATGTTTGTGTATCATTAAAGAGTGTAACATTATGATACATCCTGTGGGTTTTCTTATCTAAACCGCAGTCACTATATCAATTGAAACTGGTTAAATTAGTGTGTATTTAACTTTGCTTTGGCCCTTGGCAACTTAGATTTTTCAGTATGTGACCCGTAAAGAGTAAAGTTTGGCCACCCCTGAGTTAGACCTGGGTCCAGCATCAATGTAATCAACTGAAATTATTCACTAGCCTTTGGCTACAAACTAGAGGAATCTGTCTGCATCATTCTGCCTAGACCTATAGATGAAAAGCTAGACTAGCCTAGTTAAATTTAAGTGTGAGATGTTATCATGATATGTTTGAAGCATGCATCTGCGTCCACTCTTACCCCAGTGAAAATGTGAACATCACAATCAGAACTGGTTTAATCAGAATTGGTCCTCCACCCCACACCGAGGTACTAGTGATGCTCTTGGAGACTGCCAACGGACGTGTTGACGTGGCCCACATATCGCCATTTTGAGGAAGGGAACGCCTTGAATTCCGTACAACAGAGGAAACAACAAAAATACTAAGGCAAGACATTATTTATATAGTAATTTAAATAGCTAATCTTTGTTGATGCTGATACACCAAGATTTGCACTAGTCTCTATAGGCCTTAACAGTTCTGAAAGCTTGGTGCAAGTCACTAATCGCGATTGAGACTTGTTGTCTACAAGCGGTCTGTAAAGTAACGTTAACGTTAGTTGCTAGCACGACAAAATTTTTGACAGTAACGTTATCTCAAAAGCTACATTTTGTAAATAATATCTTGCACTTATTAAGTTATAACTTTACTTTCCCATGAAAACGCTTGTAGAAGTTTCAAAGCTTATGGGTCTTATTTGGTAACGTTAATCGACTATGATACCTTAATTCATTGGCTAACGTTAGGCTACTTAGCTTGCTCTGTTAGATAAATCACAGTGCAACACTGTTTCACAAGCGCACACTGCGCTATGTGATCTCGTTACATTGTTTTAACGTCGGCTTTAGCCTACTAGATGTCGGATGTTTTGGTCACGACTCTGTCAGCAACATTGTCGCACCTAATATATTAAGTAGCGAAATCTAGCCTATCTGCACCTTGAATTAATAACAGCTTACTAGCTAGCTAGCAAGCACGGAAGCTGAATGTAACGTAAGCTGGTCAGGTGTGACATGTAAAGAAATGTAGCCTACCCTGGCATGTCCATTTAAAACCTCTCTCAAGTAGCCTAGTAGGCCAATTAATTGAGCAACTACTAAATCATAACGAATTGCTGACATAGGCTAATTGATATTCAAAACAATAGCAGAGATGACTTTCCTCATGGTTCTCCTATGGTAGTTAACCTTACTTTATCTCTCTCTCTCTCTTCACAGCAGATTTCCGAGGAGTTAATCCTTTCTTAAACTTAAACCATGGGGAACTTATTTGCCAATTTGTTTAAAGTGTTTGGCAAAAAAGAGATGCGGATTCTAATGGTTGGTCTTGATGCTGCTGGCAAAACTACTATTTTGTACAAGCTCAAACTTGGTGAAATTGTTACTACTATTCCAACTATTGGTAAGTCACTGATAATGAACCCTGAAGTGAATGACATTTTGCTAATAATACAGATAACAAGTAGGCTACAATCCATTGCAGAAGTTTTACTTACAGGAACCAGAATTTCCCCCCTCTGTATTAAAGGCTATGGGTCAGCAATTTGATATGAGGTAACACATACAGTATATCTAATGATCTGTCTGTAACTTTCCCTGTCTAACAGGTTTCAATGTAGAAACAGTGGAATACAAGAACATAAGTTTCACAGTGTGGGATGTGGGTGGTCAGGATAAAATTCGACCATTGTGGCGCCATTACTTCCAGAACACACAAGGTAAGCTTTGCTAACATTTAGTGTTTATGTATTTTTGTATTTTCAAGAGAAATGTTTTAACAACCCTAATACACTGTCTTCAACAGGACTCATCTTCGTTGTGGACAGTAACGACAGAGAGCGTGTCAATGAAGCACGTGAGGAACTCATGAGAATGCTTGCTGAGGACGAGCTCAGAGAAGCAGTTTTATTAGTATTTGCCAACAAACAGGTAGCCATTTGTCAACTTCTTACACTGTAGCAATTTTTGAACAAATATTTCTCTTGATGTGCTCTTTGCTGCTTGTTTGAGACAACTGATCTTCTCCCTTAGGACCTCCCCAACGCCATGAACGCTGCTGAGATCACAGATAAACTGGGACTGCACTCGTTGCGCCACAGAAACTGGTACATCCAGGCCACTTGTGCCACCAGTGGTGATGGCCTGTACGAAGGACTAGACTGGCTTTCCAATCAGCTGCGGAACCAGAAATGATGACCACAATGTCCCAACTCTCCATTTCTCCGTTTCTCCCCTCTCCACCGCTTTCACTCCTCATGTTGAAAATCTGGGGTTTATAAACATATGGGTGGCAGATGCTACCCTCATCTCATGCCTGGTCACAGCAATATTTCATTAGTGAGAGGATGAATGAGTCGTAGCGGTCAGGTCTCTTATTTAATGTAAAAAGTCTTTTGTTTTGGTATGGGGCTGCCTGATGCACTCTTATGCAATATGTAACGTACTCAACATTTTCCTTACTTTGTTATTTAATAACCCTTTAACAGGCATTTGATGGAACATGTTAAGGGAGTGAAAAAGGGAGAACAGGAGAAACCCTCAATGGAATCTGTCTTCTTAAGCACTCCCCGTCTCAGTCAGTTGATGCCTTTATGGATGAAATCTCCTAACGTTGTGTAAGATTGCACATGTACTGAAAAGGGTGGGGGGTATAATCATTAAAACTAAATGACAGATGCCAGTGGATACTGTACAGACACACTACCTGCAATGTTTCCGCTCCTTTAATTAATGACTATCATAAACATAATGAACTATTAACAGTTGTTGATACCATAGTTACACTGTATCCTATTGAAAGAAAGTGATCTTGTGGTGATCCTGCTTCAAATAGGACCTCTAGTTGGAACCAATCAGTTGTTGAGCTTTACCTGTCATCGGATGCTATTGAAAGGTGTTTCGAGGTGACTTCTATGCATTTTATGTGTGGGCTGTCAAAGTTGGGTGTGATGGCCTTTGTTTTCACCTGCGTTTGCGTAGGAGAACATCATTGTGTCTCAGGTTAATCATGTTCTGCCTTGTTAAAGAACCTGAATGAGCAAAAACTGCATGGTTGTGATGGAATGGGTGAGGCTTTGATTGTTTACATTTTTGGCCAACTCAGTGCTCATTACCCTTGATAACTGGTGCCTAAGGCTTATGGGGGCCCTGTTTGTTGGTTAACACATCACTATTATTATTATTATTATTATTATTATTAGATGAGCATTGCAAGGAAATATTCATGTTATTCAGTGTGATTTGATATCTTAAGGCCTCCATGGCTTATCTCATGCCTTTCTCATGTCAAAATCAGCACATGATCCTCTGTTGAATGTGGCATGTCTATAGCAATATGAAATCTATCAGATTGATTCTACAAATACAGTGTACTTGTTAAGCTAATGGCTATGGTCAACTGTTAAATTGTACTGTTTGATAGCTTTACATACTATTGAATGACATTACTATAAGAGATCATATGATTCAGAAGACTTGAAGCAGCAAATCTGTGTTTTATCGGTTAGACAAACAAGCTTTTGGAGTTTGCTTTAAAGTGCTTGACCTGGAGTTCAAAACTGTGTTAATCTTGTAGATTGATTATTAGTGTGATTCCTTAACATGAATGTTCGTTTTCATTTTTTTTTTACATGTCAACTTTTCTCAGCCTTGATTTTGACAGAAAAGCACTGTAATTAAAGCAGTTAGAATAACGGTGTGCAACTGGTGTGTTTTGCCATATTACTTCATTTGCATGCGTCTTTCTATTTTGCATACATCCTACACTGAACATATTGGTGGCACTTTTTGTTTACCAAGATTTTTAATAACTCGTACAACAATTTCAGTGTATTTTCTATGAAATGGGTTAACAAAAGGCGTACACGATCGAGAACTACATAACCTTATAAAATATTCTATTGATGAATATTCTGGAGTCAGATTCCTTAAGTCCTTTCAATCAGTTTGCTGTTACATAAAATAAAATATATGTAGATACCAAGATACTTTGTTTTATAAAAGCCAGATGCAAGTTTTATTTCTTTCACATATTGAAATATGGTGTATGTCAAATTTTGATTCAAACATTCTTGAGAGAACATATTTAAGACATTTACAAGAAGTATTATGGTGTGTGAATTATAATGATACAAAACATTTGTGTTGTTGGTTGTAATATCATTAAATCAAACACTGCATCTGCTGCCTTTCCATGAGGTCACATAAAGCCATAAATTCTATGGGAAATAGTTGGGGACGTCCCACTGTGGATCAGAAACCGACTGCCATCCCCTAAACCTAATTATCTGAACTAGGGCTTTGTGCTTACAGCAGAAATTATTTTAGAGACTAATGTCTTCTCCCGCTGGCTGCGCCCTGCCATCACAAGGCTCAACCTCCATTGTGGCAACCTTCCCCCTTTTTCTCATGAGGGCTTTTTCCTCTGAATGACTCCTCATGTAAGCTCCGCCGCACTGCCTAGTGTCATGGAGCCCTCCACCTCCCGCTGACTCCCATCCTCACACACACACCCCGTCGCCCACCGGCCGGCTCCTAAACAACCTCCGGCGACAGACACCTCCCTGCTTACAGAGGCTTTTTTAATAAGTGACAAATGGAAGTGGCTGGGCTCTGTGTGGTCAGCAGGGCCTGCCCAGTCACCAGGGGTGTTTTGGGACAAGAGGGAGGGAAACCAATCTAGGACAACGTTCCTTTGGCCTGATTAGGGTGCCATGGCTAATGCAGCCAAGCCCGTAACGCATGGCAGGAGAGTATGATGGTGGGAAAAGGAGGGGTGCGCTCCTTCTCTTTCTCTCTCTCTTACAGGGTGCCTTTGTTTCGCCCACTCCCGCTGCTCCATCAGCTTGGGTTTGTGTGTGGCGCTCCTGTGCTACTGGGGTTGTATAAAGGGACCGGCCTGGTTTTTTGCACCCTCTCTTTTGTCTGTGCTTTGCTCTTTTTTAGTGCAACCCCAGGTGCCAGCCAGCAGAATGCCCCCTTTCACAGTGACTCAATGCAAATGCAAACACTACACTCTATTATGACCATTGGAGTGCATTCCAGTGCCGTCTCACTAGCCAGGGAGCGGCACTCTGGCTCGGACAAAGGGGCAACTCTCACTAGATTGATTAAAGATGGGGAGGGCCAACACATGGTAGAGTAGCTCAATTAACACATTTCCATCCAGATGCCATCATCTCGTAGGCCAAATTTGCAAAAGATTTTTCACTTCTATCTACCGATAATACATGAAAATGAGGGGATGAACTAGCATTATACCCTAATCGGCGCTCTGTCAAATCTAATAACTCAATGGAGATAGTAACCTTTTTAAAATACAATTTAAACTATTAGTGTTTGGTATCAATTTAATGTACTAAACCACTGTAACCAACCGTAGTATAAACCCTGAGTATAAGCAAGTGTTTTTATTTTATCCATAATGGCAGGTCTTTTTCATAGAGAAAAATAAGCCCACTTTGGCAACTGTCCACATGCTAGTTGTAGGGACAACCTAAAACTGAGGCTGTATGCATGCCCTCTCTTATCTTCCTGTTTTAATACCCATTTCTTTCACTGTATGACATTTGTGTACAATTTAAAAAACTAAATCCACAAACCAGACAATATGTATGTTCATTCAGTGTGTCCTAAATAAAACTATACAGATAAAAATTTCCTTGAGTTCCCCAACAGTCACAATGAAGCAAGGCTCTTAGTCACATGACACAACAAGACACCTGACCAGCATGATTTATGCACTTGCTCTATGATGCCAAAATGAGTAGCAGATCTTGAAATGATGCTTAAAAGAATTCTTCTGAGCGGCCTAGTACTTTGAAAGTAATCCAGCTCATTGAAAGCAACTTGTCCAATTGTCCATGTGTCTCTGGGAATGAGCAAAGTTAGAGCATCGTGTTGCAGTCTGTCTCCCTGCATTTCTACATTGGTGAGTGCGATATGATGGGGTGTATAATTGTGTGTGAGGTTGACAGGGGCATTAGTCGTCTGAGTCCGTGTCATGGCGCCGTCTATGGCATTGTGGTGGGGACACCGAGGGGGACCTGTGCTTGGCACGGCGGTGAGGGTGGCGAGACCCCCCATCGGATGAAGACTCTGTGTCATGCCGTCGCTGGCGTCGCCGGCCAAGAGTGGAGTGGGGGGGATGCTCGCCCTTTGCCCCCCTTCCTAAATGGCTGTCATGGGGCCTGGCTCCACTCTGACTGCTCCATGATGGATTATGACTATGGTGGTCCTTTCTCCGCCTGTGAAGCACAAAACCCACCCAGACAATCAATGACCGGGAGAGGGGAGGAGGTTGGCTTGTGTGTGGCAATGAGAATGTGTATGCGTGCATGTCTGTGTGTCTGGGAAGTGTATGCGTGCGTGCGTGCGTGCGTGCGTGCGTGCGTGCGTGGGGGGGGGGGGGGGGGGGGGGGGGTGCATGCAACAAGATGCTGTGCACATGCTCACACTCACAAACACAAATGCTGATTGCCAACATCATTAATTAGTTAATTAACAAACACAAATGCTGATTGCCAACACCATTAATTAATTTGTTAATTAATTAATAACATAAGATCTGCGCCATCATTTGTCCGCTACATCTTCTGAAAGTTGTTGCATCATGGATGATATTGCAGTTACATGTGTTTTTAGCACACATATATCCAAAGTGACTTACACAAAGAGGATTAACAATCGAACTACAACACAGTTAAAAGTCTTACTAAGACTTGTCACTTGCACAGGAATCTTAGTGGAGGACTGTGATGAAAGTCAAACTCTGATAGTACTTGAACACCTGCGTAGAACAACAATCGGGAATAGTGTTGGCTGTGCCTTGGAGGAACAGAGTGGCGGAGTGGTAGCATACTGTATGGTTTTGAGAGGCTAGTAGATGAGAGTAGATGGGAGCAGAATCATCCCTGACATGATTTCAATTTGTTCGGAGTAGCTAAGGAAGGCCAGTGGAGCTCAATGAACAGAGGTGTGCTCTTTTTGGCAGGTTGAAAAGCAGACATGCAGCTGCATTCTGGATCATCTGTAATGATCTCACAACACAGGCTGTAAGACCTGTTATAGGAGGGCATTGCAGTAGTCAAAGCAACAGATATGTTATCTCTATGGCTACTTGTTTAGTTTTAAGTTAAAAAAATATTATGCAAGTTGTCAAAACTTTGCAGGAGACATTTTTTTCCAGTCTTTCTATCCACTTAAAATGAGTCATTCATTTCAGCACTACCACTTGACACAACTGTGCTTTGGCACCCTCTAGTGTTGAATCGAAATGCTAACTTCTGTAAAACTCCTGCCACTACCCAATCTATGTCATACTGAAGGTTGTGGCTTGATTACCTCTTATAGTTATCCGCGTCAGATTCTGAGGAAGATGAAGACGAATCTTGTCTGTGACGTTTCTTCTTTTCCTTTTTCTTCTTCTTTTCCTTTTTCTTCTTTTTCTCCTTTTTGGCCTTCTTTTGACCTTCATGCCTGTGGGTCATTTTAAAGACACATTTAAGGTTAGTGCTGAATGACAATGTCATGATGACGCATCTTATGAAAGACTGTTTGATCATCGACAAAACAGAAGCACTATTTAAGCAAAATATTTCGCTTGCAATTGTATAGCACTTTACCCAAGACAAATTTCCCCACAGGGATATTAAAGTATACCCTCTTCCAAGCAATTTACCTCTCTTCTATCGTGTCTCTATCTTGATTCCCATCTGTAGTCTTTTTCGAAGAGGCTCCCTGAGATCCATCTGATTTTTGGTGCTACAAAAAAACAAAACAAAAAAGTGTTGGTTACTACATTACAAGCATACCTGCTTACTGCCGTTAAGGTACCATTGTCTATTAAAACTAATATATGCAGTCATTCATTTATACCAATTTGTTTACACTACTTCTCTCCAACATTCATAAAAGGCAGGGAGAAACGAAATGATTTACCGTAAATACAGAGAGTCCAAGTTTTGCTGCTTCTTTCTCTTGTTTGGAGAAGACCATGTTTCTTGACCCAGCACTAACCAAAGAGAAAAGTGTCAAAAGTAGCATAATTTTTGCTTCCTGGGTATGACGTGAGACAAGGATCTCCACAATATTTCCATGGCAAAGACACACTGTGGCAGTAAAGCTGTGCTTGCCTCAAACAGGTTCTAAGTAAAGATGGACTGAATTTGAACACAGATTTTCAATAAACTGCAATTTATGGTAAGCGACATTTTTAAACTGCAGATGGTGGTGGGCATGACATTTTGTTAGCAAAACAAGCTAAGGTTATGCTTGCTAGCTAGCTGTAGCCTATAGCATTTATGTCTGCCTGTCAAATCCATCTGGCTGCAAGTTAACAACCAGTTTGCTTTCTTTGCCAATATCCCTTGCCTCAAATAGGTTGTAAGTATGATTCCTTGATTTCCCAGCCTTGTGGTTATGATGAGGTGCATGGTATAGGTATTCCATTCCTCCCAAAGGAAATATTAGATTCCAGCACTATATATGTAGCAAATATACAGTGGTGAAAATAAGCACTAAACACAAGCATTGGTACTAATCTAACAAATCCACCAATGTCAGAAAATCAAAACGTTAAACTCCCCAAATAGGTTTATGTGTAATAAAGTGACACAGAGAGGTAAGGAACTAGCTTGAATAAGTAGTTTAGAGATATTTACTGTACGTCTCCCATCACCGCATATACATTTCAGCCAACCTATCAGATTTTGGTGGACTACAAAAATATTTTTTGCTACAAAGGTGAGAGCAGCTGACATTATTAAACAATTTGTGGCCCACCAAAATATTTTAATATTTCTGAACCTATAATGCATTCATGGGAGGTATAATAATAATAATAATAATAATAATAATAATAATCATATTTATTTTAATAATTATTTTTTCTACTTTGTGTGTGTGATCTGTAAAAGACATACGCCCTCACCTGGAGCTTCCAAGTCCAGAAACTCTGTCCACGTCCTTCTCCTCTCCATCTCCCTCTCTTTTACATACATCAGCCAAATCCTGTTGGTCATATATCATATACAAATTTCAAGGAACCCTCATCATTTACAACACACACTTGTCCACTCACTCTTATATCCATTTGTTCTGTTGCTGCTAGATGCCATATAGTAGCAAACTTTTTCACAGACCCCTAAGTGTCCCCAAACCAATGACATAACAGTAAGGATAGAATAGTTCATGCTAGACATGGAATATTGAGAATAATAATTTAAAAAAAGAGACATGGTATCTGGAACACATACCTCTTTAGTAAGACCAGTTGGTTGTTTCTTTATAACCTTGTGCCCTCTAAAAAAAATATTGGGGAAAAGAAAACAGCTGTATTCAATGCCCAATTTAGACTGCAATAGACTTTGTTAAGAGGAAGTCAGACAATAATGTTATAGTCTGACTAGAGTATAGAAAGAATAGAAAACCTTTTTACACAGTATGAAATAATACAATTTCCTTACAATGCTGCCATCATTGCCTCCCTCTCTGCCTCCCTCACAGCAGCAAGTTCCTGTTCTCTCGTTAGAGGTGCTCCACTCTTTTTATCTTTAGCATACCAAGTCAAGTCTTTTCCTTTCTGCCATCGCCCAACCGGTGCCATGAGAGAATTCCCTAGGGAAGAAAAAAAAAAAGATAATGTAATTTTGATCCACTAAATGTTTGTCTTACTCTTGGGTTGATGTACATCAAATATTTTTAGTGTTCTTTTTATCTTTTTTTTATGTACATGTTCCGTATTGTCTGGTGTCTCCTATTGTTTTGTACTGTCGCCTACTGTGTTTTCAAGTGGTGACTCCCGAGGACCATAAAATACAACCGAATTCCAAAATAGTTGGGACACTTTACAAATTGTGAATAAAAACAGAATGCAGTGACGTGGAAGTTTCAAATTTCAATATTTTACTCAGAATACAACATCGATCACATATCAAATGTTGAAACTGAGGAAATGTATCATTTTAAGGGGAAAATAAGTTGATTTTCAATTTCATGGCATCTACACATCCCAAAATAGTTGGGACAAGGCCACATTTACCACTGTGTGGCATCCACTCTTCCTTTTAAAACAGTCTGCAAACGTCCGGGGACTGTGGAGAGAAGTTGTGGAGAGAATGTTGTCCCATTCTTGTCTAATACAGGCTTCTAGATGCTCAACTGTCTTAGGTCCTCTTTGTCATGTATTCCTATGTATGATGCACCAAAAGCTTTCTATGGGTGAAAGATCTGGACTGCAGACTTGATGGTGCCTTTCCAGATGTGTAAGCTGGCCATGCCACACACACTCATGCATCTCCATACCATCAGAGATGCAGCCTTCTGAAATGAGCGCTAACAATAAGCAATAACAACTTGGGTTGTCCTTGTCCGGATGGTATGGCATCCCAGTTTTCTGAAAAGAACTTTGAATTTTGATATGTCTGACCACAGAACAGTTTTCCACTTTGTCACAGTCCATTTTAAATGAGCCTTGGCCCAGAGAAAACGCCTGCGCTTCTGGATCATGTTGAGGAATGGCTTCTTTTTTGACCTATAGAGTTTTAGCTGGCTATGGCGAATGACACAGTGGATTGTGTTCACTGACAATGTTTTCTGGAAGTAGTCCTAAGGCCAGTTTGTGATATCCATTACATTAGCAGTCCTGTATGTGATGCAGTGCCATCTAAGGACCCAATGATCATGGGCATCCAGTATGGTTTTCCGGCCTTGACCCTTAGGCACAGAGATTGTTCCAGATTCTCTGAATCTTTCAATGATGATATGCACTGTAGATGATTATACCTTCAAACACTTTACAATTTTTGTCTGAGAAACTCCTTTGTGATCTCGGACCACTACTTCTTGCTGCACCATTTGGGGAACTGGTGATCCTCTGCCCATCTTGACTTCTGAGAGTCAATGCCACTCTCGGAGGCTCTTTTTATACCAAATCATGTTGCCAATTGACCAAATAAGTTGCAATTGGGTCCTCAAGCTGTCCCTCATATGAAAATTTTACTTTTCTGGCCTCTTATTGCTACCCGTCCCAACTATTTTGGGATGTGTAGCTCTCATAAAATCCAAAATGAGCCAATATTCGGCATAACATTTCAAAAAGTCTCACTTTCAACATTTGCCATGTTATCTATATTCTATTGTGAACAATATATAGGTTTATGAAATTTGTAAATGATTGGATTCGATTTTTATGAACAATTTATAAAGTGTCCCAACTTTTTTGGAATTCGGTTGTACAAGGGGTAATCCTCCAATTTACAATAAATTAGTCTACAAGAGATAAGAGTTTGGGGGTGTGAGTATAACTGCATATCATTGATAACCATAAACAAACTAACGTTTGGCAGAGTAAGCGGGGGAAAGGCTTTTAAGTCGTCCGCAGGCCTACCATCACTCCATCATTTAAATGACTGAAGTGGCCTCTGCATGACAATTGCGTAAACCGACCACCCCTAGTCAGAGAGCCTCCCCATATTGGCATCGCACGAGTGAGTGCTAACGGTGCTAGCACTTTCGAATTAACTGTTAGTGAAAGCGAAAGGGGATCTAAAGAAAGATCATTAACTATCCCTACAGGAAATGTAAGGTGACACTGGTTAAGTAAACGGTAAGTTGGCATCATCAATCATGTTTTTAGACTGAATGTCTAGAATAGATCACTTTGACGAGTCAATCCAGCCCCTTGTTAGTTGGCACAAGTGCTGCCTTGCGACCTGCTATCCATTATCGTGGCAAAGACCAAGGTTAGTTTTCAAACTAACTTTCTCTGTTCATTGTGTAACGTTCAAGAAATGGCTTGTTTAAAGGCATTTGTAATAGACATTAAGATATGCAAACTCAAACTAACGGTAAAGTAGCATTGACATTACAGGATATATCGAAAGGTTAACGTTCACCGTTAACTATGCGAGCGTGTGCCAACGCGCGCAGTGTAAATTCAGTGATGGACCTGTTACCCAGAATATGAATTTAATTGACAGCATTTAAATACTAGCTGATGTGTATTTAGATCGATTTACCACATGTTCATCACTGTTTGCGTGTAAAGCGTACACATCAGCTGGCGTTATTCAACAAAGTTAATGATACCAGCTGGGAAACAATAACGTTAGCAAGACACTGCTGTCACTGCTTATTGTTAGCTAGCTAGCATGCTAATTACTTACCCAAGTAGTTCTCTCTATGTTTGTCTGTTTTAACATCATCCCAGTTGAATTGGTCTTGGCCACCTCTTACCCCTCCGGATCTCGAAGAACCAAACATGGCTTTAATATTATATATATATTTGCTCAACGCAAAAGCAAACTATGATAATAGACTGCTTTTACACGTGGAAGTTGACTTCAGCTGAAGGCCCTCTTCTCGTTGTCATCCGGGGACTTTGCTGTTCTCTACTATATGACCATCACCAGATCGGTAATCTTTAACAAAGAAGTTTAAAACAATTTCACTGAATGTGTAAACCAAAGACACAGATATTTCAGTATTGTTAGAGCCATTGGCGTCTGACCACGCGCCTGTCGCCTTCAGAAAAATATAATAGTAAATCCAGACCTTTTAGAGATCAGCTGAATGTTGCCAAAAACCAACCCTAGGTTTATTTGGCCCGCCGTAATGACGTAGGAATCATTCGCTAATGGCTTTCATACGGAAGGCAGTTACTTGACGGCAGTAAGAGGTGGTGGAGGCATTCTTCAGCTTCTGTTGCACTAGTTTTCTCGATGTATATGAGATTTTTCTCCCGTATTGCTACAGGTAAGTTGGTTTAGAAGTGTATGAATTACAGTAGTCGTAAATCTTTCATGATGCTTTAACGAGGTCTCATCTTGGCAGACTGGCCGCTAATGTTAGTCAATTCCTTTCAATTTCGATATGCACTTTAACGTTACTAGCGCACTGATATGTCATGTTCATGGAGAGCCATCAGTCATGCTTCTTATGTTTTGTCTAGTGTGAACGCAGCTCAAGGGCTAGTAATGGGCATGTGTCTGGAGCAATTCTGTGTGATACTCTTTTAATTACGAATAACTCGTAAAAGTTGGCTGGAAGAAAGCTTTTCTCACAGTAAGTAGAGTATTGAGGCAAAGGATACGGCTGCGAATTGGTTTCACATGTCAAGAAGAGTGATTTGAATCATGTGTTGAGTGGCATACAGTTCATTAAGGCCACCTAATTGCACATGTTTTGGGGCCAATTAGCTAACATTTTGCAGTTCCTCTTTCAGAATCTATTTTCTTTGATCTCACTCAACACATTCAGTAATAGGTTCATATTTATTCGGCTACAGTTTTAAGGAATATGGTTTTATATCCTAGCCCAGTGTTGCAGGGTGCTTGCGCAAGTCTTGAAAGTCTTAAAAAGTATGGAATTTTGAAAAGCCTTTTTCCAGACCTTGAAAAGTCTTGGATTTTGTGTCAAAGTCTTAATAAAGTATGGAAAAAAGTATGCTAAAAGACACAGAATATTTTGAAATAAGAAATAGTATAAGGGTGTAAAAAATATTATTAACCAGTCACGTACCGTACAGGAAACGTATCGTACCTACTAGCCTACTGGAACAATATTCAATCGACTCATCTATGCTGTTTACTAGTTGCTTTGATAAAAGGTTTAATTCATTAATTCAAAGTAGGCTAGCCTATTGTGGAAACAGTTCTGTATGCATGATGCATTCCAAAAACAGTGGAAGTCATAGCCATTGTGGTAAAAATAGCTCTTATGTATGTTACCAATAATGGAGACGGTCCGAAGACAGAGCGAAGCATAAGAACAAATTTATTACTCAGATCTGAGGAGCAAGACACAGAGCTGTGCACACTGCAGAAGTCACTGAGCTCACTCCAGAACCACACATTCTGTGGCCTTTTAAACATGATGGTTACAAAACCTGTGTTGACCCTTGTGATCTAGCCACATCACAATATACTTTGGATTGTAAACAACAAAAACAATGGCTCGACACTTTTACATTGCAAACTGCTGGAATGTCAATCATGGCCCTCAGCGTGTGATGTTTCAAAGGACATCTGTATGCTGGGTGACATGACAGAATTCCTGGCCTATTGATTATTCACTCAGAATTATGTCTATTGGACTCTCCACCTTAGTTACCTAGTCAAATTCACATTACATTCATTTATTCTTACCCATTCATTTGGTGTTCAGGTTAAAATATAATCATCATTCTGAAATTATTTCTACACCATACCTATTTGTAGATCTACAATGAGGTAGCAATAACATCACTGTACCAAGCACAGCTGTTTTTGTAGTCTCCAATGTAGGCTGAAGTGGTAATTTCAGAGATTCCATGACTAACATGTTGGTCAAGGAATAGCCTACCCTGTGCTAATTAGGCTACTGATTTAGAAACGCAAGGTAGGCTACTGAAGCCCATTTCCTCAGTGAAATAATTTATAATGAATATCAGTGAATTTTAACAAATTGCAAAGACAGACGTCAAACTATACAAAGATTATGGCCTAGCTCCTGACTGTCCAACAGCATGTTTTGGGAATCCTTGGGGGTAGGAGACAGATGTGAATTGCCCCATTTGAGACCAACAAAGCCAACTATTTAGTATCAGGGCCTTTACAGTGCAAAATAAGGGTCCGACATACCCTAGCATCCAAATTCTTACTGGAGGAAATGAGTTGTGATTTGCATAATTTTTTGATTAATCAGATAAAAAAAATTTTAATCGTTTGACAGCACTACAAGGTCTCACTGACTTCCTACTACAATGTTTACACCCAGACAGGGCTACTCTTGTTAGTGATCTAATGCAGCATTCAAATAATGTGCAATGCAGTAGGTAATCCATTTAATTAATTGCTAGCTATCTAGCAGCTTGTTAAAATGTACCAGATTGCAGGAAATGGCAACTCATTTTTTGAAAATTTCTTTGAAAACCCCCCTACTATTTCTCTATACAAATGTGCACCCTATACTCTTCATTGATGTTCTGCCTTCACTGTTGTTGTGTCATGTGTTGTTCACAGTATAAGATGCCGAATTTGATTCTATGTGCTGAATTTTCGTGATCTTTTTTTAAATTATTATTTTAATTGGGGGGGCGGGAGGTAGTTGCGCCCCTGAGTCAAGGTCTTGGGGAACAAAATATCAGTTTTGAAAAAGTCTGGAAAAAGTCTGGAATTTTGATTTGGAAAAAGAGCAAGCACCCTGGTGTTGAGTTTACATAATAAAGATGTTATTTGGGAAACAGAGAGTTAGCAACCTAGCTCTGAGCTGCAGCTCTGATTTTGACATGGCAAAAGAGCCACCTTGAGTGTAGAGAATGCTTGTCATCTGCAGCTGCAGTGTAGTCTAATACCTGTTAAGACAGAATGTCCTGCAGAAATGTGGCAATGTGCTTAGGGTTGATAAAGCGTTGATAACAGCTCTGATAAAGTAGTTACAAATCTAAAGCCAGTATGCAGACCTAAAGAAATGATAACAAATCCTTGAATAGAAACAAATTTGCATCCTCCCCCTAATGCGAATAATAAGCTTAATTCACATGAGGGGTTGGAATGGATGAACTTCATTGTTCTATTTATTAAATTGTTTTAATTTATACTTTTATTCAAATTACTTTAATTTTGTTCAAAGCATCAAGAAATAAAAAAGAAAAACATTTAGTTATCACAGATGCACTGGTGAGCAGTCAATACTAGTTATTACATGGGCAGTCAGTGTCTTGATTTTTTGGTAACAGACTGCATCCTGGTTTCCTCTACAATGTGATTGGAGGTGTGCAGAACTGCCTACGTAATATGTTAGCTTTGTATGACACTCCTCATTCTTAGTGTAGTGCTGCTGAGACTGTGTAGTGAGTCATTCAGGAGGTTTTGCTACCCCTCATTCACTTTCAGCTTTTCCTCTTCAGGTAAGAGACATGTTCCGTGATGTGCTTGGTGTTCGTCATCTAAACCAGTGGTTTTCTTGTAAGGAACAAAGGAGTGCAAGAAATCCTTGTATATTAAATTACAAGTGAGAATTATAGCCTAGAACTTTAGATGTACTCTAACGGTATTGCGATCAGCCATAGCTTGTACTCAGACATCAGTGGTGTCTAAGCTGTATGCTATATCGAATGACAACGCTCAAGATTGTATTCAGACATTGTGGTGTTTAGCCAAACACAACATTCTATCTGGACAGGGAGTCATTGGGCGGGTTTATGGTTGTTTGAATCGCCTTGTTACAGTAGTTGCTCTGACCGTTTGTAGCTGTCTTACCCGAGGGTCTATTACTCGTTGCCAGACTAGCCTATACATTTTATGTGATAGTCTGGCTTGTCAGGCTATGAGAATTATTGAAGTCTCTCCAACTGTTTTTCTGTGTCTTTAAACTCAGCTCAGTAAGTGTGGAAGTGGTGTCAAACCGGGTGGAGCAGTGTTTGCCACTGTCTCATTTCTATCATAACAGGAATTCCTCTGTTCATATACAGTAGTGATGCCATTTCCAATCTGTGAACATACACCCTTCAAAATATTCCTCGGTACAGTAACAGTCATAATTTGCTTTGGCTCAGTGCATAAACACTGTTTAACCCAAGAGCCACACTGGATGCATTACGGAAGCATTAAGTCAAACTGCATCAAAACACATGTACAAGACGACAAGACTTTTTTTTTTAATATATAAATGTCTTTGAGTTTAGGATATTGGTAGCGTATCTGGTGTAACCTTGTTGAGGTGGTGTTTGTTTAAGGGTTAGTCTATGCTGGCAGTTTTCAGAGTGAGATACGGTAGGCTATGGTGTGTGTAATATTTTCCAGGTCCCAGCTGCAGAGGCTTCAATTAGTTGATAGTTGATTGTGTTTTCCTGAAGTACAGTCCCTTAATGACTTCTTATGTGCTGATTGGCGCTTGTTTGAGCATGTTGTGCCTGCAAATTGGGTTGTGTAATCAGCTGAGTCATTCATCATCTGTCATTACATTAACTCAGACAAAATTTGCTTTCAGACAAATTCCAACATGTGTAAATATATAAGTATATACTGCATACAGTACTTGGGTCACTTTCCCAAATACTGTACATGCCACATGTATTTGAAGAAATTACCTTTCAGCCAGTTCTTATTATATCCAGTGTTGTCTAACTGGTTTTGTCTCTCTGTCTCTCCTCCCTACCCCTCTCCTCCCACTGCAGCAATGGTAGGACCGAGGCCAGTGGTGTTGAGCGGACCGTCGGGTGCTGGGAAAAGCACGCTGCTTAAGAAGCTTCTCAAGGAATTCGATGGGGTCTTTGGCTTCAGCGTTTCCCGTAAGTGTGCACCACCTTGACTGTCCACACACACACTGGTGGGTGACGGGCGAAAGTCCGGTAGTCAGTGCCGAGTGTCTCATCTCATATTACTTCCTCCTATCAGATACAACGAGGAATCCCCGTCCAGGAGAGCAGAACGGCAAAGGTAATTTGTTGGGTTATCTGCCATGTGAATTTATAGCATAATCCTTGGTGATTAGTTGTTTATTTTGTCATTGTGAGGTCCTTGTTCTTTGGCAGGATACTTGAGAGACAAAGATTGAGCGCATTTTCTTTACACTATTAAAATTGCACATTAAAGTTTGAGTTGCAATGTTATGGGTGAAGAGGAAATTGAGAATATATTTCAATTCTCTTGATGGCTTGGAGGTTGTAAGTTCATGTCCAATGCCGTACTCAGACACAAAGCTTCCCTATGACTTTTGCCTCTGCTGCAGATTACCATTATGTGACCAGGGAAGTGATGCAGGCAAGCATTGACAATGGGGAATTCATTGAGAATGCTGAATTTTCAGGGAACATGTATGGAACAAGGTAAGAACCACTTAATATCAGGAAAAAACACCAATTGAGCAATAGTCATTACTAGCGAAACAAGAATTTGATTAATGTTTTCACCAATATGATCTGTGGTCTGTAGTTTCACATGTTGATACATGCTGTGTCCTGCCCATCCTACTTTCAGTAAAGCTGCTGTGCAGGATGTACAGGCTAAAAACCTGATTTGCATACTGGACATTGACATGCAAGGAGTGAAAAACATCAAGAAAACTGACCTCAACCCAATCTATGTCTCAATCCAGCCCCCATCTATGGATGAGCTGGTAAGAAGACCCTAACCACAGCAGAGTGGTCATTTTTTTTCAGTCTCACCATCTAATGATCCATCATACTAAGACCTGTTTTTGTTGTGTTGCAGGAGAAACGTTTAAGGGATCGAAAAACCGAATCAGAGGAAAGTCTACAGAAGCGCTTGCAAGCAGCATCTGTTGATATGGAACTAAGTGAGTTTTTCACAGTTCTTAATACTAACAACAATTAAATTACTGTTATTTTTTATGTCAATTCGCAATAATTGTATTTCTAAGTAATGCATTGTTTTCTAAAATGTGGAAATGCTTGCACCTTTAAGGTAAAGAACCTGGCCTCTTTGATGTTGTCATTATAAACAACGAACTCGATGAAGCATATGGTAATTTGAAAGGGGCTCTTCTTGAGGTAAAATTCCTATTATTAGCACTGCTGTTGCTAAACATTCTGCATACAGTTGAAGCATGAAACATCTCGCATCACCTTCTTTGATAAAATATCTATATGTCTAAACCTTTTTCTTTAGGAAATCAAAAAGGTAAAAAATGCGACCAGGACCTAAGCTTCCAAGCAAGTATCCGGTCTCATCTCTCCACTCCTCTCTGGCCTGGCCTCTGGGCTTCTCACATGAACATTCCGGCTACATGCTCCCGATCCCACACAGACTCTTAGCTCCATGGTGAGAACGTTCTGGTCAAAAGCAAGTTTGATATCACAATGACTAATTATCTCATGCGGTGATTAGTTTTACTTTCCTCATTTGGTACAGTCTCTATCCCCTGATAAGCCTGTCTTTGGGGTGTCTATGCAGGGGCTGATGTTCATTTATGCAGTTTTGGAACATTTAGGCTGCAAGCGCTGGCGTAGTTTACACATTCCTTGTACGCCCAGCATTTCTCTCTCTCATTTATCCCTGTAGATGTCACACAGACGGGATATTTGTGGCTTTCCGTTTACCTGTCAGAATGCATTAGCACATGAGTGTGAAGGAGGTTTGTTTAGGTGTAAATAATGTTAAGACTCATTGCTTTTTTAATGCCTGGCCAATGTTCCCTCATCCTTTCTGACCGCAACATAGCCACCATTGCCATCTTTTCTTTTTATATCACCATAGATGTAGTTTGTTATTTACCCTTTCAGTGTCTTCACCAAAAAAAGAGAATGATTCCTTAATAATACAACATTCTTTTATCATTACACTTAAAATGAATGCAATACTTGTCTTATTCAGAAGAAGACAACATCAGACTGGTTGCTGTGTCCTGATATTGATTCTGTGATGTACCAGTGTGCTGCCTTTTCATTCTTAATTTCCTGTTAGGCCTGTCATCAGTCACCCATTGATTGTAGTCACAGTTGTACAGTCCAAAATACTGGTGTTAACCACTTGTCAAAAATGGAACATGGACAAAGCGTGCATTTAAGTTGCATGTCAATGGCAGCTGTAAAGCACAACCCAAAAGTCGATCAATCAAGCTATTCCTCCCAACAAACAAAGAGACCGACTTCTATAAACTTTGGCTGTGGTCTGCTGCTCATGAACACATGCAAGCCAGTCGATATGTAGCTCGTCCAGTATGAAACACTCTTCGTCTGAAATAGCTCTGTCAAGTGTCTTGGATTTCTTAAGTCTTCAGGGAAGACGCAACATCACATGTAAAGAGGGATCCTAATGGTGACCAATGTGTTTTTTTATATATTGTGAAATGGTGGTTATTTATTGGGAAAGCCGTTCTGTCAATTCAGGTTGTGTAAGGATATTGGAACGAGTGTAAATTAATGAATGGAAGATACGGTTTCTTTTTTTTTTTTCTTGTTTTATCTCCTAAATCCAATGATTGATTTGGCCTACCAAGTGTTTTCACAGTGCAAAATCTACCTTGACCATTTATTGTTTAACTTAAATATTTATGGATACAATTTTTGGTTGTTTATTTATCACTTGTAGACCTCAGGGTGTATTTTGTCATCAATGAGAATTGTGGTGCCATTTTGTAATGTAAAGTGCTGTGTAAAGAAAGTCTGTGATCATGAATTATAGGCAGTAGGCTCAAGCAATGGAATTGATCCTGAGAAAGTGCTTGGTGAAATTTTGTTTGCTCCAAATAAAGTAGAAATATTTAGTGTTGACTGAAAGGAGGAAGAAAACTGATAAAAACTTGGCGCAATTGGAATCCACAATACTTGAAAGTGGCTATGTTAAGTTCCACAATGTTGTGTAGTCGGCATCCTAAAATGCTGTTTTTATATTTTTAGCTGCTCTTTTACTCATTGTTTTGCTATCAAGAGCTTTACCACGTGCATTATTAGTTAATACTTCAATCAATTAAATCCTAGTATCCATCGCTCCAGGCCAGAGCACGCCTTTTGTACCTGCACCTTTTCATAGTCAAATTCATTCCTTTTAACACACTTAAGTCCTGTTCTGTTTCTCCTGAACAAAATCCAAAGCTGGCCACTAACACTGACTGTAATTTACTGTATATCTAAGAGGATGAAACTATTACTAAACACGTCTTAGTTGTCTTTGTTATTCTTTACATTCACTGTAAAATTCCGATTAAAGTCTGACTTTTGAAGACAAGTTTGTGGATTTTTTATTTTATTTTATTGTATCAATGTGTTGGCCTTGTTTGCGCAGGATGCATCCCCTCCAAGCCAATCGGCGAACTTTTGAGAATCTAGTGTCAGAAGAGATTTCAGTCTATCAGTCAAAGGCTGAACCAAACTTGTTTTAATTTAAACACCTTCAGCAAGCAATTGTTTCTTAATAGCCAGAATCCCAGACCCTCACACAAAGCAAAGGATAGATCGAGGGGCTGGCTATGCCCAGGTTACAGGTAAACAAAACCTGCATGACTGTGTTAGGATTTTTGCTGTTCCAGAAAGAGATGGGACACACTGCACACAATCCATCTCTTCAGCAGTGACATTTGATCAGTGAGACCCTAGGCAATCCAAAAGTGACCACTGTGGGGAAAGAAAATATTCCCATAACACAGAGGTGGTTCAAAATATCTTTAAATTCAAGTTCTTCTGGCAGGTGTTTCATTGCATACCAACCACTTCATCAAGTGTAACATTAAACACATTCACTGAGTCCTCACAATGTGATAAGATACATTAGTCAGTGAAACTAAAAGCTAGAAGCTTGAAATGTTAGATTCCTCACCATTCAATAGTTTAGTAAGTTGAACTGTGATCTGTTTCACAAAACCTAAAGATGTGATTGTGCTAGACTGTAACAGGGAGGCCTATTGGTTTCTAATTTCAGGGTTTGAAATGATGGAAAACATTTTTCTACACATGAAACATATAAAAGGTGCTCAGATATGCAGAAGCAGAGATATGAAGTTTAAATACTCTGGCAGTGAAATGAGATGAAACTGAGATGGAAGTCTATTGTCAATGTAAACGGCTATCAGGCATGATAGCAATACTACAGTTCAATGAAAACTCTACTAAAGGCAATGGACCCTCAAATGAAATGTTTGCTTTTCAAGTGCTGAAAGTCTGATAATATAGGTGAATCAAATGGTTGTGAAAAGCTTATTTTGTCCGCTGGTTTTCACTGACACACCCAACACAGCCTCGTCTCCTTTACTGAGCACAAGCCGTTGGGTCTGTCCACCTCGTGCCTTAGATTCCCAAAGACACTCCTTCAGAGCACAGCCACACCCCCATCACATCGGCTGGTGATCATGTTGCCGATCTCTGTCCAGGTGTCCAAGTGGGGGTCGTAGATCTCCACCGAGTCCACAGTCACTGGGGCAGAGAAGTCCCGACTGGACACACGTCCGCCGACTGCATACAGCAAACCGTTCACCGCCGCCACCGTAACTCCTGCACGTGCCACTGACATTGGGGCCACCTCCACCCACTTCTCCTGCAGGGGCCAGAGATGTACACAGCTCTTCAGTTCATGACAATCATCAATAATCCCAAACACTTACAATATGCGTTTATAAATAAGGAGAGGCTATATGCACCATCACACTCTTAATGTAAACTGACAGCATAATCGCCCAATAGAAAGTCTCAAGAGATTATCAAATTGCAATAAAGTGTAACCGAAAGGATTTTTTTTTAATTGTTGTTTCCCCTTTGCTAAGCATTGGACAGAATGGCACATATTCTAAAACTCCCCCTCAGTGTGCTTGCTCAATGTGTTTTTGTCATTTTGTCATGCCACATATAACTAGGTTATGTGTCATGTTGAACGTTCTAACTCTGGTGAAACAAACTGACAACAATTGTGATTGAAACTTTACACAGTTCCTTGAAATTAATAGATAAATATAGTTATACATTGTATTTGTAGGTGCCTTTCAAGGTACCCAAGGGCACTGAACAGTGAATGGGGGCGGGGAGTCAAAATCATAGGATAAGAAGATACTTTTCCTTATATATTTTAAGTAAACACAAACCTCTTCAGGGCAGTATTTTTCCACTGTCTCTAGGGAACCCAGAGCTTCATTCCAGCCTCCCACCGCGTAAATACAGTTGTTAAGGCTCGCGACACCCACATAGGCTCGTCGGGTCACCATGACAGGTAGGGCACTCCAACGACGGGAGATGGGGTCATATACCTCTGCAGAGCGCAATTCAGTGCCCTCGTCACTGATACCACCGATCACATAGATGAACCCTATCCAAGAGATCACATATATATCACAGAGGTATTCATGACAAGGCATGAATTTACAACCCATATATTACACCAACCTTTTGATTGAATGAAGTCAGCAACTACTCAATAAGTGGTTGTATATGTACGTTCCCATATCTGACCACCAGGTGGCGATAGTGACTTATTTTATACAGAGCTAATTTCATGCAGAGCCATTAATGGCTCTGATTTCATGATTTAATCTGGGTTTGTAAAGGCCACATTCAAGGTTTGGAACTTAAACCTTAAACCAGCTTATTTGGAACCACAAAATAACATACTATTTTGGTACCTTCAGACAAATAAACAGAAATGATGAGTACTTCTAGATAATACACAACACAATGGTTTGAGAGAAAAGAAAAAAAAAACAGAAAGTAAAATAGTTTGGGGCTATGTGGATAATTGAATGTAAACTCATGCAGTTCCAAAATCTCCACCCCTCCTGTCCAACATTTACATGATCTCTATTCATAGAAGACGTCTACATACCCTGCAGCTCACAGCAGCCAAAATAGTATCGCGGTACAGCCATGGTTCCTATGACCTCCCACTTATTCTCTGTTGGGTCATACCTCTCCATGGTCTTCCCAATTTCTGAACCAATCCAGCCGCCTTGAAGGGAAACAAAAGGTTGTGTAGATTTCATTAAATATGCAATTATTTACAAAGAAAATGTTTTTGAGCATATATGTGCCAGTGTCTGCAGAAAAAAGCTACCTAAGGCATATAGAGCTCCATGACATGGACAAACGCCGACTCCACAGCGCGGAAAATTTAGCGAGGCAACTGCAGCCCACTGTTTGGTCACTGGATCGTACCTCTCGGTGCAGTCAAATATCATCGAGTCCTTCTCACCTGTCAAACACAAATCGACGATAAGAAGGGCCTTAAGTAAGACAGACATCACTAATAAGGAACACTAATATGTTGCAGGGTACACTATTTCTGAGGATTGCCACACATTCATACCTTTGCATCTTGAACATTTCCATCTCAGCCATTCAGCCATAGATTCTACACACACACAAACACACACACACACCTCCGACAACGTAGATCATCCCCTCAAGCACAGCGACCCCCAGGCCACTGCGAGCCTGGTGGAGGGAGGAGACGGTGGTCCAGTACTGACTGAAGGAGTCAAAGCGCTCCACACAGCTCAGTGCCCGGCTGTCGCTCCAGCGCCCTCCCTGCAGACGTGTATACCCTCCTGCCAACCAGCAAGACAAGGGAAGGGAAGGACAGACATATGGAAAAATAGAATATTTATTAATATTCCCGGGGGATAATCAGTTTCAAGCATGTCTATGTTAGATAACAAACCTGAAGCAGTTGTGTGAGCATCAGTAAGAAGTTTTTCAATTCAATTCTCTCTATTTATTATTCCACAGGATTGACTCAGGGGGTAGCTGTGGCACAAACCACACCATCCCGACCAAATGAAGACAGAGCCCCAAATTTGGCCTATCAGTAATTCTCAAGGGCAGTTTCTTTTATTTTTTGGCAAGGTGTGCCAAACTTTAGTTAGAAAATATGCGAGAGCATGACCAACCCTCTGGCTCAAGGACAACCAGGGACTCCCAGTCCAATCCCTGCATTTGGTTCTTATTCGCCTCTTGTCCATTTCCGTTGTCCTATCTGCATAAAGGCACCCACCCCATTCAGATTCAACACTCAATTACGTACCAATAGCATAAAGGTATTTCCGCGCTTTTCTCCTGGGTCTGGTTTTGGCAGGCTGCAAAAGGCTGCAGATCTTGTTCTCCTTTGGGGATTTGGAAACTTCTGTGTAATCTTTCAGGAGAGTCTGCAGCGCCACTCGCAGGCTGAAGTCAGAGACCCCTTAAGGAAAGCAATTTAAGTCCATTAGGCAAACACCTTATAAAAAAGAGGAATATTTATATTAAACTTTGAAACCTATGTTAATATATTATTGCAAGGTTACAAACTATGATGTTACTTGAAAATTTTAACTAAAAGGAATTTGCAACTCTCTTCTGCATTTTTAAAGTGTAGTAGGAGACTTAGAACAATTTAATGTGCTTAAAGGAAACAATACATTTGTTCTATGGAGGTAGGTGGGTCAAACATTCTCTCACCCTCAATGTATTTAAACAGCCTCTGTGGAGACAGCAGGGGGAAACGTACTGCATCCAGCACCTCCACCACATGCTTCTTCCGGCGAGCCACGTCCTGCAGTACCCAGTCCATGGCGGCAGTGAACACCTGATACTCATCCTCAATCCGCAGCTCCTCACTGCGCAGGAGCTTCACCAGCTGATCCTTGGTGAGGTTGGGGAACTCCTCAGCTGCACAAACCTAAAGGTGGATGCACACAGAGACAGTGAGATATGACTCATTTCGTTTCTAGACACAATACAGAAGAGAGAGAGAGAGAGAGAGAGAGAGAGAGAGAGGGAGAGAAAGAGAGAGAGAAAGACTGACACAGAATCACAATTCACCTCAAGAAAGTGGACATGAATGAAGTTTTCTGTGAACTCGAGCAGGTCCATGCAAGCAATCTGCTCCAGGAACTGGTAGATCCCAACACAGTTGGTGGCATCCATCTGACCACGAAGGAACTCCCCACAGATAGCTACCACCTCACTCAGCTGCAGCATGTCTGCTGCCACCATCAGTTCCTGAACATTGTCTACCGTCACATCAATGGAGCCTGCAGGGATTCGGGAGGAAAATAGCTTTCATATATTCTCAGGACAGAAGCAAAGCATTTAATCATGAATTTATCAATTCGTCATCATATAGGTTTGTTAACTGACCTCCTTTAATTCTCAAGAGATCCGACATCATGGTGACAGAAAAAACAGGTGATAATATAATACAGTGGTTCTCAAACTTTTTCTGTCATTCCCCACTTTGGAAGGCAGAGAGTTTTCACGCCCCATCTGGAAGGCTCAATTTTCGCACAATACATGTTGAGCAATACTTAGCGAGTACAGGATTTTTGTCAATGTTAGAATTTTTATGTTAAAGCCAGATTTGTCTCGAAACCCTCATCACAGCAGCTAGCCAATAACACCATTGGAAAGCTCAATTTACTGTCATATGAGCATATCTGACAAGTAGCTGTGAATTCGGGGGGCATGGTGCGACCATTGTTCGATCGCAAAGAGATGTCTCGTGCCCCACCTGTCATGTGTCTGCGCCCCACTAGTGGGGCCCGCCCCACAGTTTGAGAAACACTGATATAATATAAGAATATAATATAAGAATAAAAGCACAAGGGTACCTGTATATATAAACTCCAAGAGCTTCTCAAACACCTCAGCTTCCACACCCTCTATGCGCACTTCTTCCTCATGGGCCTCGCTCATGGCCCCTGAGAACAGTGCTGCAAAGTAGGGCCCGCTGGCGGCCAGCACCAGCCTGTGGACCCCAAAGAGGCGGCCGCCCACACACAGCCGCACATCACAGAAATCTGCACGGAGGCGCATCTTGTTCATCTGGGCCAGCAGCAGACGTGCATGCTGCTCAGAGGCGTAGAAAGCTCGCTCCGGACTCTGGCCAGACATGGCAACGCCTGATGGGTCACCCACAGAGTGGGACACTGATGCAGTGGAAGAAGTCATGGGCCAGCAGCCCAAGGACAGCAACCTGCTGACAGTGACAGCAGCAGCAGCCTCTTCTTTCCTACCACTCCATCCAGCACTAGACCAAAGAGCACGTCGGAATTAATTAGCAAAACATCATCAAATGAAAGACATTCATCATACTATGAAGACTCATTTCAATAAATTTTATTTGTAAGTCCCACCGTGAATTTATTCAAAAGAGTGCACCATCTTACACTATTCTCTCTTATTCAGACGTCAAAGCTAGGCCTTAATAATAGCCTAGTCAATGCATTCTGCAGATGTCCAGGTTACCACTTTTTTACTTTTAGCATAGATTAAAATATACATATTATTTATTTTATTAACTACATATCCGGAGACATAGCTAGTCCAAGCATGAAATGTCCCCTTCATTCTCTCCACAGTAGCCTACGGACGTCATGTGCGGACTCTGTACCATAATACTCCGATGCATTATTGCTCTTATATTTTTAATTATTCAGTGGCATATAAATTAATGATAATGAACTGACCCGTGAAATACAACTCTAATGACTCCTCTCCATCAGCCTCCGATGCAGCAACTTCCGTGTTTACAATCTATTGCTCTGGTTTCAGCAGCCCAACCCAACTGTGTTGCCAGGCAAAACGTATCGAGCTCCGATTCACGGATGGAACGAAGTGTTGGCTGGTAAGCCTAAAACCTTTAAAGTTTATTGGACATGTAAGAACCTGCTCTATTCCTTATAACGTTGGCTGAAAATATTTGAGAAGGCAGTAGTTTTGTATGGGCCTGTGCAAATAGTGAGGCATTGAAGCTGCACAGTCACAGTCTGGAAAGAGAAAACAGACATGGCCTAATTCAAATGCTGTGGCTGATCATTTTGCATTTGACATCCCAACGCCCTCTGATTATTATCAGAGACACTTATATTTTCACAGACTTTCCACTGCCACTTGACATCAGGTTGCCAGAGGAAGTGTGCAGAAAAGCCTATGAACCCTGTCATGAGTGACGAGAAAAAATATGATTTAACTAGGCTACATAATCCCCTAATAGTTTTTGAGCATGTTGATTGATTAGGAGATCTAAGTTTAGAAAAGGCAAACCTCCTCGACATGATTCACTTGAAGAAATGGCTTCACACCAGCATGCACAAAGTTTTCTTTTCTTTCTTTCTTTCTTTCTTTCTTTCTTTATGTTTTGATCATCCCTGTCTTGAAATTATATTGAAAAGGCGATATGCTTTGCAGACTGTCATACACAGCTATTTTTATTATTTAATTTGAATTACAGGTAATTTTGTACTGTCTGACAACTTTTGATTTAATTCTCTTGGCAGTCAAGTCTATCCAGCCCCTGAACCCTGAGAGTGACCT
The DNA here is from genome assembly GCA_027497455.2 of Sardinella longiceps. NCBI lineage: Eukaryota > Metazoa > Chordata > Actinopteri > Clupeiformes > Clupeidae > Sardinella > Sardinella longiceps. Next base: position 12,466,434 of record JAODXP020000034.1, on the reverse strand, counting down.
TTATATTTGACTTACAGGTTTGGCCCAGAAATTAATTTACCAATAAACAACAACTTGCCTTTGAAGTTTATCCTGAACAAATGACACAAAAGTAGGCTACACAATTCTTAAAGTTTATTTGATCATAACTTCATCGTGTCCATTTCAAAAGCAAAATTGACCTGAATGTCACTGTTGAAAGAACTAAAATTCAAACAAAAGGCTGAAACATCAATTGGCCTAAGCAGATAGACCTTTGTCCAAAATATTTTAATGGGAGCTGTTCAGACAATGAGATGTAATTAGACTTATTGAATGGGAGATTCAAGTAGGGCCTATAAGTTAATACAGGCTAAAAGTGGACAGAGGGCAAATGCTGCCATCTGACATGTTCCCACACGCATGGCTAGCCTCTTGAACAAGCAAGACAAATTGGCTGGCTGTTGTACTTTTACCCAAGTTCGAGTTCCAAAAAAGCTTTTTTAAGATCCAGAAGGCTGATTTCCAAACTAGTTTTGTGAAACTAAAAATAGCGCACTCGTGACGTTTGACACCCGAGTGACCAATTGGACGCGTGTCGTCAGTGCCGTAAAGATAACAAACACAACCGGAGACGGAGTATCGAATTGTGTTCTTTTTCAAAATGAACGTTTTTACGCAAGGATAGATTTGCCAAACGACTTATTTACATTTGTGGATTTGCACATAGCTTGTAGGTTATTTTGAAATATAGTGTGCTTGGTGCACCTCACTGGAAGTTTTGCCCCCCCCCCCCCCATCCCATTCCGAGCCTCTGCAGGTTGTGGTGGAAATCTCCTACCCCCACCACTATGGTGAGTTGTCTTCGTGTTACCAAGGGTCGTCATTCAGTCATTATTGTGATTAGGTGAAATTAAAGGCTGCCTAACGGAATATGACACCATTTCGTTACTTGGTGACTTATTGGATTTGTAAGACTTAAAGCGATTATAGGCTGCTTTCGAGTTTTGAGACCGCAGGCTTTACAACCTGTGGTATCCGTACACGTGCGCACTCTATTGACAGTCAGTCATTTAGTATAACCAAAGATCATTGTTGTAATGTGGTGGCTGGTAGGCTACAATCAAGCATGTTGAAATTGCATAATTCCTTAACCTAAGAAATATTTTTCCTCATGACACCCTATTCCATGGAAAACTTGGGGAGAGAGCAGAGAGTGAAAGATTTATGCCACAACTAGTGATGAAAAGTGTACTTTGTGAACTGCATATTTTCCTCAATTTAATTGATTGCATCTGTCCAAAAAAAAAAAACATGTCCTTATAGGAAGCGGACAATCCCATGGCCCTGGCTGACATCTGTCTAGCACAGGTCTGTGACAGTTTGGAACAACTCTGTGTGAAACGTGAGGATGGATCGCTTTGTTTCCACCACTGCCCTGTCTTCCCTCAGTTGCTAGCTGACCAGTTGCTCAGCAAGATGGCAGAAGAAGGTAAGGAGGGAGGCAAGAGGACTTATGACATAGGGCTAGGTCAAGGTCATATTGGGTCAAGGTCATAACTGTCTGAGCTGCTGTTTTGTAAATGTGTGGCAGATAGTGGTGTGCAACAGGACTGTGTAGCTCTATTTGTAGACTGTTGCGATCTCACTTTTGTTTTTGACACCAGGTGTGCTCAATGATAGAACCATTGGAGTGTTTCGCAGCCACGAGCACCTGCGCCTCCGTCGCGTGTGCCTCAGATCGTCGCACCTCTCCAGTGAGGCTTTCCGTCTCGCTACACAGCCCCACAGACTGCAAGATCTAGATGCGTCCAGAGTTCACGGTGGCTTGACCGTATCAGATGTTCTACTCTGCCTCGCGGCAAACACAGAGACTTGGAAAAACCTGCAACAGCTCAACCTGAGCAGACTTGAAATGGGAGAGGGGAGCCTTGAAAACAAGTGGCTCAGCTTCAGCTCTGCTCCAGGCCTAAGAACTGTGCTTTTGGCTGGCACAGAGCTGGAAGACTTGGGGCTGCAGGATCTCTGTACTCTTCCTCAACTGGAGGTCCTGGACATTTCCAGCACGTGTGTCACTGACCTCACACCTCTGCTGGATTGTCACACCTCCCTGAAGTCGCTGTCAGCCCACGGTCTTCGACACCTCGAAATGCCCGCCACGCGCCTCCTGCTGGTGCTTGCACGTCTGGAGAGGCTGCGACACCTGGACCTCTCCGACGATAGACTGGGCAATGATGGAGATGGCTTGGTGGAGCAGCTTCTGGAGAAGCCTGGCATCCTCCCAGCGCTTGTTTCTCTCGACGTGTCAGGTCGGAGGGGTATAGCAGATTCCACTGTCCAGGCATTTCTGGAAGCAAGGCCGGAAATGAATTTCATCGGACTGCTGGCCACTGGAGCAGGCTTTAGTGACTTTTTCACTGCCAACAGCCACTTAAAGGCACGTACTGAGACATAGACAAAAATACCTGAAACCATAATGACTTTCAGGTTGATATTAATTATTTCATTAATCATTAATCATCAATTGTTTTCAAGGTTGCTGGCGAGGCTAACATCCACCAGATCAATGAGGCCCTGAGAAGATACAGTGAGAGAGAGTGCTTCATACGGGAGGCTCTGGTTCACCTCTACACCCTCAGCAACGAGACAGACGAGCCTCAGCCAGATGTCTTGAAGGTACAGTGCAGTCTTTAAATGTCTTACATCCCTAATGGCTGTCGTGAGATTTCTTGTGAAGCTGTATTTCTGGGGAGGCCATGAGCCAGTGGCGTACTCTTCCACACACAGCTGAGCACACATTAAATGTGCACCATGTGCACTGTGATCCCTAGGCATACTCAAACACATTTCAACAGTGAACACATGCAAACCTACATGCTAACCCCTGTTCGTGTCGAGTGGAGATACTTTTCCCGATGCTACAAGGAGTCTGAATTCTCCTGAGATGATAGTTTGTTCTGTATTATATTTTATATTAGTTAGTTTGTTAGTAGTGTAATTCCTGTACATAAGGGCAATTCCATAGAAAGTCAACACCAAAATCTTAATTTTGATACCATGAATGGCACAAAAATGAGGACCATGGCTTCCGGCCCATTTCAACTGATATGCAATTGCCCAACAGGATAATTACAACAAAACACTGTAGAATCACGTATATGATAACTATACTATTATTATAATGCACTTCATATTTCTCACACATAGTGTTGATGGCCAACACAGGAGGAGCAACGGTAAAGATGTTGACTGACAATTGCCAACCCAGATTCTTTTCCCAAGGCCCACTTTACCAGTCTGTGTGGCATTGGACAAAAGCATCAGCTAAATAGTAGTCTGTTAACTTTTGCATATCTAAATACAAGTGAGAGAGAGAGATGTTTGGGGGGTGCAGGTGCATATACTGTATTTGCCATAGGTACAGAGTGAAGCTCATTCAATGTTGCTGTTCCCCTGGAGCAGAGTTCAGCTCATGCGCGCACAATGCACTCAGAGTGCACAGTCTCCAAATTTGGAGGTACTTGGCAGCCCAGTTCTCTGTATGTGCACAGCATGCACAACACTCACACACCACAGATGCGGAAGTACGCCAGAAGCCTTAGAGAGCTCGCTGTGAGCTCTCCAGGTAAAATTATGAAAATGTAACAGCTGTGATGTTATTTTGTGCATGAGTTATTGTCCCAAAAAAAGAGAGGTCTTCAAAAAATGATTACCTAATGTGCCTAAAATTGTCTATGCATTCAAGCATGAAAAATGACTTCCATTTTTAAAACCAAGTAACTATTAAACAAAAAACTGAATTGTAAAATAGATGTAAGAGACATCAACATGTATTTGAGGACAAAATAATTGTGAAATACTGAGTGACAATAGAAATGATGAAGAAATGACTCCAAATATTGCTCTGCATAAATATGCATAAAATACAGACTGTTGTTGTGTTACAGCTGGTGTCCTCAGGAATGAAAAACCATGAGCAGTCCTTGCATGTCCAGCTGGTGGCCACAGCCTGTGTGTTCAACCTCACAACTCAAGATAAGGTCATAGGCATGCCACTGCGCCTCCTGAGAACTATAGTCCATCAGCTTCTGACAGCCATGAGAAACTTCCCAAACCATGAACAGGTTCCTTTGCATACTTGACAATTTAAACACTGAAAAAACATGAATTTACTGTTGTAATAATTATGTATTAACACATTTGCCCAACTTAAATGTAACTTATTTATTTTTTCAGATTTTTGGTTAACAAATCCTTTGGTGACTAAATACACACAGCTTCCCATAGTTGTTGTGGGTAGATGCTTGTACCAGTATTGTGTAATTCACAATTGGCACACCCAATTTTTATAGATGCACTGTATTTAGCCTGTTTGGACCATAGGGGGCAGTTATTTGCAAAATTATTATATCCAGTTTAAAGGGATACGCCTCCATTTTGGGAAAAAACACTCAAAAAGATCAACATCTGAAATGAAACGTTTTGGTACTTATAGAAGGAAAGTTGACCTGTAATTTCTTTGTTTATTAGGGGGTTTATTTGGTCATGATACAAACTCAAATAGGAGTGGTGATGGAGGACTTGCATAACATCCAGTAATGCATTGTGTTAGTGTTGTATCTGTATGTAAACTACATATTTACAGTATATTTTCTCATCTCAGTTGCAAAAGAACTGTTTGCTATCACTCTGCAATGACCGAATTTTACAAGATGTTCCATTTGACAGGTCAGTCTGCTCCATATCTATTATATAGTATATGTTAGAGTGCTCTGGTTTTACATTTTCTTCACTGTGATAATTTTCCGTATGTCTGGTCAGATTTCATGCAGCTAAGATGGTTATGGCCTGGCTGAGCAGTCGTGTAGACCACACTCTTCAAAGAATGGCTGTAGCAATTGTGTCCATTCTGGTCTCTAAGGTACACAAAAGATAAAGATATGGATCTATTTTGCTTAAGCATCACTGCGTTTTTGCATACACATCATTAAAATTTAGTTGGTACACTACTTGGGACATAGGTTTTAAATGGTCTACATTCAGTCCAACAAAACAAAGTGAAAGACTAGTGTAAGAATTGTTCATGTGAATTCTGTGTATTCATGTGCACTCTGTGTGTGTTTCACCACAGCTCACCACTGAGGAGACCACACAACTTGGTGCTGAGGCCTTTATCATGGAGGTACAGTATGCATTCAGCCAGTGGTATGAATTTGTCGCCATAAAGGAGCCTACAGTGTATACTGTATATCCTATGTGTATATTTTGCCATAGGATCTTACCACAGACCTTATCTGTTTATACACGTGTAGTAAGTAAGTACAACCACCACATCTGTTTTTGTGACTTCAGCAACTCCTCAGTATTGTCCAACAGAAGGCCTCAGCTGGGGTTGTGGACTCCACCTTGAAGTTCGCTCTAAGTGCCCTGTGGAACCTGACAGATGAGACTCCAAGTGCCTGCCGACATTTCATTCAGTGCCAAGGCCTAGAGTTGTACACAGAGGTGCTTGAGGTAATTTTTAAAGGGTGTCACTGTAAAGTATTAAGACATGATGTATTACTTGTTTGCATGCCTAATTTGCAATCTGTTATCTGCAGTCCTACTACACAGAGCCCTCCATCCAGCAGAAAATCTTGGGTTTGTTGGTGAGTGGTTGGAGATTGTTCTGCTGTCATGTTAAATACCAGTTAAGTAATGATAATACAGTATGTAAGTCACAATCACAATTAAAATGTAGAGATGATGAAAGGATTCATTTTAATTTTGACCTTATTAAATGGAGATCTAAATGGTCTACACGGAAATGAATAGCATGAAAAGTATATAGAACGATTACTGAGATTATTGAATATGTTTTATTGCCTAGATCCTGTTTCCTGGCCAGATTGCTTATTTTTATAGTATTTTAAAGAAGTCTTAAGCTTAAGTCTTAGTCTTCATTGTGAATATCACAGTTGATGTTGCGCTCTCTCTCTCTCTCTCTCTCTCTCTCTCTCTCTCACTCACACACACACACACACACACACACACACACACACTTTGCCTCACTTCATAGAATAACATAGCAGAGGTGGTGGAGCTGAGGGCAGACCTGATGGATGAAGACCTCCTGGAGCATGTGCTTACTCTGCTGGGAGGTGCTGATGTGGAGGTTGGGGTCAGCTACTTTGCAGGTGGGATCCTGGCCAACCTGATGTCAACAGGAGTATCCGGTTGGACTCTAGACATGGAGCTTCGTGATGCCATCCTGTCCAAGCTGGTATTCATATGTGTTTGTAGTGAGTTGTGCTTGCATATGTTTGTTTTAAGCCATTTCCAATGTACAATCAGGAAATTGTTCTACAGACGGTGATTGACTTTCTTTTTTTTCCATAGCATTCTTCCATCTTGACGTGGACCCCACCACAAAATGAAATGGTATCCTACAGGTATATAAGAAATATGTTATTACAACTGGATTATATTTGCAACATTAACATAATATAGCACATAAACATCTTTCTTTCATATCACCTATGACAGGGGTGGTCAAAATTCTCTGATTGTTGAGGGCCAATGAACAATTAACAACACAGATTTCAACCAGTTTTAGATCAGAAAACCAACTGGCCATCAAAACACACTATATGATGCTAAAACCTAGCTTTTCATGAAACTATTGACAAGCATAGGCATATTTTTGAGCAAACTATATTTTCATAGGAAAATGGGTTTGTTTCCATGCTGATGCTGTTCAAAATGACTGTGGCAGTGCTGAAACTATGATGTGATTCACCTATATCAAATTAATGTAACAAGAGGCAACATTACATTTTATTTCCGTTTGAAACGGAGGAGCAGGCCGTAATTGGCCCCTGGCCACCCCTGATCCATGACTAATATAATTCATCAATAGTAAATGAATGCTGCTAACTCAAATGCAATAACATAACAATTGACATTGATTATCCATTTCCTCTGCAGATCATTTCAGCCATTCTACCCAATGCTTGACAGCTGCCAGCCCACTGGAGTACAACTCTGGGCTGCTTGGGCAGTGAATCTGGTCTGTGGACAAAATGGTGAGAGTACAGGAGCAGGAAGCTAACAAGCTAGCATGAGCAGGCTGTGTGCTTTGGACAATCCTTGCCCATGGTTGATGGTCTCAGTTAACACCAGCTTAATGTTAATCGTATCTTCAACAGTATTATAGATGTCATTACAAATAAAGCTCATATTATATATTACACTTGCTTGAGAACTACACTCAATATGATATGAGATATTCAGTTTTTCTGAATATTCATCATACAGTAAGTGTTATTACGGGATTCATGTGGTTTATTGTTGGTTAAGTGCTTTAGTGTTAATGGTTAGTGGTAGAGTTAGATGAAGACCATTTATGTTGAATATGTATATTGTCTCACAAAATAGTCCTTGTTCTTTATCAGCCTCCAATTATGGCAGTATGCTTCGGGAGGAGGGAGGTCTGGACATTTTGAAGAGCCTCATTATGCACCCTGACACTCACAATGACGTCCGCAAGCTAGCAGAAAGCATTGTGGGTATTTCAGAACAACCTGAGCCAGCCCTCCAAGAAGGTATGGTAGTGTTTTGACACTGAATGTGATGCATATTGTGTTGCAGCATTGCTTCAAAAAGAGTTAACTTTACACATATTTTACACACACACATTGTTTCCTCACGCTATCACTTTTCTGTTACTCTAGAGGGGACTGACCTTTGACCTCTGATCTGCTTTCAACTGCATGTCGGACTAGTGGGCTTGTGAGCATCACAGCAGACAGCTTTGTCTGCATGTCTCAGACTCTCTCAGCCATGTGATTCCCTCCCACGTGCGATAGCTCACATTTCATGTCAGACAGTTGCTGATAGATGTTGAACCAACAAAACAGATGGTATTGTGGAAATGGACGTTGACTTCAAGTGGTTGTGCCCATAATCCAGCACAGAATCTACAGGCAGATGTCTTGATGTCAGTAGACATTAAGGTATGGTCATAGACTTCATATTGAACAGATTGAAGATTCATTGCATCATGTTGCTGTACAAGGCAACAGATCAAAGTAATTGGGATAGTAGGCCATCCCCTTTTGGACATAGAAGTTTTTAAAAGAGCAGCGTCTAAAAACAGATAACAGAATGCATACAAATATTTCTAAGAATGGATACTGTTTTTGTCCAGTCGGCCGAACCAGGTTGAAGGATGTCAATATTTGAGCTTGACAGCCAATCAGATGATGCTGCTTTTTCTTGAGCTCTTGACTCTGCCAATGGGAAAGCAAATTTTAAAGATGCAGATAGTGATAGGGTTTTTTGAGATCTTCAGTAATTGTATTTGGAAATTAAAGTTAATGTAAAAATTATCATAGGCTGAATGGGGGGGGGGGGGGCAAGATTAATGTAAACTGTTTGTTCGTTTTTGCGTTCTTTTTCATGTTGTTCCAAATTCTTTCGTTTCCCTTGCTGTCTACAGCTCTCAGCAAACTCATGCAACAGGGCTATGATTGAATGACGGCAAACTACACTTATTTATTTTTGAATGAGACAAAGCATACAGTATGCTTTAGGCGAAGCTGTGCGTTGAATAGGGGTGTAAAACAGGCTTGATCTGAGCCATGTTAAACATTCACATACACTATAGGAGTAGAAGTGAATAAGTGATCATGAGTGTGAATACAGTATGTTTAGGCATTGTTAGGCGATTGCAGGTGACACGACCACTGAGAACAAACTGAGAAAGGTCAAATATTTTGAACTTCTGAGGTGACAGATGACAAGTGAATTGCCATACAGTATGTGTGTAGCCACCTTCACCTTTACAAAGGCAGGACTGTGTGTGTAGATTACAGTGAACACAGAGAGGGGACAGCATGAGAAATGCATTGGAATCGATGAGCATGTTTCTATGCAAACTAAAAACAGGATCATTATCAGGTTATTGTAGTTATCTCATTGTTCAAGTATTCATGTAAACTGTAAAAAATGATGTCCTTTATTGGTATTCATGCCATTATTGGTATATGAGTCAAACGTTTTCATTACACATAAGTTTTTAATAATATTCAGATTTCAGACATGTATACACCTTTATCGGGTTTATTGTGTTCTTTATATCTGCACATAGGAAACTGAATCATGTAAGATTGTTTGGTTTTGGTTATTACCTCCGCAAAGGAGGTTATGTTTTCGCCGGCGTGTGTGTCTGTCTGTCTGTGTACAACATAACTCGAAAAGTACTGCATGGATTTGGATGAAATTTTCGGACAATGTGTGTCTTGGGATAAGTAAGAACTGATTCAATTTTGGTGGCGATCAGTGATCCAGAACACCATCTGTGACCACAGTGTCTTGGCAGAGGTCTGCGTTCTCTGAGCGCTTTTCTAGTTGGACTTCTGAAATGCAGAACAGATTATTACAGTTTCAAGATAATTGCCAGTAACGTCAGTTTATTGTGATCATGTAAATGTGGTCACGGTCATGCTTTGTGTCAGAGCTCAGTTTTTGATCTGTACCTCCTCTGCACCCATAAGAAAAATGTTTTCATGCCTGGTATTTTGTTCTTAGGTAAGAACACAAAATCTACACTTGAGTGCTCAAAACTTTGAGCGGTGACTTTCTCCAAAATAACTGTTTTTACTCTCTTCAATTCATAACTGTTTTTACTCTCTTCAATTCATAACTGTTTTACTCTCTTCAATTCTGGTCTTGGAACATTGTATAGATCTTATTAAAGGGACACCAGGCACACCGGAGCTCCACCTACAGTCGCCGAAATATTAGAAAAAATACATTACGCTACATTGCACATTCTCAACAACCAATGTAAATTTAATTACAAACCAAAGATGATCATTTTCGTGTGCTACGTTGTCTGTCAAGCCGGTAATAAATGCGATTTCAGTTATATCTACTCTCAGTTTCTATTTCGTGGACCCGCCACCAGTCATATTGCAAGTGGGATTACCGCAAAACAAATGCTAGAGAATGACGATATACTGTAGGCATCGGTCACCCCATAATGAACCATTTAATCATCGAAGTGACTTTGAGGCTGGTAAATTAACAGTAAAACGTTGCCTGGCGTCCCTTTAAAATGGGGTCTAATGAACAGTGAACAGTGAATGAGGCCCAATGAGAGTCTAAGGTGGTGAGGGAAGGTTCTATATTTGACAAAGGGTTAACTGCTGTGACATGAATACTGAAGTACTGGGAATTAAAGTTTCCTCACACAAACATCTGTTTCCTCACACAAAATCTGTTAACCACTACATATTGTATTTTTAAATTCAGTATCCTGTTGGATGACTGTAATTTATTTGTTGAGTAAAACTAAATTATTTATTTAAATTCTGAACCATTATTAAACTGTGATAAATATATTTTGTTATATACAAATAAAAAGTGAAATTGTATTTGCCTTTCTTGTGTTTTATGATGCTGTGGCTGTTAAACTTTTCACACATTAGTGTGGTTGGCCTTTTAAATAGTGGCTTCCTGGTTATTGACAAAATAGTCTTGTGGGCTTCCTGGTTATTGACAAAATAGTCTTGTGGGACACATAAACTAGGCATTGAATATGGAATAACTGTAAAATTTAGAATCAAGTGTCTTTTTATGGGAACACAAAAATGAGTATGTTGCTGCTGGTGAATATGATCAAAACGTGACAATATCTAATGATTTGATGATATGTCCTGCAGCAGGACTTGGCAGGATGTATTAAGTGTGTTTGCCTATGAGGTTGCACATATACAGAACTTACCACACACGACTTGTGACCTTACTTATAAAGACAGCTGCAGTACTCACATAGTTTGCCCTTAAGATAGATGCATATCATCTCATAAAATGGTCTCCACCACATAGATTAATGTCTATATACTTTAAGTTTATATTGTCAAGTTTATAAAATCACATTTAAACTTGGCATTATACTGCAGGACTGCGGGATTTATATTAATTTGTATTCATTTAAATACACAGAAATGGTTGAGTCTAATAATTATTAAGTAGAAACTATAAATACAGTTAACTTCAGAACATCACTAAGACACTTGCAAGAAAATATGTTTGGGTTTGTTGCTCTCTGAGAGCACATGGTAATAGCACTGTGCATGGAAACTTGGTCTCCTATTTTAGTAACATTAAGCAGGCATGATATCAGCAGCTTATGTTTGTACTTCAAAGTAGATCAGGGTATGTGGTTGCAAGGCATCCAACTACTATAATACCAAGAGAGCTGCTGTCAAATCCACCACAAATACCACATGCACATGCACAGATTCTGTCCTATAATTACAGGTTAGTTAAAGTCAAAAGTGGGGGAGCATCAAGTCATTACACACAAATGTCAGTCAGACTTTATTTACAGATAACACAGATAAATGACTGCTGTGCTTACTGTGGTACCATTTTGTTCTCTGTATAAAAAAAATGACCTTTGTCATCATCACATCATCCTATTGGCTTGACTGCTTAGGCCTTTAGGACAAAAATATTTAGCCATAGGCTAAGTAGCTACAGGATGGAGGAAGAAGAAGCAGTTTAGGTTCCAGTGTTTGGCTGCCCCTTCCTTGATCTTGCATAGTCCACTTACTGTAGATTTCCTCTCACAAAAGTTCTGGTCATCAGGCTCCTTCCTCTTTTACCTCTTCCTTTTCTGAATCACGCTCTCCATCATCCTTCTTCACATGACGCTCTAACAGCACCATCACCACTCCCATTAGCCAAGCCAGCACAGTGCCAGCTGCAAAAATAACAAAGCCAATAGCTACAAAAAACAGATAGTCCTGGTGACCCAAACTTGGGTGGCACTGCATCCGCAAATGAAGACCCAGCTCTGCCAGGCGCAGGCCCTGCATGTCAGAAGGGTTCTCACACACCGTCAGTCCCTCATCTTGAAGGAAAGCACATGGTAAAAAAAAAGAGAATCAAAGTAACATTCAAAATCAAAAACATAATTTAGGTCTTTAGTGCATAATCCCTCAGGCCCACCTATTAATGGTTCAGAGTTATTTGTATAAATTGTATTGTGATTGCAATCAAATCAAATCAAAGGCTTATTTTTCATGACATCAATTTGCATTCCTATAAATATAGGCTAATTTGTCATAAAAAAGTATAACAGTAGTGCACCTGTCTTTACATCCCAGACCTTTTCTATCCTTACTAGAGCTGACTTCAAGCCTCCCCCCTTTAAAACTATTTTCAGCTTCTCGCCTTGCATAATGATATGTTAATCTTCAATGCAGAAGGAGGGAGGTTCTTTTGGTCTTCTAGCCTCTGGATTATGTGGCCTATTATTCCCCTGCCCAAAAAGGCATGAATGACAATATGACATATTGACTGCCACATATGTATAAAGTCAGTACATGCACTTCATCTAGGCCAGTACATTAGGGAATTGGTTTGCAAATAGGGGGAGGGGGCTCAATTGTGTTGTGTTTTGGATGTGTTTTCCTCAGAGATACTTAAGTGGCTTCGTTCTCTTCCAGAAAAATTTGACTGTCAGCAGCTGATTGAAATGTAGCTATATTTAATTATGCATTTTGAAACTGAGATGCTGGTGAATAATTAACATAGACCTATTTTGCTACAAGCTTCAAGCAATCAAGCACGGGACAATGCGCATGATCTCATCACAGTAGCTCATTTAATTGTTATGGTGTTGGATTTCGGGTCAGATTAAACCGACACACAGTAGGCCTATAATGTTATGCGTATAACAACAACTTAATTTCATTTAGCCCATTCAAAACATTACCAGTGAGTAGGCAGCTGGGGACTCACCTGAAAAAATTCTGACAGCCACAAAATATAGCCTACCTTGAAATCTGAAGGTCTCTACTTGCATCCATAAGCAAAGATCTTCAATCTCACAGACGCAGTTCCACGGATTTCCACTTAAACCTAGCGATCGTAGACCAGGTAAACTTATCAGTGAAGTAACATTGAGCATAGTCAAATTATTTCGACTAAGGTCAAGAACTTGAAGCGCAACGTTCTCTGCGAATGCGGACGGGTGTATCTCGGAAAGCATTGGATTGTTCGTCAATCGAAGCATCACCAAACTTGCCAGGGGACCGAATGTCTGGTCCTCTATCTTTACAAACATGTTGTAAGACAGATCCAGGTAGACAAGCTTGCGGAGATTTCCAAAGGTGGACTCAGAGATCTCCCTGATGGAGTTGCTGCTGCAATCCAAGTATACCAAATCGGATAAATAATTTAGCTGTAGCGCTGGCAGTTCATCAATATAGTTATTAGAAATAATTAGCTGGCGCGTGGCAAGTGGCAGGTTGTTGGGGAAGGTAGACAACCGCTGTCCTGAACACTGGACGACGAGTTGTTCGTCACACACGCACCGCTCAGGGCATCCAGCGGTAATTTGCGTTGGAGATGGAGCGCTTCTCCAGCAGATTACCAGCAGAACGACTATCCGACACTGCGTGACCAGTGGGTTGTCAAATAGCATGATATTATTCAGATCTTCATAAAGTCCCTTGACGTTTGCAGCTCCAATGATAGCAGCCGTCACATTTGGTTATCGCGTTTGGCCAAGCCAGATTAGGAGTTAGCTACCCTTAAAAGTATCCTTTCTCCCGCGCAGCCTACACATTCAAGTGAATCTAAGCAGCGAAATGAGTAGTGGTGTGAAGGAGTTACATTTAGCAACTGCCAGCATGCATGCATGCATGCACGCAGCTGTTTGTCCTGCATCCTCGCTGAAGCGCGCGCATGAGAGAGAGAGAGAGAGAGAGACAGAGAGAGAGAGAGAGTTCTAGGCTACAGCTTATCAACTAATACCTTTCACCAATCTTCCTTTTCTTGAAATTGTCATTTTATAGGCTTACTAAAAGCCAGTCGCAGCTAAAAAAAAAAAAAAAAAAGCTATCTGCAAGTAAGTCTTGTGTGCTTGGTTGATAATAAAACAGTTGGGAATAGAAAACATTTTTGAAAACTGGTTTAATTAAGTTTAAAAAGAAAAACCTTTGAAGAATGATTAGACCATAGGTTGCCATGGCCTGCAATATTCCTGTCATAACCTCGGCCTCTGTTGAAAAATTAAAAGGTTGCTTCTTTGTCAGTCTGCTAAGTTATTTGAAGGCTACGTTTTAATCATAAGGTAGCCTATAGTTTGTGCACTCAAGACATGTCAACATGCAACAATTCATTGACAAAAACAGGTGCACTCCAGCCTATTTTTAGACTTAAAACCTTGTGTGCATGTCTGGTAACTACATATGAAAACAAACATGGTTACTTTGTATAGTACATTCATGTACTAAGACTAAATTCTAATTAAACTGATTTAAAATGTATTCATTAGCCCCTTATTTGACTGGTTTGAGCCATGAGTTCCAACAACTCTGAAACTACACCCCCCACATGGCGCCAAAGCCAGTGTCCCGGATGTTGAGCGTACCGGAAGAGAAGGAGGTGTCTTCCCTGGCCATCTTGTGGCAGCTTTACCCGAAGTATTGCATCAAGCCTCGTAGAATCGGAGGAGAATCCCGTAGAAGGGGCGCCATCATGCCCGGACATCTGCAAGAAGGCTTTGGTTGCGTCGTAACCAATCGGTTCGACCAACTATTAGATGATGAATCAGACCCCTTTGAAATACTCAAAGCAGCAGAGAACAAGAAAAAAGATGGGGCCGCCACTGGTTCTACGAAGACTGCTGCTCAGGCTGCAAAGCAGCCAAAGAAAGAGTCACAAAAAGATAGAAAGAACCCTTTGCTCGATAAGAAGGAAGATTCACAGGCCCCAGTACCTCTGAAGAAAGAGGGTAAGTTCTGAAATACTTTTGCAGCCAAGCTTAAAATGTGAATGACTCCCCAGTGAAAAAAATATCATGAGGTCAACATGGTTCCTGTCTGATGTTATGAACAAGTTGGAGGACATATCACCGTAGTTTGCTCAAATAAATCATGAATATACGGTCTACATCTAACCGTTGTACAGTTAATGCAAAGATCGAGGCTGTTTAGTGGGTCTAGTGATACAGGTCAAGTGCGTCAGTGCATGTTTACACGCAGTTTGTTGACCCGCTTTGATAGATAGCAAGATGCTACTTGGCTAGCCATAACTGTCAACCAGGATGCTCAAGTTGGGTAGCCACAAAGCTAACGATATCCATTAAGCAAGCGGGCCAAACGCATTCAGCCAACTGCGCTTTATCAGGCACAAGATAATGAAGAGCGTTTTTTTATTTGGTGTTAGTCTTAGCCCAGTATGGTAAAGTGATACGTTGTATTCTTCTGAAATTGAGGCCTAAAAGGATACAATGTAATCACTGACATTACTGTTACATTGTTATTGAGCGCTAAATGAAGGTGTAACGTTTCTCGTAACATGAAGTTAAAATGCAAGGTATATTTCTATGTTGTAAGATTTTTTTTTAACTACAAGATTGTCAGCTGGTTGAGTGTGTGGCGCTTGCTATTTTACCTGAACATTATCGTAACCATTATATTCAATCAGTTATGGCAATACTGTTTTTCAGAATAATGCATCTGAATGCATTGTTCTCCTCTTCCGTCTGTGTTTGGCTCCATGGGTAATGCTAATTTAGAAGAAAGTATGGTTGTCTAACCTGTCAATTAGTGGATATAATTTACTGAACATTTAACACATTTGTGATGTACTCCACAAATGTCTGTATGTTATTTTTATTTGTGTGCGTTATTTGTGGTTGTAATCTATTTTTAGGCATGAGGAGAGTCGGTAGGAGGCCAGACCAGCAAGGGCAGGCTAGCTCCCAGCAGCAGGGAGGTCAGGGGGAGGGTCGTCAAGGTGACAGAAGGCCAGACAGACGACCCCCACGAGAACGGCGCTTTGATAAACCAGCTGAAGACAAGCCAGAAGGAGGTGAATTCCCAGTGGACAAGTAAGTTATTGTTTCTCTTAACATGTTATGGATGGACACTAATAACACGCATGCTGTTTTCAGTAATACAGCAATGTCATGTGTACACAAAGGGATCTCTAAATTGAGTACACATACCACACAAGTGGGTCAGGGGGATTCATTGTCGGACAATTATTTGTCTTGTCACACTATAAAATTTAACTTTTCGCTTTGGCTTGTTTTTTAACCCTCCTCAGGCCCTCTAGTGACAGGCCTCAGCGCGGACGTGGTGGTGGACGAGGGGGCCGTGGACGAGGGCGTGGAATGGGACGGCCTGATGGCTTTGACTCGCGTGGCAAGCGTGAATTTGACCGACACAGCGGTACTGACAAAACGTAAGTTCTGAATTTTTGTGATGGTTACAAGGTGGTGAAGGACATACAGTCTGTGTTTGTGAGAAGTAGTGTTGGTGGGACTGGTGGGGCTGGGGCTTTTCTGTTGAACTGCAGGGAGGTGGGGTTATTGGTAAAAAAAAAAAAAAAAAATTAAAAAAGGGTTCAAGGGACGCTGGCATGTATTTCTCAAGTTAATTGGCACATTTTTTTCATGCTAACAGGCAGAAATCTGAGGATAAGCGTGGTGGGAGTGGATCGCACAACTGGGGCAATGTGAAGGATGAAGCTAGGTATGTTGGACTTCCAACCAACACAGACTCTTCAGTAGAAATCTGCTGTCTTTGAGAATCCCTCTTTTAAAACCTTTATCTGCCTTGGTTACATTCATGTACAGCATCACTCTGTCGTTCCTTTGTTGCCACACATAAGAGTATGTTTTGCATGTTATATTAGGGTAATAGATTACCCTATTATCCAATAATGCAGCAGATTGTCAAAGCCATCAATGGTGTACTATTTTTTCGGCATTGCAGTGAACATGACACGTCTGCTACCCATGAGGAAACCCATGAAGGAGAGGAACATCCGCCTGCTGACTCTGAAAATAAGTGAGTATGCCTCAGTAATGGAATACCATGAATGTTGGACACACAGTTGATCTGTTCTGGTTGTCTTGTTGGGGATAATGCCATTAAGAGGGGAGATGACTGCTCATGGTATTGGGTATTGTGTGCCCTTGTCCTTTTTTTGAAGGGAAAATGAAGCTGAGGAGACAAAGGAGGAGGGACCCAAGGAAATGACCCTGGACGAGTGGAAGGCCATGCAAAACAAGGAGCGCGCCAAGGTAGAGTTCAACATCCGCAAGCCCAACGAGGGCAACGACGGCCAATGGAAGAAGGGATACGTGCTGCACAAGTCCAAGAGCGAGGATGTCGCTGTGGTACGTGTGTTTCCTCTCTTCTCACAAGCGGCAGGTAGCTACACTTATGTTGGGCATTAGGCATATTTATGGTCCAACATCCTCCAGATGTCTTTCTGCTAGAGATCAAGTAGTTTACACAAAGGCTTTATATTGTTTGTGTATTTTACAGGGCTGACAAAGTTAGCGTGTTTATAATCTGCTAATGGCGACATTTGTTTCAATCTCGATAGAGAGATTGCATTAACACAGGATATTAAAATAGCTGTCAATTTTGCTCATTTTTGGTAAGGAAAAATGCATGTTTTTGTGGGTTGCTAGCATGCAAAATCAAGCTAGTTATAATATTGAATGTGTGGTAAAATGTAGCTCACAACTTGTCAAATGAATCATGGCCAATTAAATCCTGCATATGAAATGTGATGAAAGCTTACTAACACTTTTCCAGGTGTAACGTGCAAATGAGCTACATTTGTGAAGGTGCACCTTTTCTTACCTCAACCGTGAATAACTACATAGTTTTAGGAGACTAATTACGATTAAAATTTTTATCCATTTGACAGCTGTATTTTAAACCATGTGTAACTAATTTCAGCTGAAAGCTCATTTCAGCTCATTTCTTCAGATGATGTCACTCCTAATCGTTATAGTTAAAAAATGAAAAATGGAACAGAACCAGATAAACTGATTCAATAATTTTGAAATGCAGAAATCAATATATCTTGATCAATATATAGATTTAGTGTATTACAATTATTTCTTCTCTTTTGGTCAAAAGGCGGGTGGTGGATTGATTGACACTGGAGACGCCGATGCTGAAGCATACCAGAAGGTAAAGTCCATTTGTAATGTTTAAGTTTCTCTCTTTACATTCCATCTAAGGGGTTCATTGGTCCATGATGGCCATGAAATTTTGCCAACATGAAATTTTGCTCAGTTCAAAGGACACTACAAACTAATTATAGGTCAGTGTGCAGATTGTGCTTTTTCCAAAAGATTTGACCTATGTTGCATTCAATGAAGCATGTTTACCCTCTTGTTCGCAGGTTGATGACGGAGCTGGAGAGCACCACTTCCGCAAGCCGGCCAATGACATCACCTCTCAACTGGAGATCAACTTTGGAGACCTGGGGCGCCCTGGGCGTGGCCGTGGGGGCTCTCGCGGAGGCAGGGGAGGCCGTGGTGGAGGCGGCAACCGGCCAAGCCGCGGTGGCGGCCGTTCAGAGAAGGTGGGTGGAGGGTCAAATCCAAATTCTGTGTTGCAGTAACTTATAGAAATTAAAATGTTAGATTTAAATATAGAAATATAAGAATTCCGTCTGTCTTGATAGTTACCCTTTTAACAAGCTCACACATAGTACACATGTATGTCCGTTCACTGTCTAAAACTGTTAGGGTTAAAGTATTCAGTCATGAAGCTTGGTAATTAAAGCAACACTGACGGAAATGTCATGAGCTGTCTGCTTCCGTCATAAGTGAAGCAACTTTCAATTACAAGTCTGATTAGCTCAGTTTAGCAAGCTAAAGTTGGCTACATTTGCTGTGGTGATGAATGAAGATGCTAGTTAGCAAGCTAAGGAAGTTAACAAGCATCAACCAAAATTCTCCTCAGTATCACGTTTGGAAGGGTACTTAGTTTAGAATTCACGGACCTTCTGAACATCATTACTACCTTAACAA
Source organism: Sardinella longiceps (assembly GCA_027497455.2). NCBI lineage: Eukaryota > Metazoa > Chordata > Actinopteri > Clupeiformes > Clupeidae > Sardinella > Sardinella longiceps. Next base: position 12,447,626 of record JAODXP020000034.1, on the reverse strand, counting down.
ATTGCCCTCAAAAATGTGTCAAGCTCCTTGTAGATGGTGCTCAGTGTAACTTCTATTTTAGCATGTCATTGACTGAGTAAAGCAACGTTTTCTTCCACGGGGGATTATTTTTCGCTCTTTCCCCTTTTTCGCTAGTTTTTAGTGGTTCATTTCAGATGTAAGATGAAATGGGGCAACTATTTGTTGGTAAATTATTTGTAACTTTAAAGGTGCCCCGCCACACAAAGCCGTTTTTACCTGTTGCTTTTGGTATAGAATAGTTCTATATGACCTCAAGTTACACAGTGCATGTGAAAATGTAATACTGTCTTCGCTATAGGCAATAGCCCATTAAAAGAAATATGCAAAGAAATTAGGTCAGTTTGAATCCATAGTCAGTGCTACGTAGTATAGACGACGTTACAGCCATTGGCTGACTGAGGAGAATTATCGCCCAATCCATGCTCTCCTGTATTTGACTAAAGCCCGCCCCTTGAAATACTCGCGAAAAAGAAGGAATATCCATGAAATGGTAACAGGCAACTTGTCGAATTCAACAGTCTTGGTAAGTGTAATCTGACTGTGGATGTAGGCTAACAGTCGGCTACTCTTGCAATAAGTATCTGATTATGTTGGCTACTGTGACATCCTGACTATGTAGTAAGCTTACCTTTGCAAAGTGGCCGTTTACAATCTGCAAGCTAGGTTGGTGCAGATATCCTCTTTCTCGGTTTCATGATAATACTCCAAGTTTTTTTTTCGTACCTCGCAATTCGCAAGTAAAACTAATGTAAATATTCGTCCATGTGCTTTACAACGTCAAGCTTCAGCAGCGAATCAGAGCGCAGCCCATTGTAACAGTGGGAAAAAAAAACGGAAGAACCGCATGAAATTTTCGAAGGCTATTCCTACAGGCTGCAAACGATCTCATTACGGTCTCCTTGGACCGTTCTCAGTCCAAGTGAAGTCACATACCCTATTTGTAGACCTCAAAGAACAATTTAAATTACCTGTAGTGGTGTGGCATGGCACCTTTAAAAGCTTTCTTTTTTTCCTTGACTTTTAAACTTTAAAGACGGAGAAACAGTGCAGCATTTCTTTGCCCTTAAAACTGACACACTGAGCACATTTTAAACATATTTGATCAACGAGTCATTAAAATTGGTGAGATCATTAATAAATATGGAGAAAAGAAGTGACTCAAATGTTGATCCCTGAGGCACACCATGCTGTTTGAGTTTTAAGTGTCAGATTTCTTACCATTCTTACCAAAAATTGCAATTGGTGCATCTCTGGTTACTATTAGATGTTGGTTTATTGAAACTAGTTTCGACTCAGACTAGAGCTTCTGAACATAGAAGGGGGGAAATGCAAGTTTGGTTCCGTGGGTCACGGCCATGTGTCACAAAGCTCTGTAGAGAAAAATGCAAGCACAGACTGAGAAAACGGCCAATCCCTCATAGGGAGCCTTTAACTTCAAACACTTGGTAACTCTTGTTGTTATAGTTGTTAATATCCTATGTGGCACAAAAATGTTTTAGTGGTCTCTACAGAATCTGTGCTGGCATAACATCCTTAGCTTGACTAAATACACAATGTGCTAAACACCAAGAAATTTGCTAGTCTTGTTCCATCTGTTTAGTGACGGTAGCTTTATTGTTGTTGGTGCTCTATCCGTGCCACACATAAAGCTATAAATTTCACTTCAGAGTGTCTCGTCAAATAAAAGGTGCATGCTAATGTGATACCTTTGCTTTGAATGTCCACAGGCGAGCGGCGTGTCAGTTCCTAATGTGGATGACCCAGAGGCCTTCCCAGCCCTGGCCTAAAGCCGAGCACTGCTACCAGCCATCCCAGATGCCCCTCCGGGCCCCTCCTCTACGAGGCTTGCATGCTTACGGATCCTTCAATTCTTAAGAAAAAAAAAGAGAACGGGGAAAAAAAAAGATTTTAACAATGAGACAGACTGTCATAAACACCATTAACACTGAGGACTGAGTTCTACCCCTTTTAAAAGGAAATTTAAAGAAAATCAAAATGGACTTCTCTTGTTACACTGAAGCAAATTATTGGTAGTTTTTGTATTTAGAAACATGATAGCAGGGATGTTTCATACAGTATTTTCTTTTTTTCTTTTTTTTTCCAGAGATTGTGCATTCTCCATGATTTATTTTTTATTGCAGCTTGAATGTATGCATTTCCAAAACAGTTTAAGTGTGTTGCTGGCTCCTGTTGTGCATCAAGCCATCCTCACACATTTGATTTTAGAATTTTAAGATTTTGGGGATCACCTGATAAAGTAAAAGAGGAATGTTGGCTGACGTGATATTCCAGAACTAAGACCTCCATTCCCATTTTCAATTTCCAATCATAATATATGATTATATTATAATTGTAGAAGACCAGACATACCTGTGTGTGTATGTGTGTATAGTTTTGAAAACCCTGACATGGAGCAGACATGATATCTAGCTGTGTGGGGTTTTGCTTTCTTTTTCTTTTCTTTTTTCCCCCCTTTTCAGCGCTTGCCATTGAGGGCAGATGCTATCGTGGGTTTGTTTTGGGTTTTTTTTTCTTTTCACTTTGACAGCTTTGTTTTGTTGTGTGGACCAGTGGTCTTTGTCCTTGTGCTTGTCCTTGACCATCATTGAGATGTGTCCCTGCGCTTGTAAAGGCAGCCAGGGACCAGTGTAAATTCAGGCTGGTCCTTGTAGGTTGTAATGGTTGTCTTATAGAAACTTTAGGACCACTATCAGAAAAACAAATGTGTGTATATATATTTGTGCTTGTGTGTGGGTGTGTGTGTGCTCGTGTGAAGGATTGGGTGTGTGCTTGTAAGTGTGTGTGTGCGAGTGTGTTTGGATGATAAGGACTTATATTTTGAAGTACTCATCTACCATGAACGTATCCTCCCAAACCTAGATCCCAAAGTAAAGCAGCTGAGTTTCTCCTTGAATTAGTTTTGTGTTGAGAATTTGTAGTGTATATTTTCTAGGTTATATTGTGAATTTATCTTGCACTTAGTTAACATATCCCAGCATCATATATACGCACGAATTGTCAACAGTACAATGATTTTTTTTTTTTTTTTTTTTTTTTGACCATGCCCCCACCCTTTCTGTGGTCTGCTATTTTTTTCTATCTTTTTTTTTATTATTATTATTAATATTATTATTATTTCTAAGAATTACGATTATTCAGTGTGGAACAATAGAGTGCTATTAAACCAATAAATGCCAATCTTGCCCATATCTGTACATCTGATATTGCACCATATCCTGGGCAACAGGAGGACCTCTTGGCTCATGTGACAAACATTTAGTTTAGATGGAACATAAGAGCACCTCAGAAAGTAAAATGGGGAAATTCGATTTTCAGGGCTGTAGATTGACACTAACCCCAACGCACTTGCGTTCTTCTGTCAATTTTTCAATTGAAGAGCCATACTGGTCATACAGACATGGGTGACATTGGAATGATTTATTTTGTCTTGGACAAACGAGACTTCTGCAAACATCCCTGTTCAATAAAAGTACTTAGAGGTGTTAAATGTACACCACCGTGAGTAGTGTTTGGATTGATGTTAAGGGTGGGTTACCTGGGTGTATTTCTGTCAATTGTATATTAGCTTACAGTATTCACTGCAAAGGTGTTGGAAGTTGTTCATATTTATTATGTAGAAGGCAAAGAAGGGACCTGAAGAAATTCGTCTACTTGTAACTTTACTGTGCTTTCCCCTGGCTAATGTAGGTCCTAATATTTATGATAATTTTGTTACAATATCTGTAGTGGTCTGATCCATGACAAATATGCAGCAAAATGATGCATTCCCACCCAAGGAAATATTCAGGGAAGTCATAAAAGACCTTTGTACAACTTTGTTGTATTGTTGCTGGTGGTGCCTTTCACCTATTGTCCCATGCCTCTCTTCCACTGTCCTGTGCTGTGCTGTGCTGTTACCTATTGTATGTACTCCTCTTTGTCCCATGTGGGACATAAGTCTTCAGTGAGCTGTCTCCCATCACATGTGATCCTTTGCTGCATGTTGTGCTTCTCCCCACAATATGTTCATCTATTGTTCCTGTGCCCTGTGGTTCTACACGAGTGCAGTTTTCAAGATAACGTTACAAAATGTTTAATGCATCACCCAGAGGGATGAATGGGAACTGTGGCAAAACATTTAAAAACATAACAACCGCTGATTTTTTCCCCCCAGGTGTTGTCTATCTTAAAGCACCTCTTGGGGTGCGGTTTTAGGTCTACTCCATCCTTAACATGCCAAGCCATCTTTGGGAGCGTTCTGGAAGACCTCAAGTCTCTTATCTGCACTGACCACATGCCAGCACAGCATACCAGCAGAACCTGGTTTCTTATGTTTTGGTGTGCCTGTGCCCACAGTATTTGTTTTATGTTTACATCCCCTGTATTTTCTCCCGGTGTGTGTTCAGGGGCCTGACAGCTAGCGGATCAAGGAGAGATGCCTACGATCACGCTAAAACTGCAGAAACTCACAGTGCACCTTTAAGACTAAGGCGGGACATTAGGCCAGTGGTGTAGAACAGTGCACAGGACAGTTAGGCTAGTGGTACAAGACAGGTTGTTGAGTGGCGTGAGCCACCAGTAACACAGTAGGCTTACCATTTATTGTTCGTACTCATCAAGAGGTAGTAGTAGGAGTAATTACTGGTGGCTTGTGCCATTCATTCGCTGTCCCTTGGACTGTGTAGAGAGCCCTGGGAATTATTGTGGCCCTTTGGTCACTTACTGACACTTCAGAGATAAAAACAAAAGTGATAGATGGGCGGAGCCTACAGCAAATGTTTCAGCTCACATGGGAGGATACGTCACTTTTGAACCAATCGAGTGCTTGGAAACGAAATCTGTCCACAGATTACGGAACAAGTCTAAAGTCGAGTAATGGTTGTGGAAATGTGCATAGAAGTCCAACAAAATTCGAAGCATATAGCCAAAGATCATTGGATACTGCTCCACTCTGATATAGTTTTTCGTGTTAACTTTTAGGCTGTGTAGAAAAAAAACGCCTCAATCATGACGACTGTTTTTCTGAAACTTTTTGCAGCTGGGTTTTATGGACTAAGCTCGTTCATTATTGTTGTCGTGAACAAAAGTGTCCTGACAAACTACAGGTAGGCTAAAAACTAGGCTTAAGCACGAGGGTTTGCAATCACCAATTTTGCGATGCATATACTTAAAAAAAAAAAAAAAAAAATCCGGGTTGTCCATAATGCATGTGCCTTGCTTTTCTAATAAATCCATAAAATCTACTTTTAGCCTTAGCCCAGACGTGATAACTATGGATAAATTCAGATAAAGGTATAGAGTCCAAGGTATTCTGTGGGGCAGAGCAGTCTTATTAAACCTTAACAACAGTGCACAAATCACAATTGAATCATAGCCTACTGTATGTTGCAGATTTCCCTCGTCGCTGTGCGTGGGAATTGGACAGGTATGTGACTCAGCAGTCTTTCTTTAAAATAACCACTCAGGCACAGATATTAATAAAGGTGTTTGTTTTACAGATGCTGGCCACTATATTTGTATTAGGGATGGGAAAGACTTTCAAGGTTATATCTTTTCCTGACTTTGATAAAAGCATACCACTTAAGGTGAGTGAGAAGCAGTTTGGCCATGTTTTATGCCTGTCATGATGACTACTGTTGCCCAGAGGGTTTGGCAATTCATCCCAGCCAAGTGAAATTTGATTTATTTAGTTGTGCGGTTCCAGTAACAATATCACATAACAGTCTCTCAAATTATTTTTCATGCAGACATTTCCTCTACCACTTCTTTATGTTGGTAATCAAATAACAGGACTGTTTGGGACAAAACAACTTAAGTAAGACACATCATTCATCATATTACACACAGTAGTGTAGGCCTATAGTTTCATATTGAGGCTATAATTTCATGGCATTGATGAACAAGGCATAACTTGCAACTTGTAAAAAAGAGAGAGAGAGAGAAAAGAGAAAAAAAAGTGACAAGCTACTTACTCTCATTCCATGTCCAGTATTGCCAGTAAGTGGTGAAACAAATGAAAGAAATATTTTTTCTTTGCCAGTTGGGTTCTTATCATGTTTATGTTCTTTGTCTCCAAGTCTCCCCATGTTCACAGTTCTTAGAAGATTCTCAATTCTGTTTACAATGCTGGCAGAGGGGATACTGTTAAAGTAGGCCCATGTTTCCATTACATTATTTACTTCTCATGAAATATCATCAACAAATGAGGGGAAAAAAATAATAATTCCAATGTGAACGTATTTTTGTTTTTAGGAAAACATTTTCTCAAGCTATTAAGCTCACCGTATTTGCCATGATTTTTGGAGCTTTAGTTGCTGCAAGGTAGGTCTATTTCCACATTGCTTTGGATGAAAGCATCTGTAAAGAACCTATAACCAATTATTACACAATTATTATATTGTTGTGGCCTCAGAAAAGCATATATTAAATGTTTAATTACCTTGGGAGGGGAATACCGTATGAAAGGGCTAGAAGAGTAGCGTTTGGAGTATGGATGGGGATTCTACCACACTATATGGCCAAAAAATAACAAAAGAAGAAGAAGAAAAAAAAAATCAAATTCATATAATAGAGCTATTCTACAGCTGAGCTACTGTTAAACTCGTTGATACTATTAATGTGGTTTAACTAGTTGATTAAATACTTGTAGTGAAGCTACTGCCCAACACTGAGAGTGGAATTACTCTGTTTCAAATGGTCTGTGTATTGCAGCTCAGACTTGGCCTTTGACCTCCAAGGATACATATTTATCACAATCAACAATTTATTGACTGCAGCCAATGGGGCATATATGAAGCAAAAACTGGACTCCAGGGTTTGTGGAATTGTTTATCTCAATTTTATGATCATAGTGCATGTGTTTTTTTTTTTTTTTTTTTTAGTTTGACCCTGTACATGTTAAAGGAGAGTACCGGAGTGAATTCAAGCATAGCCCTGTTGAAAGAGCTTGCTAAATGCGCTAGTTAGCGAGTGGAACAAAATAATTTGGTACAGCACAGACCGAACGCAGAAGTGAACAGGCACTTTACACTGAATCAATGGGACCTGACTGTTGGAAACCGAAAGTAAGATCTGAGGTTACATTAACTCAATGTAAAGTGTTTTGCGTTGCGTTAGGTCTGTGCTGCTCGAAAATCTTTCATTTCATGCGAAATATATTGCTGGTAGAAGGCTCGTGCAGCAGGGCTGTGCTTAAACTTACTCCGGTATATTGCTTTAAGTCTCAAAAATGAAAAAGAAGAAAAAAATAATACTTGCCACATTCATTCATTCATCACTACAGTAGGCAGAGATGCAATTAGATGTACCAGAATAACCTTTAATTTTTTAATGAAAAGATGATCTGATGTTTGGATGATTTCTGCCACACCAATGCTTCCATCCATTTTGTGCATACTGTATTCTCAGGAACTGGGCAAGTATGGTCTACTATATTACAATGCTCTTTTCATGGTTGTTCCCACTATTGCCTTTGCATTCTTCACTGGGGACCTGCAGAAGGTAAGATGACTTGGATGCCTTTTTTTTTCTTGGAAAATGTTCATTGAATACTATCTCTTGAATCTCATTGAATACTGTCACTTTCTCTTCACATTTGTTTACTTCCAGGGACTTGAATATGATGGTTGGTCGGATATTCTCTTCATTACTCAGTTTATACTGACGTCTGTTATGGGGTAAAAGAAAATGTTATGCATTCCATTCTATATGAACATTTGTTATATGTGTTGTGTAGATTCAACATTCATCTTTGTCACTAGAATGTACTGAATTAAGGTTCATTGAACATATACAAAAAGGGCCGTCTGTTAACATATTATTGTGAAATATATATGCAAGGAAAACAAAAAGCCCCACCTGAGCAGAAGCAGAAGACATGACGAATAGTCCTATATTTACTTTGTGACACAAGGTCTCTCCCACACCCAGAAAAGAGCTAGGCCAAGGGGCAAATGCTTAGTGAAAGGGACCTTTGATATGATTTCAGGTCAGGTGTGTATTGGTATATTCTCTTGAAACCATACTAAAATCTTTTCAAAAATCTTTGCAGGTTCATTTTGATGTATTCCATTGTGCTTTGCACTCAGTACAATTCTGCACTGACGACCACTATTGTTGGTTGCATCAAAGTAAGTAGAAGATATGTACCGATAGTAAAGGAAAACATTTGGCACTGGAACTGTATCTAAAACATCACTGTTGACTTATTGCAGAATATTTTGGTGACCTACATGGGAATGTTCTTTGGTGGAGATTACATCTTTACCTGGGTGAATTTCATTGGATTAAATATAAGGTAAAGAGAATTTCAGAGACTGCTGATATAAAAGGGATGCATCGTAGTTGGCATAGTTGGTTTCTGGAAATGCTCACTTCCTGCCTACTATGTAGTGTGCTATTTGTATACTGATCTTTGCAGATAGAAGCATGTGATATGCAGTACATGAAAATAGAACAAGAGAAGTGTGTGGGGTAGAGCACCTGCAGACTATTAATTAATGTGATATACAGGCAATGCTCTGTAGGCCAATGGTCATTTTGGGGGTGGGGCTGTTATAATTTACTCATTATTTTCTTGAAGGATATTGGGCTATCTTCCATATTCATGCAGTGTGTCCATCTTACAGTGTTTTAGCTTGCCATAAAGTTATTATTATAAATCATGGTTAACTACCATGGACAAAAATGTCGTGCCATTTTTTGGTCCAGCCCTGTGAGGTACTGGCCATGTGTTTAGAAGGCATCTTCAGCTGCTTGCATATACTGCACACAGGGCCATAAAATGATCAATCAAGCAAGACCACTTAATGCTCTCACTTTTTGAATATATAATCAAGTGTATTACTCACATGAATACTTTATTCATTCAACAGCATTGCTGGCAGTTTAGTGTACTCCTACATAACCTTCACAGTGGAACAGGAACAGAAAAGTAAGTACACCAACATTTGCGAATTAAGTAATTTGTTATGACTAACAAGTGCCTATGTTAATAAGTAGCCAGTTAATGATGGTGAAGTGTGTGTGTCAATATAAAGTGTTACCAAAAAAAAAACTGATTAATCCTGATTAATATGCTTCCACTTTCCTGACATGCACTATGCTCAATTGTACAGCTAGAAAATGGCTAGGCTATCAAGTTAAACTAGGGGAAATAATTTCTGTTTGCCCAATAATAGGAGGGAGAAGTAAACATTTATCAAAATAGACTAATATTTCCCAGAACTTTCCTTTGAGGTCTTGGTTGCATCAATCTCTCTCTCCTGACTGTTGGTCACATTGACATAGATTAGCCGGTTGTGGATCTTGTTTAAGAAGTTACTTGCTGTTTGGGAATCAGTTGGGGTAGGGGACAGGTGTGAATCTCCCCATTTGAAAAGAACACAGTCAGCTAATTGGCATAATGGCCTAACCAGAGCAAAATAATAATGCAACCTACTCTAGCATTCATATCCTTCCTGGAAGAAATTGGTTGCAACTAATGGTGATCAATCTTTATTAATCTTGCCAAAATGTTGTGATAAGGTACTTAAAATAATAACTTGAAAAGCAGTGAGAATGCAGACTTCCGCCAAGCCAATAGGGTCACTGAGTTATTTTGCACACAAATACACAGACAGACAGATAAACCAACACCAGTGAATACATAACCTCCTTGGCAGAGATAATAAAAAAAAAACTCACAAGGGATGATGAAGACTGCACATTAGTCACTTTAGCATGGAAACATGGTATTTCAAAATGTCTGCATATACAAGGTTAATAAGTTTCATGGCATTCAAGTTTCAATGCATTCTCTTTAAGCTCTGCTAAAAATAATATCTATTCCCCTCAGAAAAATCTTAAGATTCGTCTGCTTGGTTAAAATGTGACCACTTTGAAGAATGTCACATTATGGTGAAGAGCAAGAAAAACTCAAGGAATCCACTGAGGCATTCATGTTGCAGTTCAGATGAGTTCATGAATCACAAGTGTTATTTTATAAACACTCAATACTTGACATTCTTAAACACTATTTTTTTTAAATCTAAAACATTTACATGATTTTGGTTTTGTATGTAGCAATGCTGTAACATTACATTACTTGAATTTACACATGGCTCAAATGGTTAAATTTCATGTTGAAAACAGAATTGATATTGATATTTGAATTATATATTTTGTTACAAGTGGTGTTGTACATAAAGTTTGGGAAGCAAATTGTACCATGTGGTTGTATACATGCTTTACATTGATGATTTACAGACAAACATAATTGATCTGTCTTGAATTTAATATGAACAATTGTGCTCTTTTGAATGTAGAAGTGACCAAAATTGTGTAACAATCAACAGAAGCAGTGACAATTCAGTAATATTATGGAATGCCAAATTCCCCAAAAATAAAATGGGTCATAATACTGTATCAAAACAATTCCATGTCCAGGATTCATTTTCATATAATTAAATTAAATTGGTGATGCAGATGAAAACTACCTGTAAAGCCCTGTCCTACAAATATACAACAAATGATTGAATATCACAACAGCTTGCCATAACAACATTATGTGATGGTTAAACACATTTTACAGGTCCATTCATTTTAACCACACATGCAATTCTACTTGACTTTCCTGGAAATCATTTTTTATTATGGTCAAGAGTAAAATCCAGAAAATAAAAAACAGTACATTACTGATGTCAAAATGGATAAATGAAATTTAACTTTGAAATTGAACATTTACAGTACAGCATCAACAAGGGGACAGCAGAGCTGTCTGCACAACTAAAGAGGTTTTTCTTTCACATTTCACCATTAGAGTAGGAGACATCTGAAAAAGTAGCTTTTCAACTCAATACTGTAATTTTATTCAACTGTATTGCTGGCAGTTTACACTCCTACATTAGCTTCACAATGGATCAAGAACAACAGAGCAAGTCATGCGTCAACTAGTACTTACACAACAAGCTTTGAGGAAACCAGTTCAAATTCCAATATTAAGTCGGTAGGAGTACTAATAATCTTTACATCAGAAAGGTCTATTCTCAGTTTGGTCAAATTTGCAACTGCAAAAAAAAAAAATAAATAAAAAAATCATCAGCCCAGCAAGGCCCACAGGCCAAAGACTACTGCAATACAGTAATTTGATACAGCTGTCAGTATCACTGGAGGAGTATCTCATGTAAATAACCATTTAAATATGTCCTTCCTTGATGGGTTTTGTGGGCATTTCGACAAAAGACAATGGATGTAGACAGATTTATAGTGTGGTTATCAAAAAAAAGATCTGTACAAGTTAAGAAATCTATACAAATTTTACACGTCAAATACATGATATACATGCTTTCCCAACACAAAGAAATGAGTGTTTAGAGAAAGTCTGAGAAAGGTAAGAATTATTAAAAAATAGAGCTAGTGTGCTGACTATTGTGTTTGATAAGAGACATCACTGATGTCAAACACTCTCTAACAAACCTTGGGGAAATCCCCAACTGGCTTATTTATAAACAAAATAGGTTGCAGGTCTAGTCTTAACTTATTATTATAAACTACTGTGAATGTATTCAATACATGATCTCACCCATTTCATCATTCCAAATGTGAACAAAAACAGAATAAAAAGTGCATCTTCATGTGCCTGATCTCCCCACATTTCAACCTCAGTAGCAGAGTCAAGTGTCACTCACATTCCCGTTCCCTACCAAAATGGCTTTGACAGCAATTGAACCACTTAATATACTTTTATAGAAAATATAAATATATTGTTATAAAAATATTACAGACAATTTTTCATACAAACGGAGGACAATGTCTTTCATCCTTTGCTAACAGTCCCTGGAAGAAAGGGGTGTGAATGATATAAACAAATGGGAGTGATATGAGCTGCCCTCTGTCCTCTCCACTCCACACATTTTTTTTCTTCTTTTTTTGGGGGGGGGGGGGTGGTGGTTACGCAGAGTTTAAGGGAGGCCACAATGCTGGGTACAATCAGAGTGCTGCCTGCCATCTTGGCTCTGAATTTGGTCTGGGATTTGGTGTGTGTGTGTGTGTGTGTGTGCGTATGTGTGTGTCAGGGTGCTCCTTCAATCCTCCTTTGCTCGGGATGCCTCCAGCTCAGCCAGAGGTTCGCCATCAGTCCGGCACTTCTTGGCTAGTGGCTCATACACTTCACAGTCATTCTGGAGCCCCACTGCACCGTTGCCATTGGAGCGGAGTGTCTCTGCACAGCCGTTGGAGTCACTGGACAGTGATGAGTGCACATGAGCAGGGCCGTTTGTCTGGGCCGGACCTTCGCTCTTCACCTCTCCCCCAACACTCATGGGTTGTGCAGATAGGAACGGGGCAGCTCCCACACTATTTACGCCTGGCAAATTTCAGTACAAAAAACAGTTAGTAAGCACACAACTGTAGTGACTAACACCTTAAAATGTAACAACTTGTCATGTAACAACTGCATTGCCCTGTAGCTAAAGGAGACAAGTCAAGTCAAGGTCAGTGTATGTAGAGGAAGGAACTTGCATCATCAAAATCTATTTCTTCCAAGTGAAAACTTTTTCAGATGATTAATGACCATTAAAAACTAAACGAGCAAAAAAGTATCCCAGATTACCATACTTCAACCTACTGACCCATTACCTGTAGCTATAGGACTAAATACAACATACTTCACTGTCTGGCCCAGATGTACAGTTTTATGGGAGGGAGATAACGGGGGGGGGGGGGTGTCTATCCTTACCGTTGTGGTTGAGTCCATCATCCCGCTCCGAGTGGCTGGTGGTGCTGCTGCTGGAGGCGGTGGGGGGTGGGGAGGCGGCTCGGCTGGAGCAGGCGCTCTCTGTCTCATCCAGCAGGCGGTCCATGTAATCCCTGCAGCACAGCAGCCACAGCACATCATCACTCACAGCCACAACCAGACATAACCATCAACCATAACCACCACCACACCAGACATAATCAGCTCGGATGCCGACCCAACACGGGCAAAAATGGTGACCTTCGGTGTGCTCACGTTTTGCTCGGAGAAGGCACAAATGGGCAAGGACGACTTATCTCAAAGGCTGGAAATGCTGGGCGAGTACAATTCCAGCAACTGAAGATTGCCGTCTTGTAGGGTAGCATTCAATTGCAGCAAAGAATGTACCGCAGTACCTTAATTTTGACCAATATTGAAAGCAGCATTGATGCACCATTCATGCTGCCATCAACATCCTAAATTCTGTGGCACAAAGCCGCAACCTCCCGGTTTCAGAAACACTCTAAATGTGATTGTGACTAAGAAAGATTATGATGTTCACTTACGTCACTCCAGGGTGAAGATTGTATTTCCTCTTTCCAAGTCTGGTTTGCTGTGCAAAAAAATCATAGCGCTCAGACTTCTTCCACATGTAGTAAAAGGCCACACATTCCCCTACAGACCTTGTTCTCACCTGGAAACCCAATGAAACATGAAACAAATTTAGTAATTACAATGCGACGATTTTGCCAATTAATATAATTTCAATATAAACACTATCCCACCCAAGAATGAAAGATCAAAGACCACCAACCTTGTTGGCCTGAATTAAGTGAAAGTCTTTGCCATAGGCTTTCAAGCCCTGCTCAAAGTTTCTACACTCTTCCTCTGTCCAGACAGACAACTCCTCTGAAAGAAAGAAAGAAATGCACACATCTGAGCATATTGTACACCACTTCCCAAACAATCATTTCTAATGACGTATCTGAGAGATGCTGTTTGCCTTGCTGTCCACAGAGCAAATGGGGGTGAAAGCCTGTTTCTCTAAGCACTAGTATCTGTTACAATCATCACTGGTGTAGTGCATTCATTCTCACCTCTTGCTGCCTTCACATTAAATCTCAATCTTCTAAGGGCTTCGTCAGGATCAAAATCACATTTTACCAACTCATACAATGCCTAAGGACAAACAATATTACATGTTAAAATATTGAATAATGATTTGAATACATAAGGAATGAAAATGATTAAAGGAAATCAAGAAGGTGGGCAATAAGTTGAATTCCCAGATTGCTCTTTGATTAATGCTTTTTACCTGTTCATTATCTTTGATATGTGATCCCTCAGGAATTGCGTCCACTCCCCTCTCCTCTCCTGTCCGTGTTGAAGCTTCCGTTAAAAACTCCACAACTTTGCATTCCGGAAGAAATTCAGGGTTCCACAGTAACTGATCGTCATTTTCATACACTACAAGAAACACAAACAAAGTTGTTCAACAAAGAAATTAACACAGAAATTAGCCATTATCAGATATCTTGTATCTACCATTCCATCCTATGGGGGTTTAAGAAAACACTGAAAAACAATGGCACCAAGCTGAGATCTCACCTTTTTCATTTTCTTTATATTTACACAGCCCTGAGGGAGTTTCAGCTTGATACATCGAGCCAACCATTATTTCCTATAAACAAAGGAAAAACATTTTAAATTCATATTTTACAACACTGGTTTTCAACCAAAACATTTTTTTGATACAAAATACAGTATACCTTCTTCCAGTCCTCAGAAGGAATATAATCTTCATCATCTTCTGATTCTTCTTCAACCTCATTATCTAAATATAACAGAAAGTACATTTTCTTGAGTCATACACATTTCTCGCACAGATATAACATTACAATAATTATGTAAAGATATTCAGCTACAAAATCCACATACTTTCGAAGAACTTCTGTGGACAAATAAGTTCTGCAGTCCCAAGAGATTTGACAGAATGCGCACAGCCATCAGCAGCGGGTTCGTACTCCTCAACTTGACCTGTAGACACGGCCCTTTCCTCCTGGAAACACATGAGAGGATGACCGAGACATTAGCTGGGATCACAAAATGACGGCAGGTCTGATTCGAACCCACATTCAGCCATGAGCATTCAATGTACATGTAAAAGTACATTTACATACTCCAACACCTGTGTATCTACCGGGAATAAAACAGGTGTGCTGCATGTCTGAACGAATTACATGGTTGGTTTTTCACTTGGTCTTGACACTATTTCCTATTTCCACTATTTCCCCCTAATACAATGTCCGGTGCACTTGTGTGAATGGAGGTGTATAAATTAAGTATAATTTTGGGGTATAGAGAGGGGGCGTATTGATGGCCTAAGTTACATGCGCCACGACACGACATGTGCCTCTGTCTATGCTTTGCTTTGTACAAGGGGCTGAGATTCCGGCCATTGAGAAGCGCTTGCTTGCTGGAGATTTTTTAATTCAAAACAGATTGGATCAGCCCTTGACTGACAGCCTATTGTATTCTCGCACAGCATTCTCAGTGTTCACCACTTCGCCAAGATGGGATACATGGGATTCCCAGGCGGACTACTGAAGGAGATGAGAACAAAATTGCATATGAAGGCAACAGCCAGGCAACCACAAGACCGGTGGCAGTGAAATATTTCATCCCCTAGATGGCAGCAGAGGGAATGGGAGTCTATGGGAAGACACAAACTGGTGTGGAGGCAAGTATAATCCTAAAATTATTAAAAGCCCAAGCGTGTCTTGAGTTATACAAACCCCAATAGAGGACCCATGTTTATTGTAGAAAAATTAATTATGAATTGTTTAAGAAAAGATCAATCCTAAAGCAGGCAAAATATATGTTTTGTGAGTTGCCATTAAGCAACATGGGAGTTAAAATTCTTAAGAGCAGTGACATCACACGTTAACATTCTGTCCAAAATATGAGGCCACTTGGTGCTTCAATTTTCCATACTGCCTTCTCTCCAAGATGTAGAAGGCCATTGTATTCCATGTTGCATGCATTGATCAAGAAAAAAAAAAAAGTCTTTCCCCACCCCCTTCAAATTCAGCCCTTGCCTCACCCTCACGTCACCCACCCTGGTGTTGTGCTAACACTTTTCACCCAAACATTACCCCTGTTCTAGGCTAACCAGTCGTGTTTGTATTATCCGTGTGTAAATGTCCGGTCAATTTTGGGGTGTTAAGTCTGAAAGCAGCTGCTACGTATATCAGACAGGACAATCTTTATTAGCCTTAACCCTTCACAGCACAGTCTTCAGACATATACCAAAACGCATACATCTAAACCAAATGCAAACATCTAAACATGTACAGTGGAAAGTGTTTGAAAGCTGACCTTATTTCTTTTCAGTTCTGCCACACCTCTTCTGCTCCCCTCATTAACTATATCTTCTGTTTCATCGTCATCTTCGTCTTCCCCATCCTCTTCCTCATCATCGTCTTCCTCTTCTTCCTCATCCTCTTCTTCCAGGGGTACAGCGTTACCATAACCATAGAGACTCAAGAGTTCTTGAATGGGCATTTCTCCCTCCTATTTCAAAAGACAACATGAATGTTTACACAATCAATAATCAGAAATTATACTTAATAAATTCATAATCTCCCAAACAATGTAATCTGGAAACAATTACAAATCCAAACACAAAATGTGTATTGCATTGTGGCACATAATGCCTTTTTTTTTTTTAACTTCATTGATTGTACAAAAGGAATGACAGTTCTTAAAGAGTTCAAGTGTCCCTTGTGTTCTGTGCTCTGTGTAATAACGCACCCTGGCCAGGTCCTCAATTTCATTGTTAAAGTTTGTCTCTTCCTCCCGCCGCTCCTCCTCCTCAAGTGTTCGTTCATCATCATAATCATGGACTAACATATCTGCTGAAGGATCGAAATCTATGTTGTCTGATCCAGTCGAGACACCTAAAAATTTTCACAACACTTATTGAAAAAGGCAACATAATGTACACGCGACTAACATTTTAGTGAGGTTCTTATTATTCAAATTTAATTTGATCACATACCTGGACTCGAATCGCCACAGGAGGCCTGGAGGGAAAAGAAGGGGGAAAAAAAAACTCACGTTACCGTTACCAGTTTGCATGTAGTCAGGTACGTTTACTAACTACACTATTATGTTTAAGTACAATCAATAAGTGTCTCTGGTAGCCTACAATTCATGGATAGGCTGAGCTAGGCTATGCATTTGTGTGACTTCAGTCACTGATCTACCTGAAAGAAGGTAATCTCATAAAAGTAACTCAGACAAGTAACCTTTTAAAAACTTGACTCAAGTAAAACACGAAGGAAACACAAAGGATGGAACGATCACTGCATGGACAACACGCCACTAATAATCTACATCCTTTGATTGACTTGTTTGGAGGGATGTTTTGCGCTCACGTTACTTCATGCGATAGCTGGATGGCTGGCTACGTTAATTAACTTAACTCAACCATCATCGTTTGCTGTTTGCCTAATAGCTGGCTAATACAGCAACAGTCTGAACAGAAACATCTCACATTCACTGCATTAAAATGTATCATATGAGCAAAAATGGGTGCGCACAGGAGGTCACTCTTTCTACTACAAACAATCATTTGTAAACGCTATTTCTCCGTCCCCTTGCAGCAGCTACACAACTAGCAATCTAGTATAACTCCTGATAAGCGTAAGAAACGTTAGCAGGCTATGCAAGCTACCCTTGCAGGGATTAGCCAATAAGTTTTCAGACTGTAGAGCGAAAACAAGTTTAAATATTTCGATCACACATTAACACGACTCATAATATTTTATTAACTATTCCCATGTATTATATTCATGCAATAGGAAAAAATAAAATAACTTATATCAGAGAGCATCTTTAAAAATCCCCATCTTACCTCCGCCATGTTTGCGATTTTAAAGGGTCACGTTGAGGGGGTCAGTCGTATTTCCCGGATGAACATTCTCCTCCCCATCTACTTCTATGCTCCACCCACATATTCTTTCAGGCTATCGTTTTGTTCGTTTCGTCATCTGAAATTTTAACAGGCTACTTGAATTGAAGGGCATGAAATATACCGTATTTGCAATTATCATAGGTTTACAATGTCCACATGTATTGATTACTGGTTTTCACCTATTTAGGAAGGGGAAAACATTTAGCAGAGGATGGTTTCGATCCATCGACCTCTGGGTTATGGGCCCAGCACGCTTCCGCTGCGCCACTCTGCTGAATAACGCAATGGGAACGGATTAGAGTATTTGTAACCATTCTAGCTAAACATTGTATCTATATGATTCTATAGTGTGTATAATTATTGATATGGTCTGACTTGTAACTGATTCTTCACCAAAAAAAACCTTCTGATAATATCGCCAAGCATAGACTAAAGGCTATTCCTGAAACCAACAGACTGCCAACAGGCTACTTAGTTAAGTTAGCGACAAGATGGCAGCCTAGTAACCAGTTTGCTCCAAAATGTATACACAGAGTTATATACATACAAAGAGTTAGTATGTAAATAAAATAAGATAATGCAAATAATGTTTACTGCTGTACGAGTGTTCTGCTATTCCTCCGATGACGAAAAGATTTACTTCCCTGACCGGGAATCGAACCCGGGCCGCGGCGGTGAGAGCGCCGAATCCTAACCACTAGACCACCAGGGAGGTTATAATATGGTAATACATGGAGAAAAATAACATTGTTACAACATGTTATATCAGTAAGAATGGTATATGTTCCTTTAAAACATGATAAAAGGTTTATTTCCAAAAGAAAAGATACACTATTATTGTATTGTATTTGATTCCATATCTTTTACTAGGAGATGGTAACATCAGTGATATCCAGGATCTTAAGTCTCGGCCTCGTCAAACACCCTGCTATTGACAAAAATAAGTTTCTCAAGCCAGTGCCTACACATAAACAAGTACCTATCCAAGCCCACAGCCCAAGGTTCTCCTTACAGGCACCTGCTCAAAGGTAACCGTGCAGTCTCTTGCTCCACTGGTTGTCAATGAGAAAACATTTATTCTCACTTGCAGAATGAATCCATTCTCCAGAATGCTTCATTCTCACTTGTTGAATGAATAGGCATATGACAGCCTTGTTGCATTGACAATACAAACACAATGATGTTCGGCTGTGTTGCATCACATGGGTTATGCTAGTGAGACAGTATAGGTGTACGTTAATATTAATCTATGATTAATCTATGATTCATATTTATTTAGTCTCTGGGCTTTATGTCCATGTGTACTGTGTGTATTTTATCTCCCTTACAAAATTTCACTTTAGTTTTCAGTCGTGCCACTTGGTCGTCCATTTTATTCTCTTCTTTCTCGACTTCATCCTCTTCCACCTCTATTCCTTTCTGTTGTCTCTGTGGTCCTTGCATCTCTTTCTCCCTCAGCTTCCTCTTCTTCCTCTCTCGAAGAGCACAGGGCAGACAGTTGGCCAGGAAAAGGAGAGCAGAAAGAGAGAGAAGCGAGAGCACTGCTCCTAAACCCACTTCCAGATCCCGGTCTCCAGCGGGCTGCTCTTTCTCTCTCCCTATACCCGGCGAGAAATAAACAGCACTTTCTTGGTGGTTGGGGGTCAAAACCGCCCTCTCTAAGTCATTCCTTTTTATTAGGCCATCACCACCACCATTGGCAGTAGAGTCACTGGAAATGTTCCCTATGATAACTTTGTCGCCAAAGTTACCATAAAAGTCCTTGTCAGATTCCAGCAGCATGTCGGACACATCAAACATATCAGTGTCAGAGTTACCTCCTACGGGCCAAACCTCTGAGTCCAGGTTCACTCTTATCCAACCAGAGCCTTTGGCCAATCTCCTGGTACCTCCCCCATCTCTTACCACGTTGGCTTCAACGTCGTTGGACAGAGGCTCACAGGTTGAGACGAGAAGTTCTGCTTTGACTAGAGGCCCACCCCCCTCGCCTTGGGCCAAGATGCGCTGTACCGGCTCAGGTGTCACAGCAACCACAGATTCAGCCAATGAAGAGAGACGCAAGGAGTGTGGAACACTGATGAAGGCTGAAACCAGTATGGCGGTGTCGTCGTTGAACTGGAGCCAAATACTAACAGATGCTTCCTGAGAAATACAGTAATGTGCAAGAATAGGGTTAAGTACTGTACGTCAGAATACATTAATTCATTTAATATATCATAGACATGGATTAAGCCTACTTCAACACATATTCTACATATATTCAAGAAACAGGTGTCTTGAGTCACAGACTGAGAAAGTCTTTTGAAAGGCATATGTTGAGATCAATATCTCCACATACGTACCTGTCCGTAGTTGTAGAGGATATTGTGGGCTGTTACAGCAGCTGTAATGACAGACTGGTGAGCAGGGTTACCACTGATGGCCAAGCCCAATCCACCGACCAGCTGCACTGAAAGGTCACCTGCGGTCACAGTCTCGGAGGTCACTACCACTTCAGCACTGCCAAGCACACCATCCCACTGGCTTGAAATCACCTGATAATTAATAAATAGAGCGGCAACATGCAAACAAATATAAGAAAGAAGTAACTACAGTACTCAAATATTCTACTACTTTAGTATTTATTAATTGCAGAATTTCCATTCAAAGTGCATGGTTTGCCTTTTTCATTACTAAGTACTAACATGCAATGTAGTTATTCCAGGTTCCAAGCCAACCAGATATCCTTGCTTGTTTAGCATTGCCACCCGTGGATTTCCCACACGTAGCCAGTCCCGAACAAGTTCTGTCACATCCACAAACCAGTCAGGTGATCCCAGCATGTAGGTTGGCGGACCCTTTTTGGTAGAGGAATGAGCAGTAAATTGTGCCAGAACCTGCACAGTGGACCTCTGAAAAACTGGATTGCATCTGAAAGGTACAAGACAATGATATGAGCTAAGTTTCTTACATTTTGTGATAGTAGAAATGATAGATAACTTGTAAGTAATATAAATCCATGTGTATTATTATGGCAATTCCACTTTTGACCAGCAGAGGGCAGACGGTGCTTGGAGCTGTATGGAGCCTACCTGCCCTGGCTGAAGTAGCTCCAGCCGTCGATGGCATTGAGGATGTTGTCTGAAAGGGCGATCCGTAGGGGGGCCACAGGGGCCCAGACTGACAAGCAGACGGATCCACTCAGCCTGCCCAAGGAGAACTCCACTTCTACACAAGTGCTACCCACCCCTGATTCACTTCCATCCACAAAGAGAGTGGAGCAGTCGCTTGAGACCTGTTTTTTTTTGGGGGGGGGGGGGGGGAGTAGATGATCACAGGTGAGTCTGTCGCCGTTAATCAGTGTCAATAAGATACATTTCATCATAGGGTTTGATATGAATATTGTCGGTGTTGTTGATAATCCACCTTGACAATGTCCTCGTTAGCAGATTGGCATCTCACTGCAGAGGTTACATCGGATACCTTTCCATCATATCCAACAGCCAACACAATCGCAGGTAGTGTCACAGGTTGGCTGGTCAAGATGGCTGTGTTTATCATTGTACTACTCTGAAGATAGAAGCATAAAAAAAGATTTTTTTTAAAACAGATTTACATCTCAGCAGGGTATTCCTTCATACTCCAAAGTCATAAGCATACTACAATTGCCTACCTCTGTAACGGGAGCAATACCCACAATATCCCTGTCAGTGAATGACAAGAAACTTGTCACGGCCCCATGTGGGGATTCATTTGTGTTACGATTTGAGTATTCTGTCCACCAAGCGGTGGCCACTGTCATGGCCACACCAAAGCTCCTCTTTACACCATCGATGAAGAGACTGGCAACCTCCAACAGGTCGGTTTGACTGAGGGAGTATACAATGAGTCCAACAATGAAACTACTGCAACAAAATGTAACTAAAGTCCATTTTCAGAAATGTGCAAAAATTCAGTTATTTATTTTAAGTAATTTAAGTATTATCCAAGTAATCTTTGTGAAACTGCAGTTTGAATGTTATTATCAAGAAAAAACAAATCAAGCCAAAATAATCCAATTGTAGTTGGACAGATGATAAAGTTCATCAAAATCATAAAAATATATTTTTGTATTCATTGCAAATGGATTGACAGGGTTTTGTATCTTAATTCTTCATACTTAGGCCTTAATGTAAATCTAAAAAAAATACACCCTCATGCTGCAGGTTAATGTGCAGATATCACAGGGCCATGCCAATCATAAATTTGGACGAATTTACACTGAAAAATTCTCAAAATAAATATGTTCTAACTCGGTATACACCAAAGAAATACCTGAATTTAACTGAAATAGAAAACTCATCGGCGCATAAGCAGGCTAGCGTGATGCAGCTTACTCATACCTCGGGTTAATGGGTCGAGTTCCAACTTTGTGACAGATTATAGAGACTGTATCGTGCTTAGAGCCTGTAGTTCTCTCCAAAGTCACGCTCCAGAGGCCAGAGGATGTAGATAGCTGTTCCACTAGGGACACCAATCCTTTCTTCACCCTCAGCCTGTGGCAATACAGTCACAAATGTCACAACAGCACTAAACAGTGACCAGACCATAGCATCAGAGCTCACCCAACTGAAGTCACTCACCTAATAGTCACAGATTCACCCGTGAAATTGGACCTCAAGTTGATTGAGATTTTAGCTGGCTGACCAGCTCGAAAGGGCCCTTGACAATAGCGGATGGCAACATTGTAATCCAGTCTTAGATCTTCCACATCCAGTCCATTTGCACACCCCATTGTGCCCCTGGCCTTTTCCTGATCCTTCTTCCTTTGGGGAACAGCCACGGCCCCCACATAGTAAAGCCTCCTTTGGAGGTTCTGGGCATCATCCTCAGTGCACTCCAATGGAGGCATCTTGTAGTCAAGGACTGGACCAGAAGAAGAATAGTAGAGTTGGATGTGATCAGAGGCAGGGCCCGGGTTAGTCCGCAGTGCACTGGGCATGTTGTTGCGTCGCCGCCCGCGGTTACGTTGTCGGTGCCTGTGCTGATATCTGGACCTGGAGTTCTGGCCAGGGTCGACATGCGAGGGCTGATCCAACTCAAACCAGTCCTTGGGTAAGCTGAGGGAAACCACGCAGAGGCCAAGTGGGGACTGTCCCAAAAACGTGTGACAAGAGAGGAGGATTTTCATTCAGCTACTTGGTGACAAAACTACTACATCAATAATAAGATCTCAGCAGTTGTGCCGTGGTGGAGGTCACAAAGTTCTTAGAGACAGTTTTTATAGTGTAGGTATAATGTATAATATAATATATATGTAGTAATAATATATAATATGTAGAGTCTGGTTCCAAAATGCTATAAGCCATTTTAATGAATTTTTTTTTGCATTTTGCATTTTGCATTTTGCATTTTGTGTTTCAGATATCAATGGATCTACATTTGGGTTGCTGTTACATTTTTTCATAAAAAAATAAAATAAAAAATTATTGAAATTAGGTTAACAATTAGGTAATACACAATTTAAAACATGTCTTCATATTCCTAAGCTTGTGGATATATAGTTGATGCTACTGTTATTGATAACACTAAATCTTTACAATAAGCATATATTTTATATTAGCCTATACTGGTTGAATTAACAAAATGAGTAAAGCGTGCTAAAAAACTTACTACTTACTAATATTTTAAAAAATTACCTGGGTTATACAGGATGCCTTCTGCTCCTCTGTTTCTTTAAAAGCATGCAGAGTGATGCAGGTTCCCTTGCTTACATCTCCCCTCATGTGAAACATTACTCTCACTTCAAACTTCTGGCCTTTCTCTCCATCCTTGACCCTCAAGACCGTTTTTGTCAGGAGAGATGCTGAGAGAGGAGGGGAAAGTGGTAGGACAGGTGTGGAGACCAGCTGAAAAGAAAAAAAAAAAAAAAAAACGCCAAACGCGAGATTCAGAAAGTGGAACAGCTGGGACAAAACAATCCAGATTTAGGACAGATTATGAACTGTGGTAAAATTGTTACTTTTAATACAACAGAAAATAAAATGCCCTGCAAAAGTCAAAATCGTTTTATCTAATTATCTTTAAATTCCACATAAAATTATAAAAAAATTTAAACAATTCAGAATGTGTTTTATGATCCAGAAACTAGACATACAGTAGGCTAAGTGCATTATGATTTGTCTGTAACAGTGCATACCTGTGTGACAGAATAAGGCCCAAATGAAGCCCGAACCCCTGCTTTGGTGCTGGCTCCCGGTGGAGGCATGAGAAGCAGGGACTGGCTGTAAGAGAAGGGACTGGAGTTGGAGAAGATCACCCCCAAATCTGCCTGGGAGAGGGAGAGGGCTCTCCACGGAGGGGGCACAGTGATCTGGGCAGGGAGAGAGACTGGCGGGGGCAACTGGGCACCAGCTTCATAGACGTGGAGAGGACAACAGTGAAGTATAGAGTGAGTGTTACGATTCAGAACTTTTTCGAGTGTGTGAGTATGTGTGTGTGTGTGTGTGTGTGTGTGTGTGTGTGTGTGTGTGTGTGTGTGTGTGTACAGGGGAGTGAGAGTGTATGTGGAGGTGAGGGTGTGGAAGTAACATAATCATTACTTGTAGGATTTTTTGTTTTCAGAGAATACACTTACCAAGAGCGAAAGTACAACAGAAGAGTACAGCCATGATGACCCCTCTTTTACAGGGGGAACTGGGGCATCCAGCGGCATTCATCGCTGTATCTATGCGGTGGTACACAAACACGGTCTCACACACCCAAACATGAAAGAGCACAATAGTGATGCAGGCCAACACAATTTGCACCTTAATGTTTGCACAAAATGTGCAGCTGCAATGTTGGTCATTTCCTGTGCTGTCTGGCTGTGCAGTGCTGCTTTAAAAAAAAAAAATCTGATCTGTAAATTGAAATAAGAGAAAGTGTATCCTCATCCATTTGTCTAACACCTGTTGTTGAACAATGCAAAAAATCTCTCTATATACATATATGAATTTAAAATAGAAGTGAAGTATATGAAAAATATTCTTCTCTACATATTATATTTTGCTAATTGAAATCGTAACGGATTCTCTTACCTTATATGGAGATAACCTCTTCACTCTTGCTGGTGGGACGCTTCAGTAGCCTGAGAGATATTCACTGTCATTGTGCCCTCCAAAACTACTCTACTCTACTGACACGAAACTGGTATTTAGCTAAGACAAATGAGATATTTTCCTAATATCCTATATTTCAAATGGTCAAAGATACTTCCTGATGACATTAATGTTGTGAGGCCCAAGTATTGCCATGATCGATATTCCCGTTTCTTCCATTTGAAATGTATTGTTCCCTTAAATTGTGTGGAGGATTTGTGAGTATTGCTGTATGCTTGCTCCTGCTCACTCTTGTGTGTCTGCTTTTTCACTAACCCCCCCCTCCCCACACCCACACCACTCCATCGTTTTTCCTTTTGCTCTGTGCTACATTCACACAATACGGATTTATTCATTTAAACAGTAAATAATCCCTATTCTTCCCTGTCCCTCCCCCTATTTTTTCCATCTTTCTTTATGCTCTCTGTCTCTCTCTCTCTCTCTCTCTCTCTCTCTCTCTCTCTCTCTCTCTCTCTCTCTCTCTCTCTCACACACACACACACACACACACACACACACACACACACACTCCATAGATTCCTCACATTAAATCACCTTCTCAGAAGTCACTTTGTGACTCACTACCAATACGGTTTCTTCTTTTATTTATTTTTTTATTTTTCATTTTCAATGTATTCACCGGTTCACTCCACTTTCAAACAAGTCTAATTTCATTTAGTTCAAGGCTGGGAAGAATTTGAGACAGAATTGTGATATACCGAAGGAAAGAATTACTCTTAGATCAGCGTATTTCTCAGATCATCCTTCACTCCACACTAATCTTTCATTCTGTGGTGCTTTCTCCTTCTGAGTTCCTTGATAGTTTGTCCTTTAACCCGTAACAGCCCAAGGGATGGGAATCACCTCTAAGCATCCCGTATTAAATATGTAATACGTATTCTTTATCTTTATCCGTCTCCTGTCTTGTCTAGTTATCCTCTGATTAAAGGATATCTGTAAATGACCCCACTAAGCCCCTCGCTCTCCTCCCTCTGACTGTCTCAAGTCAGAAGGCCTGTTGTAGTGGTGGCTTGTAGCCAACGCTACCTGGCACATTTGGAGGGAAAATGCCAAGTTGAGAGGGGAGGTGAAAATGAAATGTTGGGCTACTCATCAAGGGTGAGGGCCAGTGGGAAAGGGAGCACTGAGCACTCCTTTAAAATCTCTCAGTGTCATCTGGCTCCCTGCGACACACTTCTGTGCACTGATACCCATAATAGGGCAACAGAAGGAGCTTAAGGCCAATGTCCTCACCACAGGAGGCTTAGCGTAAACCTATAGCATTAAATTTCACAAAGCAGCGCCGACACTCATATTACAATAATTCTTACTCCCCATCCTCCTACCTCCCCAAACGTACGGTCTTGTTTTCTTGTGAGACAAAACATCGAATAGGGCCTCTGAAAGGCCATTGTTTCCGTATTTTCACCTGCACATTCTATTATCATATCACGTCTCTTTCACTGACGCTGCCAGGCGGCATAGTTGCACATTGCACGGTCATACTCATTCTTCTCCGTGTGAAAATGGGACCATTCGTGCATCACAAAGTGCATCAAGTGCTCAAAGAGATTTGAGAGTGCACCATGAAAATGTCCTGTGATTTTGTTTTTGGCTTGACTTTTTTCTTCTTTTTTTTTACATACCGACTTAATGCCTTTCATGTGTGATAGTTGAATGTGGGTGGTATTCATTTATCTTCATCCTTTTGCTTTGTTCTCACTCACTCACTCTCTCTGCCCCTCTCTCCCTCACCGTTAATCTGGACATGTAATCTGTTGTCATCTGTCATTGTTCCATGATGGAACCTTATTCAAACCAGAGCGCTAATCCCTCACCGGGGGCCTGCCAAAGAGGCTGACTGACACACTGTTCACCCTTGCTCACCAACAGGGTAGATGTTCAGCAGCACACCAGTGCACCACACCACATATGCTACACAGAAAGAGCAGAGCACGTGTTTAGACACACACCCTTGCTTCATCTCTCGCCAACTCACCAAAAGTGTAGATCATTACTATGTAGTGTCCATGAGATAAACAGGAGATTTTGCTGTTTTTGAGTTGTGATAGGCTACATGATCTGCATTCTGATGCTTGCAGACAGACAGACACGCACACACATGCTTTCCATGCGCACACACATACGCCTTCACATGCGTGCACATACACACACACACATACTCAAAAATTGGCCATCTTTTTATATATATAAAGCTATAGCATCATCACCTTTGTCGTCAGTCTCTTTACACTCATTGCAGACTGTCAGAGACAAAGCACAAATGCGAATCTATCTCCCTCTCTCTCTCACACACAGCAAATATTATTGGCTGGATGCTATTATTTTTGTAAAAAAAAAAAAAAAAGTAAGCCATAAAATGACAGGCACAGTTGTGCACTCAAAATAAGTCTCAATTAAAAAAATAAAAGGAATAAAATCCCCTGATCCACTCTGTGTAATAGTCCAAAACCAGCATGATAAATGCCCTGCAAACAATACAAATGCATCAAACAAAGGGGTGGGAAAGAGGGAGAGGATGCTCAATCAAAATGAGGTTAGTCGGGGAGGTGGGGGGCACAATGAAATAAATTTAGAGCAAGAAACGTGTGTGAATGACAGAAATAACACAAACAGGAAGACAAGAGCAAACACAGCAGGAAACCACACATCTGCAAAAGTCTGCATTCCTACAGCCCTCTCGCCAAAGCCTCTCCCAGTCATAGATGCTCAACTTGGAAGTTTTTGATTCAATCAGTAACTCTCACAAAATTGTTATTGTCTCCAAAATGGCTTTATTTTAGAAAATGCAATTCAAAGAAACATATGTACATTTGCTTAAGCAACCAAGCCCACAAAAGGTAAAACAAACAAAAACATTTTAAAAAAATAAAAATAAGGCCAAGCTTGAGACATAAAGAAGACTAAGAAAGACATTTAATTGTAGGAATAATCGCTATTTCGATTAGATGAAGGCTCTCTGCTTGAAGCCACTGTGAGTTTTTCCAAGGCTGCTGGTTAAAATAAAAGAATAAAAGTATATCAGCAGTGCATAAAATGTATGTGTGAAAGTGAGGGGAAAAATAGATAGAAACACCAACCTGGATAAGAGTGTCTCTTGGACGTGTTATTATTAGGCTGCAGTCCGGCCTGCTGGTCTCTGTAGTACACTAACAGCGAGATACACATATGTTGAGTACTTGTTTTCCTTATTTAAAGTTTAAAAGTGTGTGTGTGTGTGTGTGTGTGTGTGTCTGGGTGCACATACAGTATATTTGAAAATGTGTATTTTTGTGTATACTTGTGCAACTCACCACTTTGACTTTGCGTAGGACCAACCCATCGTGACTGCTGTCTCCCGGGCACTGTAGGAGCGCAACATACATAACATGACACACATATTTGAAAAGGTTTGGCATGTGTACAGCAACACAATGTTTTTTAGTAGACTCACGTCTTTTGCTAATGGCAGCGTATGCCGGTTTCCCGAAGCGGAGTAGAAGAACGCCCAGCACCAAGACAAGAAGCAGGCCTGTAATGGCCTTATATGCAACCAGCTCCCCTGTCAATTAAAAGAAGGAATCATGAAATATGATTCATTATGTCTATTAGGTGAACGTGCATTTGGTTCCTTCAGGAAATCTAGGATGGTGGATTTGATATTTACACATCTCTCTCACAAATTTACCTGCAGCTGGATTGTTGCCTGTGAAAATAGAACAATAAGAAAGTTAAGTATGTGTGAGAAACCCTCATTAGCTTAACATGTAAATTTTAGAGAAAGACACAGTATACGCACCATTACCAGCACACTGAAGCTGGACTGCAAAGCAACGATCTCTTGTGATTGTGCCATTAATATGAATATACTGGCCATCATACTTGCTAGGGAGGCTTTCCAAATATGAGACCGTCCGCATGTCATCGGACAGAGGCCTGTAAGATTACGTATGTGGTGGCTGTCGTAGCAGACACGTATATCTCCACCTTCACGCAGATGGAGATAGACTTCACCCTTGCATAGATTCTTGATGAATGGCCATTTCACCTTAATTAAAGCCAGCTCAGGGGATGTGACGGTGTGACCTCTTTACATGGCTGCGTGTGGTAGATGGGTTTTGGGATGGTGGATGGGATGAGGATGCCATCTACGAGTCCTCACTGTATTCATTCATTGTTTTGTTTGTCGGATGATCTCTTGATGTAAGGGTGGTGGCCTGAAGTCTTTCTAGGTAGGAACAATAATTTTAGAAAGATGTAAACAATTACCAAAATTGCTCACCAAAACTGAGTAGTTGTTTCCTAATCGATTAGTTGAAGCTCACAGTAAATCAATAATTGAAGAGTTCAGATACAAAACCCTTTAAGTACATTTACTATGAATTTACAGGATTATTTTTGTTGTATTTCATTTATTTATTATTTAGCATATTTCTGATAACGGAAGGGGTTTTGCCTCTGAGCAGTTCAATTATTGGAGATGTTACATTTCACAATAAAAATGCACCATCATAAAAACATCTGCCAATCAGTGAGTGGGTGTACATGGTGAAATCATCCTTGCAATATTTATCAAGTAGCACATCATAGGCCTATTCTTTGTCCATGACAAGTAATACAAATAAATAAAATGAGGATGTGGTATAAATTTTGTGATATGGGCAGATTCAATTTTAATTTTGTCACTTATGATTCAAGTAGACCAAAGGCCATGTTAAATATTTCATTAAATAATTAAGAAGCAAACGTATTAGCAACACTTTCAGTGTATAAAACTAACATCCACTTCGACCAGATGTTTTTAAACATCTAACACTGAATATCTGCAATAGGCAGTTACAATTTATACTTGGTGTCCCACAGAATAATTTACAGTGATGCAGAGCTATTATGAAATAGTAGCACATAGACCTGTATGTAAAACCACAAGAGGGGTTTGAAAATCATGGCCGATTCGGACCCCAATAATGAAGATAACCTCAGATTACCCCCCCCAACCAGCCTCAACCCCCTCCCCCACAACTGTGGTAGTCTTTCAAGTCCTGGATTAAAATAGCCTGTAATCTTTGGGATTTAATGCAACAAATTAAGTGAATCCCATCTGCATACATCACAATTTTGACATTTATGGCATGCATACATGTTTTTGAACGTTCTCGACATGCAAATAAGCTATGATAGAATTTCAGTCCTGTCAAAGTACAGATAACATGAGAAAGTAAACGATGGTCTCTTTCTTTCCTAGTCTGAATGCATTACGTTAATGTTAGGCCTAGCTAATTAAATGGCTTTTTGAAACATCAACATTTCAATTACAAATTGATAGCCCTATATGCTACTTTTATATATTTTTGTTGTGAAGTGTGTTTTCTAAATCAGTTGATCATGTATGATTTCATTTTAAAATTGTTCTAAGCTACTGGCTCACCTGTGTAACCAAGAAGAAGGGCCACAAAAAGCACCACCAGCGGCTTGGAGCACTCCATTTTACACTAACAGAATGGAAGACCAGCCTTCAGCTCAACTTATTTACATCACATTTACACATAATAATTTATCCTGAAAAAAACACTTTACACTCATAAGCAACTGGCCAAAAAAAGTATATGAAATAAACTGCAAAAGAGTTATAGGCTGCCGTGGTCGCACATCTCCACATAGTCAATTACATAGCAAGAAAAGAAACTTCATATAAAAGTAATATTCTTTAGTTTCCAGGATTGTCTTTATATTGTGACAATAACTTCACACATTTAACACATTTATACTTTACAGTGTAATCACTAAACCATTTTTGAACAAAAACAAGACTTACCTCAAGCAATGGTATGACAGGAAGTTCACTGAACGAGAGACAAGCAGAAATGAAAGGAAATGTGCAGAGGTGTATACTTTTCTTCTTTCTCCTTTTCCCCCACTCTCTCAGGCCTCTCTCACATTCTCCCCAATGAATCACTCCGTCGCAGTGTTTTCACTTGATGTCTTCTGCAAAATGCAGAACTTCCTTACATCAAAGTCAGGAAGAAATAGGCAGATTGAAAAAAAATGAGTGGGCTGAATTTTATAAGTGTTATAGAAACAGCAGAAAGATGCTGTTTAAAAATCACTCGTTAACGTTAAGTATTAATATCTTTGAGGGCTAGAGATGGGACAGATCTGGCGATGTTCCAATGACATAATTTAAAAAAAGAATAAATAAAAATAAGCTAAATATCAGCATTTTTTTGTTACAATAAAAAGTAGTATGTAGCCATGTACAGTATATGTATGTAAACAGGTATGTTCAACTAAAAAAAACATTTGCTTAGCAAACATGCAAGTTGCACACAAAGCAATGAAAAATATTCATTCCACAAATTCACAGATATTTGTGTATTTATAGAAAAATTTTCTGTCACACCTCTTGTCACCATGACCTCTGATTCAATTCAACAGGACTGTTACAAAGAGGGGTCAAAATGAACTTTTTTAGATGCAGATAAATTGGTGAAAGCAGCCATTCAGTAGTAAATCAGCATTTTTGATCTGAACTAATCAGCTGAATTAAAAAATTACCACCATTTGGCAGGCGGCTGGTATTAATTCTGACCCCTGGTTTCAACCATGAGGCATCAACAGTAGCTCAGTTTCTCGGGCCTAGTCCCTAACCCATTATCACACATCACTTCCCACCAAAGGGATCGAAAATTCAGGGCCGTGCATGTTCGGTTTCAGTCTGCCATTACTCATTTCTTCCTCTCGATCTACGCTCCTGTCTCTGCTGCGCTGTACCCCATCTTTCTCATCTTTCGCCTCTGGTTTACCAGAGCCGTAGACCAGGTGTAAAAAATCCCCCAACAACTTAGTCATGAACCCTTCTTCTGGCATTCAGTGGATTGTTGGTGATTTTTTTCATGTATACTACATGATGTTATGTTATGTTATGTATACATTTAAAGCAGGTAGGCTGAACACCTTTGCCTACGGACTGAGCGTTTTTCTTTCTTTTTTTTTTTTTTTGCTTATGTAAAGAGCGTTGAATGGCAGTCGTACTAATGCGCCATGTAAATATTTTTTTTTTACCTTACTTTCTGAATCCCAAGACACCAGAACTAAACCTACCCTACTTGTAATGTAATATGGGACACTTATCACTCACTTGTCTTCGACAACCTCTAACTTTAGCAATAGCCTACCAACACCAGTGACATGTGTCAGTGACTAATGACTTGTTGACCTGTCAATCACAATGATGCAAATCAATTCTCAATTTGTCACATTTATTACTTCCTGTCGTAGTGATGAGTTGGTTGTCTGCCTACGACCGGCGCCGGCACATGACACATACTGTTGGGGGCGAGATGGAGAAAAGACTCAAAGCAACTTCAAAACAGATAAACAAGACAGGCGGAGGAGTAGGCATACAAATGGTTTTATATGCATCTGTAAACATCAAAAAATCCCGTAAGTGTGAGACACAAAACCCGTCTTGATTAGTGGGGCCTCCATAGTGCAAACGGCGAAGGTGTGGTGGAGTATCGAGACAGTGTAGGGCAAGGTTTGCATGTGTAGGCCTATGTTTTAAGAGTGCGGATGTGGGGTCGGATGACAAGGAGAACACGATAAACTCGTCAGAGGCGCATTTCTCATAAATCAACTTCAGTGTTTTATTATTCACACTCAAAAAAAGAACACTTTGAAACAGGCTACAGTCATCACCACCAAACCAATATATTCTGTTTTCTTTTTTTTTTTAATGATTATTTCTCTTTTATTTTATCCCTATTGAGGCACATTTTTGTGCTTCTACGACAACAACCCAGTCCCCCTCCCCACCCTCAATCAGGCCACGGGCCTCGGCGCAGCTCCTTCCAGCTGGTGCCCAGATGTCTGGGCTTCGCTCCACCTGAGTCTTAAGTACTGAGTCTGTTGGTTCATTAAAGCCAGCGGCAAAGGTGAGCTTGATTGAGTTGCCCACCAGTCCATTTTCTTCTTCTTTTTTTTTTGTTGTTTTAGTCAAGGATTGCTTCAAAGTACAAAAATAAAAAGAGCCAGACACCTGCTCTGGGTCTGGGGGACCGAGTGGACTGGTGCAGGGAGCCTCAGTGTGGAGCTGGGTTGGCCTGAGGCGTGCTGGCTTGGCGGGTCGGTGGAACACTAGGCCTGAGCTCAGTGGCTTTTGCGATTGACCAGCCTGCCTGCCTGCCTGCCTGTCTGTCTTTGATGGCGGTGAATGAGTTGGTGCTCTGCCATCAGGGGGTCCCTGGCGCTGAGGCTACGGAACACCCTCTCAGAGTGATGCATAGTGCCCTTCTGACCCTTCAAAACTCACACTTGACCATCATGCTTTACACGCTTTGTTTTTGGTTTCCGATAACCCCCCTCCCCAACCGTTTAACCAGTCATTGCTGATTGTATTCAAATGATCAGGTTCATGCCAAAGCAAACAAACACCAATTGGTAATGCCTGTATCAGATTTTTTCTTTGCTTTTCGTATCAATGAAAATGTCTCAACTCTGCTGCTTTGAACCATTTACAGTAACAACACATCTGCATAGAGGAGAACTGGGGAGGTGCGTTAGCCGACACAGGTGGGGTGGGGTGCTGGGGTGCTCACGGGTGCCGGTTGCATAATCGGAGGGGTGCTGCGTAGCCTCTTCCCACAACATTTTTTTTTTGCGCCCATCTTTAGGGCCCCAGCCATCTTTTCCCTTCAATGTGCTTTCGGTGCTAAAGAAGCAGGATAAGATATGTCTATACTTCCCTTGTTTAATGATTCCTGTTAGTAGTATTTTCATTTATCATACAAATCACATATATTCTCAAACGGTAGTGAACTTACAGAAATAAACTATGTCGTCTGACCATTGTCAAGCATTGATTTATGTGGTCAAGCAGTGCATGGGGGGAGGCAAGAGGAAGAGGTTCATCAGAGGGACAGATAAAGGAAGATCTGGGGAAGGAAGGAAGGAACAGTCAAAAGTAAACCAGGAGAAGATAAAAGGAGTGTGTGTTGTGTGTCATTATGGGTGACCATAGCATTAAAGACAGACAGTCTGATACTGTACCAAGACAAACAAACAACTCTGGTGGTGTCCCCACACGGCTGTGATGGAAGGCTGTTGTTGAGGGGCACATAAGGGATGATCTTATCGTGTCTGACTGTCACTAACAGGAATCTTAGGTGACAGAGGAGAGAGCGTGGTGCTGTACTGTACTGTACTGTACTGTACGTCTGCCACCTGCACAAAACTGTTGGATAGTATGATGAGTGGAGGGAGGGGTGAGTTTCCACAGCCAGTCATGTCTTTACTGCTGAACTCACTAGCAGTGTAGTGTCATGAATTCTCAACGCTCACATTTCAATGCACAGTTACACTGATTTAAAAAAAAAAAATTAAAAAAAAAAATAAGAAAAGAAATAAGAGAAAATAAAAAGAAAAGTCAGAGCAGTTCGACACTTTCTGACAGGACACAAAGAAACATTTCAAGTTTGCATCCTCTGACAAGTCTGACTTGACGTGTGTGTGATATAAGGAGGCGGAGGTGCTTTGGAGCTTACTGGAGGATGAGGACTGTCGATCACCTGGCTCCATTCCCTTGAACTCCACTAAGGGGGCCTCCATGCGATTGTGAGGGGAGACGGGGAGAACATAAAGGAGTGTAGGAGAAATGAACGCTTGGGCACGTTCAGGCTTCACACAGGAAGAGGAAGAGACGCAGATGGGGCAAACCACAAATCTGACGGCAGGAGCGGCGGAAACGTGACAAGAGGGGGCGAAGGAGCAGGTGAATGGAGGACAAAGAGAAGAAGGAGAGAAGAAGAGAGAAAGATGATGGGACAGAGCCTAAGTGACAGAGAAGAGAGTTGTAACAGAGAGAGAAAGAGAGAGAGATTTGGATGAAAGAGACAGCATCACAGGCTTGGGGAGGAGGTTGTGAAAGAGAGGACAAGGCAGAGGAGAAGGTGAGACCGACAGAGAGACTCAGGAGTAGGACTGCGGCACCCTAAAACCAGACTGATAAACAGGCCTGCCCGTATTTGGCTGGGAGGGGGGCAAGCTGGGCCCAGTGGGATAGCTGTAGCCTGCCGGGTAGGGATAACCAGAAGGGTAGGGGGCCGCGCTGGGCCCAAACTGCCCAAAAGGAGGCCCAGGGACAGCAGAGAAAGCTGGCTGGGTGGGGTAAGGGCAAGGCCCAGGGCCAAAGCTTGGCCGGGAGGCAGCGTACCCTGCTGCAGGGGTGAAAGAGGACCCGGGGCTGGGATAGGGTGGGAACTGAGCTGGGGGATTGGCTGGGCCTGCTGCAGAGGCGCTTGTGGGCTGGGAGGGGGGAGACACGGGGAAGGGGCTGTAGGGCAGGGCCGAGCCGGAAGGATTTTGCGGGGAGTTTGAAAAGCTGCCGCTGGACTTGGACGCGCTCTGTGGCTGTGGGTGCGTCTGGCTGGGTTGCCAGGGCGAAGACGTCCCTGCAGGATCCTGGTTGGTGCAGGACTGTGTTGGCATGGCGTTTGCGTTGTCGCCTACTGCTTGACTCTTTTGGCGTAAAACCTCCTGTAGCTTCTCTATCCGTACTCGTCTTTTATGAGCAAGGGACCGGAGGGAAAGGAAGCGATCCAGGAAAGAGTCCAGGGCCAAAGAGCCTTCCAGAAACTCTTCTGCTAGTGTCTGAGGGACAGGAATAGAAGGGAAAATGTCATGGTTAAACAGACAAGGCAGAGAATAACTAAAAGAAGTAACTGTGACATTAAAAATTGATGTCTACACTACTGTGCCCTATAATATATACTATACTATAAACTACTATATAAAATATATTGCCAATTCCATGCTAATAATATATAACTTGAATTCCATGCTATTGATGTGACAGAACATGTGCAAATGTAGTATGCACAGTACTTACTTGAATATTATATGTATTATGTAGCTCTAGTTCTAATGCCCCAAACAGCAAATTTCATATTATTCACATAATTCAAATACCATGCATTTTATTAGCATTGGAGAGAGAGAGAGAGAGAGAGAGAGAGAGAGAGAGAGAGAGAGAGAGAGAGAGAGAGATTTATCCCCTTTTCCGTGGCCTCTCTATGTGGTTCAATTTGTTGTTTGCCAGAGGCACCCACTCACCTCAGAATCTGCCTCTGTGCTAGCTCCCTCTGCCTGAAGACGGGAGAACAGCACCTCAGGTGACACCTGCCCCATCACGTTGTCTGAGGGACGAGAAGATAGTCCAGACCGAGAAAGCAATGATTACAGAAATACATGATAATAATAATAATAATAATAATAATAATAATAATAATAATAATAATAATAATAATAATAATAATAATAATAATAATAATAACAACAACAATAACAGCAATAATAACAATAACAATAATCTTCATCGTCATCATCAACAACAAAGAAACGAGCTGTGAATGTACAGGTGATCACACCTGAACAACAGGAATCCTTCAAGATACGCCATCACTGGAAAAACAGGATTGTCTGACTTTGCTCTCGTCAATGCATTGCCCGCTGCATTTGTTAAATATCTCACATTGGAATGCTACTGTGCAGTGTGAAAGGCTGGGGTGAGGAAGGATGGGTGACGTGATGGAAAGAATATGAGGGAGGGTGCTGGGCTTCACATGTAGCTTAGGCAGCCCCTCCTATAGCTAAGGCAGTGCTTGGTATACCACTGCTGAGTCACATGCGCTGTATGTGCAACAGAACAACCTTCACACAAGCACCATTGACAAACATTGTGCATATCTCCAAAGTAATTGGTGAACTTTTTCTCTCTCTTTCCTAGAACTCGAGAAATTTGTCATGGAATGTTTATGTGGTTCTAGCCATTCATTTTAGAATGTCTGTGTTGGAATGCGCTGTGCAGGGCTGAGATGCCTGGAGTTGACAATAATTATCCAGTTATCACCCAGTCGCTTGAAATTCTGTTTTCTGACTGGTTGACAGGGACACCCGAGACGTTCTCTGGTAAAAAGTTTCTACAACAGCAAGCTGATTGTTCAACCTTTTTATTTTTGGGATTGGATACAGAGGGCATTTGGAGTTTGAGTTTGAGTCCAAGATCTATTTCATTAAAACCTTTCACGAGTTTTTAAGCTGCCAATGTGTTTACATCTCAATTCTTCCTTTACACCACTGGAAGTACTTTCTACATTCTAATTTCTACACCAATGGCAGTTTATGAGTGAAAGGATTTTCCAAACCTTTAATAAAAACATGTTAAGTGTTTTTAAAACATGTTTATATAGCCAACAACACCAACAACAATCTTATCAAGCTAACGTATCGAACTAGCCATGGATCCCTTTACAGCTGGGCATACATTGTACTAGCCTGGGAAATCCCATGCTCCTTTGCGCGCTTATTTCATTTCTCTCTGCAAAGCAGCATGGTGACCATGGCCGATTTTCTCGTCTGCTTTCGGTATCCAATCACAGAACAAAAAGGGACTAGCATGGCCCTCGACTGCATTTTACATCACGTGGTGGCTCTGAGCAATGTACAGACGCTATGATAGACATTCGTAGCACCCAATAAACGGCTCTGGACAATCGTAAACAGCGCTTCCGCTACGAGAAAAGCAATAGGTAGGTCTCCAGACTAAATATCACTTGTGATTTTAGTTTAGCGTTCGCCAGGCTTACATTGTACAACATTTTCAGTCGTTTTACTCAGCTCCAGCTCAAACCGTACAATTAATTTGCAGGGGTTAAAAGTTCACAGCTCATCGTTCATGTTCTCACACTGTACTATCTGATATTAGGCGACAAAGCACTGCTCACACTGTACAAGTGAAATAAGCGCATTCAGAAACCAAAACCCAGAATTCTGGGAAGAAACCATTTGTATTTGACTACTATATAAAATGTTTTCCTATATTAGTAAATTCTTTTTACTGTCGCAAACCATTAAATCACACTTCTCGCCATGGTTTCAGAACACTTCCAATTTTACAATTGTATCTGTGCAAGCTCAAAGAGGGAAGAGCACTGACTTTATGGGGAGATTGTGTCTTGGCGGTGCTTCAACTGTGCAAATACCCTCACCAGGTGTGACAGAATTTCAAACAGGTTTGATTTTCATCGATCAACCAAATGCCAAACGGTAGGTGGTCGTTAGAGGTTAATGGCTGCTCGTTTACCCATGTATACTACATACTTAAAGGTTTGTGTATTTTGTCCAAAGGCAAGCTACATTAACATTTATTTGCAATGGACAGATTTTTTATTTCACATGTCCAAAATCGGGTCCTACTGTAGCCATATGACAATTTCACTTTCAATATGGCTTCATGTGAGAAAAAAGAGACACATGAAAACAGTACAAGATCTCCATGCACTTGCAAAAAAACTCCACCTGCTTTCTGAAGACTTAACGGTATACATATAACTTTTGTCATGCTGTAAAAGGCTATCTTCCCCAAATAATTACCCATGCCTACTACCTGAAAACCAACTAAACATGCAAGGCACAAGTCCCTTACACTGCCTGTTTCACAGCCATTTTCCCCAACATTCACTGGGCCTGCATCTTACCACATGCTTACCTCTCAGCGTGCACCGCTGCTTATATCTATCTCGCACTTCCTCAAGTTCAGAGTACCGTTCCACCAGGCGTTCCCTCTCATGCTCCAGCTTCGGCTTCATGTCCAGGTTTCTCTCTGCTAAGCTGCGGTTGGAGGCCAGGGCCATCTCCCGCTCAAGCTGGATGTTCTGAATCTGTAGAAAAGTATAGGAATGTGCCTTAGGCCCGTTTCAGACCAAAAGCGGAGTGTGAGCAGGACGTAAGCGTCGCGGGCGCGGTTTTGGTCCGTTTTTGTTAAGAATGCACGTTCACAGATTAGGTCATGCACACTGCACGCGGGAGCTGTGTGGTTCACCGCTCAAGAACCGGACAGGAGCCACACAGCTTCCGCGCTACTTTTTTGAAATAGAAAGGAGTTCTATTTTTCCAAACGTTTTCAGCACGGTAAGCCGGACTTGCACTGTGTCCATAGATTTTAAATGCAGAGCTCAGGCAGCCGGTTCATATAGAACACAGCAGAACACAATTTCTGGTGTGAATGCACAAGTACACAAGCACAGCTCACAGACAGCACAGCTCCCCGACCGCGAATGCACAGTTTGTGTGTGAAACGGGCCTTAGAAGTGAGTAAAGTCTGTGGGGCTAGTCACAATTTACACGGAGAGTGCCTTGTAGAACATCTACTCCATTTACAATGTAATGTTGACACTGCTAGAAACTAATTACCTCCGCCAAGGAGGTTATGTTTTTGGTAGCGTTGGTCTGTCTGTCTCTCTGTCAGCAGGATAACTCGAAAAGTACTGCGCGGATTTGGTCGAAATTTTCGGACAATGTGTATATTGGGACAAGCAAGAACTGATTTGATTTTGGTGCCGATCGGTGATCCAGAACATGATCTGGAATGTATATTGTGTCTGTTACCACATTGTCTTGGCGGAGGTCTGCACTCTCTGAGCGCTTTTCTAGTTATATAAGGGATTGGGACAGGTAAAATTTAGGCATCAATAACAAGCTTAAGACTGATCTTGAATTTCAACAAACTACATGTTTAGTGTGCGTAAGCAATCCATCAAGGAAACAAAATAGTGTTATAAAGTGAACTTCAAGGTAGCAAAAGGATTTTATGACTTCCAGGTACCCATCATCCTGTGTTGAAGATTGCATTTGCCTAAATGGCCTTACAGAGTGTCCTTGATGATCAGCATGACCATAAACTGTGTCCTTGTATGGAACCCCTCTAGGCACGTCATGTTATGTAAATTGTAAACTGTATGATGGTTATATATAGTTACAAGCTGTAGTGATCAAGTATCTACTTTGAAACATGCTCCAACAGAACAAACAGCTGAGTATAAGTTAGCTTTGCTTAGGCCTACCTCTAGTAAGGAAAAAATATCCACATATCATTGGCAATGTTTTGTATCACAGTTTTCAATCTGCATATTATAGAATAGATAAATGTTAGGAACGCAGTCCTGCATTTTTTCTTGTCTACCCCCAATTTTAATTTAAACATTCAACATGTACCTCCACCTCACTAGCTACAGCTGTAGTGCAAGTCTACTTACGCCCAGTCCTGTGTTGTTTGTCCGGTCCCCTGTCTGTTCTATAAGCACTACATTAAGTAGGCATTGCACTATGTTTACCTCATGCATGGACTAAATATGTCGCCTTGTCTTGAATGTCTTTTTATATAGTTTAAATGCAACACCACTTGATCCATGGTGAAATGGCATTGTGTCTCATTGTATACCACTGTACAGTATATGGTTGAAATTACAATAAAAAAACACTCGACACTTGACTTGACACTTGACATGTAGTGTTGGTGAATGTAAATTAAGTAGTTAGAGTGTAACACTAGCGCTGAAGGTATGAGGGCTCTTTTTCATCAATGTATCATGATATATGACTCATGATAAATGATACAACAATGATCTCAGCTGATGGCTTTTACATTTGACCAGACACATCCAAACAACTTTTTTTTAAAGTGCTAAATACATTCAACATAGAATGATACTTCAACCATAGCAATATCAGAGTCCGTTCACATGGAATCAAGCTGAGGAAATTGTTGGTGTACGCATAGTGCGCTTACCACGTGTTTTATAAGCTCAGTCCAACAATATTCTCAATGCTCAAGTCTACGCGTAGGGACTCTGATAATGCTGCAATCCATGTGTCATTCTATAGCGACCCTTTTTAGTACTGAAAGGTAGGCCTACAGATGTTGGACCTTTTGGAGTTTTCCAGCAAAAGACAAAATGACAATTTCAGAGCATGACTCCATGGTTTGTAGCTGGAGCTGAAATATTGTGAATTAAAAAAAATAATAATAATTGTGAACTTGTCATTCTACCATTCAGAGAGAAGCATGAGTCTTCTCTACCCATCACCCGTTGCCACGAGTAAACAAAATTGGTCAAATACCAATACATTGCAGTGTTAATCTAAAGATTATTTTGTGTTTTTCCATTAACTCTCAGTGTCTACAAAAGTAGAATAACTCACCTCATCTGATTCCAGTGCCATCGACTCCACCCGTTCCGAGTTGTCCAGCAAATCCTGCAACTCGGATTGGCTGAGGTCCTGAAGCTTATCCATTGATTTGCCAGAAGATCTGTTGAGAAAATTTAAGCGTAAGCAGGGTTTAGGCTACATTCTGAAAAGGAGATAAAAAAGTTGTTAACCAATACAATGAACTGGACTAGGAAAACAACCGGTCCATATGGAGTGATTTAAACAGCTGAATAAACATACATGGAAAATTGACCTTAGAAAAGAGTGTTTGGGGCCCAAAGATGATGAATAATACAAGTTTACTAAAGCTATTGGTATTGACAGACCACGGCTAGGTGACGTTCACGCTGTCACACAGTTAACTCGCCATGGTATATCGGCACCCGTAAATTCAGGTGGGAACGTTAGTATGTCTTTCAAAATCGACCCAGCAGCCTACAATGGCATATATCACTATGCTTTACGAAGACTACAGTGTAACGGTGATGTTATTTACTTGCTAACAAACCAAATAAATTGTAGCACAGATCACAGTGACGGACATCCAACTTAATTGGAGGTGGATGACGTAAAATAAACACGGAAGCACTGACCTCAATTTCAAAACAAAAAATCCACAACGCAATCAATAATGTTACAAATGTCTGCAGTGAGCTACGAATCACCAGCGGCTGACAACTAATCAAGTCTTATGTATCTGAATTTGACAAGACCTACCTAGCTAGCAAGCTAATAACAGTGAGCTAACTAGCAAGCTTACTGGCTAAACCGAAAACGATATGCTTACAACGAAAGGCACTTGCTTGCGTGAGCGTTAGCTAACTTGAAGAAAGCCCACCGCTCGAGCTCAGTATTCGGCAAGGGTCAACATCGGTCTGTCGTCCAATATAATTTGGAAAGAAGAATCAAGTTATATCCACATGGAAAACGATACGAAAAATGTTGTTATGACTGAGAGGTTTTCCTTTCATCAGGGAAAGTTTCACTCCGGACTGACATATACCAGCGCCATTTTTGGTCTCAACCATCTGATTTTGCAGAGGGGGATTTAAGCAATGCATTTACCCAGCTACCAGCATATTTCCCATATATGTGATAGTAAATACATCTAATTTCATATAATGTTTCTAATCGTCTGGGAAATAAATTCAGTTTTTCACTGTAGTATGGCAAACGTAGCTGTTCATATACATCCAACTATCCGAAATAACGTGACCCGTTGTGTATTGAATGGAGTATGCGTGTTATCAGCTGACTCCAAGGGAAACCCCGACGTGAGGGGAATACACCATTTGAGAAGTGCCTGCAGGGAGGCATTGCAACTGTTGACATAGCCGCCTATGTCAATGGCAGTGTTGGGAATAGGAGTTAGTTACATGTAACGAATTTGCTTAATTTTATTACAAAATTAAAGTAACAGTAATCAGTTCAATTATTTTGTAAAAATGTGTAATGTTAGGCAGTTACTTCTGAATATAGGCCTGTTCTACAGAAAAGTAGGCCTAGGCCAACTTCATGTGTAGTTTACAACATCCTCACTTACAACTAAAATAACTCCCATCATGTTTTAGTTCCCTGACAAGCATTTATTCAGTGATATTCACCAAATGCTGAAGGCTTTGTTTCTGCTTGCTCTAGGCTACAGTAGCTAATCAAAGCTAAGCAAAGATCACCAGGATCTTTCAGGCGTAATGCGATGTGTTGAGGTGTTGAAGTTTGACACTGCTGTGGCTATATTGAGGGAGTTTAAAAGGAGCAGCATTTAGTTTTGAAAGTTTACACTGTCAGGTTTCAAGATCAACTGAAAATGGTTGACAGTTGAGAAGATTCCTTCAAAATGTTTAATCAAATGTAATTAATTACATTACGTTTTTAAAATAATTGCAATAGTTAGGCCTACACTACTATACATTTTTTTGAGTGGGGTAACAAAAGTGGGCTAATTGCAACACATTACATTTCCAAAGTAACTTTCCCAACACTGGTCAATGGATGGTCTTATGCGACCACAAAATAAGGCTTTTCAATTCCAGATTTATTCATAAACTTTTATTTCATAACAGAGCTATTATGTTTTGGCAAGTAGGTGTGTGAGCTTTTGTGAGAGTATGTGAG
Source organism: Sardinella longiceps (assembly GCA_027497455.2). Classification (NCBI taxonomy): domain Eukaryota; kingdom Metazoa; phylum Chordata; class Actinopteri; order Clupeiformes; family Clupeidae; genus Sardinella; species Sardinella longiceps. The sequence goes on along the minus strand of JAODXP020000034.1, from coordinate 12,404,659 downwards.
CGCTTCTCAGTCATTTTTACTCTATTTTCAGACCTTTCATTGCTGAGTATGACAGAAGTGAATGAAGGATTACAGCTGCAATATCATAGATCAAGAGTGAGCCAACAATTCCATGGAAAAATTTGTGGACCTATAGGGGAAAAAAGGTGAAAGAAAATTTAGATAGCAATAGAATGAATATTACATTCTTGCATTGGTTAGGCTAACATTTAACAGTGGAAAATATGGCTACTATGCATATTGATTAGGCAATATGCCACACTGAAGTTATTGAGTTAGGAATCAAAAGCATTCCCATTTTCTAACTCTCAGTGATGTGTTTTTTGTGCTAAAAAAAACACTAAAATGTTTTAACACACTAACAATGTAACTTACAATTCATTTTGATATGGCATATAGAGTAGAATAGGCTAAGGGGTGGAAAGCTAATCATCCACAATATGCACTATCAGGTCCAGATGGAGGGCACCACAAAATAAAAGAAAACATAGCATGACATTGATACAAGTATGTTGCCATCATAAAATAAATAACATTTTTGACAATTGCCAATAAGCGTGGAAAATGTTGGAGGGTTTTGTGTGTGTCTTTTGGTGGGCTATAGCCTAGCAAATCCACTGGCTTTAAACTAAAAAGTGTTGCATCAAGCTGCATCAAGTTATTCGCCTATAACAATTTAATTATGTTTCATTACTACATCAATGTCTTTTCATTTTAAAAGCACTCACTCTGCCTTCTAATGCACATATCATGTAGTCGTCTGTCCACATCTCTGTTTCATGATCTGTTTGTTCTCCAGCAGTCACACAGTTAAAATTGGGTAGTTCAGTGCAAAGGGACACAGTGTAGACACAGACAGCAACCAGCGCACCCAGTAGGGAAGCCACATTACTGTAGGCACAACTCTTTAGCTAAAGGAGAGAGTTATACAGTGGCGTTACAATTGTGTACAGATACTTTAATACATGTAACTGTTGACACAACAACATACAGTATGTTACAATAATGATATACTGTAACAATAATAATACTTGTACATTATCATATAAAATTGATGTTAAGCTTAGGGAATACAGGCATGTTGTTGTTGTTTTTAAACGGTGATTATCCATTTTCTACACTGCACAGAAAATTGTTCATTGTGGCTTGTTTCATTTTGGCGGAGGTAATGAAGTCATGCAGGAGAAAAAGTATAGGCCTGTAGAGTATAAATGAACTTACCAACTGTCTGTTGTGAGATTTAGAGCAAGCCAAAGCAAATGATCCTCCTGTAACAAGCTTTAGACAATAAAAAAAATCACACTGAACAAAAGGCTGCAAAATGACAATGGTAAATGGACCATCATCAAGGATCAAGATATTGTAAAAAGTCAAGAACCGCACTAACAGTAGAATGAGTAATGCAATGTCTAAAAATGTCTGAAGAAAATGGGATAAGAAGTTAAGAAAATGACATACCAATATTCCAATAATTAGGGGGAGAACAAAGAGGGAAGCCCTGAATTTCATAAAGTAAATAGGTACTGCCAGAAGAACTTGAAACAGTCCAAGAAGGATTGCAACCACCTAGAGGAAAAAAAAAACAAAAACTCACCTCTATGAAATGTGATGCCCATAAATTACATGCAAGTCGAGCACAATATTTGATCATCACACAAGTCGTACAGGTACAGTATGCACACTCAGACACATATTCAATGGAAGTCAATTGAGACCATATACAACCACAAACTATGTGTATATTATCTCTGACTACATTCAATACTCATGCTGTTCTGTGTAAACCATGGTCAATCTATGCATCAGACTTTACGGATACTTTATTAGGCCCCAGACAGGTAGACTAAGTCCATGAGGCGTGGATCTGCCCAAGGTTTCTTCCTAAAAAACAAATTATTTATAAAGCGAAGGGAGTTTTTCCTTGCCCCTGTTTCTCGTGGATGCTTCCCGTACTGTCTGTAAAGCGCCTCGAGATAATGCACTGTATTTGAGCGCTTTACAAATTAAAATTGAATTGAATTGAATTGAATTACCAGGTTGTATACAAACAATAATTACAATACAGTATTATACGGCCCTCATTGTGTTTTGTGCATTTAGACGCTCCTTGTAATATAAGTACTGTTATGTAGGCCTATGTGTGCTCGTGTTGTGCTCACTGCTCCAAGAGTGTTTGCGTTCACATGGCAGAGGTTAGTATAGAAATCCCCAGTGAGTTTGGCCACTGAGACATGACTGACTCCTTTCTGTAGAATCACAATAGCCGTCACCTGTGACGACAAATTATAATACACACATGACACTAGCATGTTATGTGGCGACAGCTCCATAGCAGCATGCCAGCATGCTCGAAAAGTTTTCACAGTGTTGCTAAAAAAAACAATTACCATCAACTAAATCATAATTTGGACAAAACAGGAGATCCAGCAATTCACACATTCCTTCAAACTGAAAGTCAGCTGTCAAACTGGTCAGATGTTTTGGTTTTCATCATTCAATTAAATTCAATTCTATTTGTAGAGCACGCAAATACAATACATTGTCTCATGGCGCTATACAGACAGTACGGGGAGCATCATTAAAGGAATATTCCACCTTTTTTATGAAAATGAATTCACCCCCTTGCCTGGAGTTACATATGTGGGGGAAAGCATTTTGGTCTCATGGCATGCATTTTCATAGTCTGGCAACCCCAATTTCACCTTTTTCTTAGCTTTAGCTTAGCAAAGGCAGTGGAATATAAAGTTCAAGTTGAAATTCAAGTTTATTTAGCCATATCAACAGTATAAAATACAGTTTCTAGGAATGTACTTTGGTGCACTCACACATTCAACAATACAACCAGACAACACAAAGACAGGGGGGGCACATAAATAACAGGGAATGACATACAACAACATTGTAAAGTGCAGTTCAAACATTGAAAGTAAATTGGCTGTGCAGAATACAGTTACATTGTGCAAAAAGGCAAGAGAGGTAGGAGGGCCAGGTAGAACTAACTGTAAAGTGCTAGTGCATATTCAAGTGGCGGATGGCTTGCGGGTAGGTGCTGTCCCTGAAGCATGTGGTGTTGCATGGAATGCTGCGGTACCTTCTTCCTGAAGGTAGGAGTATGAATAGACAGTGTGCTGGATGTGTTGGCTGGATGTGTTGGCTTTCCTGGCAATTTTGGTGTTGTAATGAGAGGCTATGGTGGGGAGACTGTGGCCAATGATTTTGGAGGCCCTACGCACCACCTTCTCCAGATGTTGCTTATCCTGGCTGGTGGAGCTGCCATACCAGACCAAGATGGAGAATGTGAGCACGCTTTCAATGGTAGCACGGTAGAAGTGGATCATGCCTGCTTGACTGACCCCAAATTTCCTCAGCTGTCGGAGGAAGTATAGTCTTTGGTGGGCTTTTGAGATGATGAAGAAGTTTGACAGATGGGGAGTTGGATGTACAGTTGTTGGTGTACAGAGAGAATAACAGAGGTGACAGCACACAACCTTGTGGCGCTCCAGTGTTTAGGACCTTGACAGATGAAATGTTGTCCTGTATTTTAACACTTAACACTTTAAGCTTAACAAAATAACCAGATAGCAACTCTTTGGCGATATAAAATTCCAAAATGCACCAAGTATTTTGCCTATTTATAGATGTATTCCTAGTGAGCCTATTACAAGTGACAATTGTGACTGAATAGTTTCTTATACTAGCCACTGAAGTTAGGCCTACACTACTTTCTGCACTGGCACAGTAGGGCTACACTGCCACTGACAATGACACTTTTTGTTGTGGTCACCAAAACATCTCTGCACATTTCTTAATCACCACTTCTAGAACTCTGTACCCTGGAGTGACACACATTTTTAAACATTTTAAGCTGAACTGGTTGTAGATTTTTCATTATTATCTTTCTATAGTGTTCACCGATCATTGTGATGTGTATCTTGTTGGTTCTACAGGATGCTTGAACTTGCTTGGGTTTCATTGAATGTATACAGGAAAAAAAAAGCTGGATGGTATGTCTTTTAACATTACATTGTCCAGCCAACTTTCACTTACTGCAGTGACCTCTGGGTCATAGTGGCGAAAGATGAGGTGCAACTGGGCACTCCTCTCAATAGAATTCCCTTGCATCGTCTGGGGCAGGTTGTTATCAACAGCATAAGCTGAAATAAACACTGTTTTGCCTGCCAAATGAGAAAAGACATATAAAGGGGGGGATAGCTGATTAGAACCACATGTTGTCCCTCGACATAGCAAAAATAGGCTATGGAAATGGAATGTGGAACAGATGGTACTGAAAACCAAAAGAATTGCTGGAAAGTGCTACGGTCAAAAGGCTCAAGGATGACACCCTGAAAAAGACGCTGAACATCAAATGGCAGAAGAAATGCACTGGTATGATCTTAAAGACACTTGAGTTTTACAAGTCCCATATGGGAAAGAGACAACAAAGGTATTAAAAAAAACGATTAAAATAGGATAGCCAAGAAAGAAGTTCGCATGATTAAATCGACGCATACCCCCTGAAGCCCGTGCTCATCAGACATACATGTAGGCCTTACAAGACAGAATGGTAACAAAAACGTTGACACTTACCGTGATTACCACTATTAAATTCTGTTGTGCTCTTTCAGCGTCGCAGCCTTCCTTGAATGCGCAATTGTGGGGTTGAAGACCCCTCGACAGGGGCGGGGTGAAAGTGGTCGACATAACGGACGTTTCTTTATTCTGTCTTGCGCAACTTTCCATGGACAATGCTGCATAAGCAACCACATTAAAACTTTTATCCAATCCAAGGTAAGCATAAGCCTTTCCCATATTATTTTCAGGTTCACTTTAATCAATATAATGTTAAAGCCAACATTTGCCTGTAGACTCTATTGCCTACTTGTCAGAATTTACGAATATCCTATAGATACTGTATTTTTCTTTTCTTTTTTTGCCCATTAGATTTGAACATGGCAGTGTCAGTGTCAGGAAATTTGTCCGTCGCCGTCGAAGACGTAATTGGTAATAAACTTGCAGATAAACAAGCACTGTTGAGAAATCTCGAAAAGGGTGAAACGAAAGCTCTGGGGGTAAGTCACGACAATATTCGGACAATCAAAAGTTTTGAATAAGTCACGCCTTAGTTCAGACGCAGTGTATGCGAGAATGCACGCGACTCCCTTGACCTACGACTGAAAGTTCAATAAAAAAAAATAATGTAGGTTACTTCCTGTTACTTCTTATTAAATTGCCTCAATTTATGTGTACGTGTGATAGGCCTATCACAATTGAAGCTCAAACGCAGATGTGTTCTTCTTGTCAGGTTTCCCAGTTGATGCTGGGATTGCTGATCATGATGAATTCCATCCCCCTCCTCCATACTGATTTCACTGAGATTGTTGCTTTTGGGGTGCCCTTGTGGAGTGGCTTAGTGGTAATACTCTATAATATTACTGAATGTACTGTCAAGCATGTACGCTAGTTCAAGAATCCAACTGACAGCTTAGGTATAATAGTTGGTTGGCCTGGTGTTGGCCTTATAAAGAAATATTTGGGTTCACATCTCACATATTCAGCAGTTTGTCATTGCAGGGTGTCTTTCCATAATGATGGATAAATATACCAACAGGAAATATGTGAGTCCACCTTGACACGTGCATATCAGATCATCTGTTTTTTCAGCCCCTCAGGCTTCCATCTTAAATTGTTTGCTCTCATTTCTATACATTTCAGCTTCATGCCTGTGTTGCTATGTCCGTGGCAGCCATGCTAACATCTGCCACTGCCCTAATCATCTACGTCATTGACATCTCCAAACACCCAGCAGCAGCTTGTGCTCCTCATGGACAGTGCTCTGACCTTCATTATTCTATGGTTAGTTGTTAGCCTGAATTGTGGCTTCATCATTGTAGTCACTGAAGGATCTTTGTGACCAGATCAGAGTATAGGTTCACTTGCTTAGAGAAAATTGCTGATTATGATGAATTGGATTGACTTGTGTTTTTCCTTATGATTATTGGCTTTAAGTTTGTAAGTAGTGAAATATGGATCTTTCTCTCTTTCTACCCATCTGTCTCTTTCTTTCTGTGTATGTGTCTCTCTTCCACACAAATTCTCAGATGTTAAGTACAGGTGTAAAGACATCATTGGCATTGTACACTCTGATCCATGTCGTAATCTCTGGAATTTTGACGCACACTTTGTATAAAGCCAGGAAGCACCTTGACATTTATGAGGTAAGATCACATAGCTCAAAGCATCATCAAATATTTGCCACTGTCATGTCAGTGTTTTAAATGAGTTTGACTCAAATGGCCCTCTACTAGAGCACCCTTCAATTGAGTATTTCATTTAGGCCTTACACATTCATTCATCCCTACACAAACAGCACTGCTATATGTGGTTAGATCAGATTTAAATCTGATTCATGAGATTGCTGTGTGTTTTACATGTATTCCTCACTGGTGTTCCAGAAGGCAACTTGCGAGATTGCAAAAAGTTATTTGTCTTACAGTAGATAGGCCTACAGTATAATCATGTACAGTAGGTTATGGTCCAGATGATATGATTCCTGTCCTGTAGTGCTCAGTGAGATACCTACTGAATCCAGGCAAAGTTGGTTATCATTTCCCTGCTCCAGACAAATGCAGCAGTTGAGATTTCCTTGAGATGATGCAATCACTCAAAGTGGGAATTTGCCTTTGCAATTGAGGAACAAGGCAAACGCTGCCTACTGGCTCCACTTCATTCCACTAGAAAGTCAGGGAGAGCATAATGCATTTTCGTTTTCGGCCGGCACTGAGCTGTGCGGCCAATCGGCGAACAGAGTGAGAAAGGGAAGTCACAACATTGAGCCTGCAACTGGACATCACCAGCCTCGAGTTCAAGATAACAAAATCCTGCAACCTATGCTTGCAACACATTTATATGTTTTATACAAGTCATAGTAAAATGTTTCAATGGCTGAACTTGGCCAGTGAGCCGGTGATTGTCACATCGTGACAATGAAGCAGCAAACTTTTTTAAAGGTTAAAAAATGGCCCAATAAAGAATGATAAGCCGAGATAAACTCTTGAGTATTATTATATGGTCATTCTTGAACAAAACATAAATCCAAGCAGGATGATCATTAAATGAAATATGTTACAGTAAGTTATTAATGTGCTAATTGACCCACGCCAGGCCTTTTGTGTAATATTTGGCATTAAACTTTTGCTTGGACCATCTTCCAGAGTCCAAGTTAGGCTGTCATTAAGAGATTGTATCTACGTACTTGAAAGAGACAGCCATGTAGCATCTTCATATTGGCTGGCTATCTACAAAAATACAATGTTGTTTGAAGCAGCAATGCATCTGTTGAACACTCTTGTCTCTCATTTCAGAGGATCCACAGATGAGGAGAAACAGAACAGCGAAGGTGTTCACATCCAGATATCTACTTTGCATTAGGTTTTCTATGTGTGAATTTAAACACTAGCTTGACATTTTGTATTGCTCTGAGTTACATTTTATTAAAAGTGTATCTTATGTTAAATGCCTCATTAGGCTACTGGTAGGCCTATATTATATTGTATATCTTTGTTATGGAAGATTATTTGATTTTGTGGGTGACCATTATTTCTGATGATTCACACTATTGTGTGCTTTACAGTACCTACTCTGTAATTATGTGCAGTCTCTTAAGTCCTTGAGTCAGAGGGTTGGTTGGTACCACCTGAGGGCAGTAAGGCACTGTGATTTGAATTGGTATACCAGCCTACAGTTAGAAGATAAGAGAGGATTGCATTAGTGGTAGCTTTGTGGTAGCTATATTTTTAAACTAGTACATATCCCCTCAAAACTTTCCCAGATGATTACTTACATTAAGACAGTGCTTTTTGGTATGGCAATACTTCATACACATTTAAATACATTGACATTTGCATACATTTTAGGCCATGGGCTGGAGGTTTGTACGGTGCACCTCTACCAACTGAACAAACTTTTTGTGAATAGTCTGGCTATGCTGAATATGAATCTGAATGTTATCATGGCCAATTTTGGGATCCACTACCTATTAAAGCACCATTGGTGTACATTGAAATCGATCAATTTCAATGTGATGCAAAAACTATACAGGACAATGCACTCTCCATGATGTGGAGTAAAGTGGGACTTCTGTCAGTGCATGTTAACTCAGGGTATAGTCTTCTAGAAAATACACATTGTTAGACATTGTTTACCGTTATGGTAAATCCAGATAGGCTCAATAAGATTTAAGTGTATGATGCCTCATGATGTTTTTATACATGACATTTCAGAAAAGTTAAAAAATAATAATACAAAAATAATCAGCTAAGAAGTTTTGTGGGGATATCTAGTAGGCCCTACTTATTTTACCCTAACCTATAATCAAATCCTCTATACAGTAGGCTTATTGAGCATTAAGAAGCTCATTATAAAAAGCTACCCTGAGTGCAATGCCACAGTAGGCCTATGTCTTCTAACTTTGGCACATGTTTTAAAAAAAAAAAAAAAAAAAACTACTGCCCTTGAGTGTAGGCTACCAAGGGGCCAATTTGAGCCTAATCCTTTCATTTGTGTTTAAGCTCACAGAGCAAAAACATGTCTGAAAAATTACATTAGCCAACATTAAATTTAAAGCTTTTTAAATTAAGAGTGAAGATGACCAAATTTTAGTCCACATAGGCTACTTGTAGGCTATTTATCCCCAGAAATAAATGCTAAAAATGTTTAAACCACCTAACTTGTGTTTCTTGATGTCACAGACTCTCCAGCTCATTGCAGTTGACTTTCACAGAAATCACAGAAATGTGATTTTACATTTTTCTCATTCTTGATTCTTTTTTCAGGTTGACTTTAAAATAAACGTGTAGAATTCTATGAAAGACCAACTGAATCAGTGTTATTTTGTACATAAATGCACACTATGTGCTCAGGTCTACCCTAACTGAACACCAGGGCTGATATTTGCAAATCCTTAGCCTCTGACCTAATTGCCTAGTCACCCCCACACACACACAAATTGAGATATGGCATAACTTCTATCAGAGAAATTTTAATAAGGGCTCTGCTTCTATTCTCCTACCACTTCTGCATCATCCTGTCACAAAGTCTTGGGCAGTTTTGATACAAGCAAAATGTCAGAGAGGAAGAAGCACTGAAATATGATTTAGGCAATTATGCTATGAGCCTAACGAAATTACTGAAAACATGAAGGTGGAAAGAAAGATGAATCCTCTAGTTCTACTCTAGTGGAACTTGGATCACTGGTGAGAGAACGAAGATTCTAAAGGGAATCAAGCCGGTCCGATGACCCTACTGCCAGTCAGAGAGGTTAACGTAAATGGCTGCCATGGAGCCAGAAGATGTAGAAGTTGAAGTGAATAAAGATGCTAATAACGGCAATGACCAAACCTCCAACCTTCAGGTAAGTAAATTTAATAAATGTAACTGTCTAATTTTGTGAGTTAGCTTTTTAAATACGTTTAAAGAAACGTATTACTGAAGTCAACAGCCTATGTGCTAGCTAGGCTATGTTTGTAACATCTGCAGGCTGAGCTAAGGTGTAGAAAATTTTAAATCTTCTAACTAACAGCTTGTCAGATGTAAGTGTTAAATATGAGGTTTATCGACAACGTAATAAATAAGTTATTGTGCTAATATAGCCTTGTTTAATAGTCTCTGGCTAATTAAGCAAGTATGATAACATTGTTTATAGCTAATGCCTGTGGGAGAACACACTGCTAACATCAGTCAGCTAGTGTTCGTAGCTAACATAAGCATATCATGTGAATGAACTGTCAAATTTTGTTAGGTTTTCATCATCTAAGTTAGCCTTAACTGTATCTATACCTGGCTAGTTGGTTTTCTTACAGAATTGTCAAAGGATAAGTGGCTAGATCAAAGATATATGTGTAACTGTGGTTTTGTATCATCACCGAAACCGAATTTTACATACGGGTGTGGAACCTTGGTACAACTTCATCGAAAGTCTCTGGTAGGCTACCACTTGTGATCCTGAGGGCATAGCCCAGAGAGCTGATACTTTAGAATCCATCAATCGACTATAAACCATGACATCTCTTGTCAATTTAAAGAAATAGTTCAAGCAAGCACACGCTATGTTTTGAAGAAAAATGACACTGGAGCACAAAATAAATTGTATCGATAGTTGAGCAAACAGGGATCTTGTATTCTCCACAAATTTCTGCATATTTGCAAATGTACAGTGGTGGATTTCTGCGTTGTGTTGTTTTTAATGGTGACCCATGAATGTTCTGCTGAAGCTTTATTGTCCCTGCACACAAGCAAATGAATAATATAATGTTGGTCCTCCATATGCCAACTCCTCTATCCATATCAAAACGGACAGAAGTGTATGCATTTAAAGAACATAGCAAACCTGTAGGCTACACAAACAAATGAAAATGGACATGTTGAACTACTCCTACCTCTACAGGAGTAGAAAACCAGACTAGTTAAACTAGTCCAAGCTAGTTAAACTAGTCCTGCCTAACTAAACATACTGTAGGCCTAGCTGGAATCCACTTTGTGGCAGAAAAATACTTTCAGATAACCTAAGTCATTTCACAAAAATAACTCAAACGATAGATACAAATAAAATAATTGCAATTTAACTTATAAATGGCACTTCTGAATATTAGCCTAATATTTTATCAGGTTGATTATTAGCTAATATCACCCAGCCTAACCTCTATTCATGGGAATATTTAGCAACTCAACTTTTACTAGAATGTTCTTGTGCAGATTGTGTTTATTAAAATGTTTCTGTTTATTTCCTTTATTCATAATACATTTAAAGTACCGGTATTTTAATGACATGAAATGTCTTTGTTTGTTGTCTATAGGACTTTGCAGGTTGCAGCAATCTTTTGAAAGATCCTATTATCATCAGAGTTCCAACTGTTAGGAATAAACAGTTTTTGCACTATCTGGGTGAAGTTTTGGACCTTTTTTGGATGCGAGGCAGGGACATCCAAGTAAGGCAACATAAATTGTTGTTTTCTTTTTTTATTGATTTCTTTTTTAGTTTTTGTTTTCATAAGATAAAAGTCAACACTTTGTCAACAGGGGCTTGGCATTGTCATTGAGTAAATTGTTCACTAACTTTACCATTAAAGTAAAGTGAAATTAGCACAATGTAACATCAAAAAGAGATCTAGCAATAGTATATCCCAGGTTGTCGGCAGTACTGTATACTGTACTACAGCAGTATGCTATTTCAGCACTGTTTCAGTGTAGATTTCGAAGTAGCCTTTTTTCCCTCAAACTTGTGTCTAATGGATAGTAGAGCTTAGATTAACAAAAAGAAAAATCAGATCAGATTTAGTTAAGACAGGCATTTTTTGTCTACAGTTTGTGTTGTACCTTTGTTATGAAAAAATACTCTAACCTGACATCTGTTTAATGTACTGTAGGAAAGACAAGGGACTATCGTTGAATTGCTACCTTCTTTTATCTGTGGCGCAGTGGAGAGTAATGACCTGTTTTCAGTTCAGGAAATTGTGGGAAAGGTATCAGTTCACAAGATGTTCTGTGATAAAGCACTGTACAACAGTTTGAGCTGGTCAAAAGGTTTATTAATTTCTGATTGAACAGTTATTTGAACTCTCACCAGTTTTCATGCTGCATTGTTCAGTTTCCCTACTCCATTTGCGCCCTTCCCTTTACTCAAATGCAGACGTTAAATTTCTGTTCCCTCATGAAATATACAGTTTCAGACTAATTGTTGCCTGCCATTCTTGTTGTGTTTCATTAAATGAATGGACTATTCCATCCACAAATCAACATTACCAAAATGTCATAGTAGAGTGGTTTGTCCTATTAGCATTGAGGATTCTAAACAGGGATGTACCAGACTATCTCCACTTATGGCATGCATCACCTTGTCCAGTCTCACTAAGGGAATTAAAGGAATTATTCAGAGTGAATCAACACGTAGCCCTACTGTTTTATAGGGTCAAGCGCTGTTGATAGCCACTTCAATCACTGAATTTGCAACGCAGACTGAGATAGCGAAACGGCAGCTAACGGTGACAGAATGGGGCATTTCAAAACGAAAGCAAGTCGATTAGGTTTCGTTTTAGACATGCCTCATTCAGTTAGTGTTAGCTGCTGTTTCGCAAACTCTGTCTACGATGCACGAAATTCGATCATTGAGGTGGCTTTCAATAGCGCTTAGTAGTATAAAACAGCAGGGCTTCCTTTAATAAAGAATAATAGCCTAATTAATAAAGAAATTGACCAGAATTTGACCAGATCTAACTGTTTTATCATATACAATCATAATGCATGACATAGTTGTGTGTTATATTGTTTACTAGTATATGATTTCAAGCATATGATAAATAAATGAAGCGTGACATGAAACAGATTAAATATTTAACAAAAAAAAATCAAAATAAATCTGAAATAGCCCACTTAGCCTGTGTTTTAGTCCTGCCCTATTTAACCCTATACCAAAAACTGCTGCTGCTGGAGTCACTGACATGCTTTCAGAAACAGCTTTTAGATGTATTTAAGTCAGGAATGGGAGTCAATTTACCAGGTCTTTGAAAGTCATTCAGTAACACTCTTTGACACTCTTATTTTGATCTGTACAGATCGATGTGAACTGTGGAGACTATGATGACATCAAGCCCATACACAGGGCTGCTGAGTGTGGGCATGTTGACATGATGAAGTACTTACTGAAGAAGGGTTCATCTTGCCAATTGGTTAATGGCTTTGGTGAAAGCCCTTTATACTTGGCCGTCAAGCACAGGTAGCCTATATAATTAAATACACAAATGAAAGATGTTTTTAATATGCTGTTTCTAATATTAGTTATAATCTAAGGCAGGAACTATGGTGGTGTTGAAAATTAAACAAAAGTCAAGTTTCACTTTCAGACAAACACAGATACAGTATTGCCGTTTTCAGACTGGCAAGCCCGGTGCCAGAGCCGGTTCCCACACCAGTTACAGCGGAAACCAAAGTGCTGGCCCGAGAACTGCCCGTGTCCATACCGGTTTATGCAGGCCCATGACGCATTATCCACAAAAGGCGTTGCTTCGCCACAAAAGCAGGCAGCATCATATTAGTTTTGCTGCTGTCTAATTTCTGCTGGAAACGTGAGGACCTCCAAATATATTTATCTTGTTTGCTGATCACTGCACAAACTCATTTTTACTTGATTTCCCTCATTATCCCTGCTCACGTTTCCTTGATTTGTTTATTTTCCGCTTTGACCCCAACTTAACCCGGTGACGTTCACTCATGTTGTCACGGTTGGCTTTGAAAAACCAAGTTTTATTTGGCGCCCGACGGGAACCAAGTTTGCGGTTCCAGAATGCTCTGATTTTTGGTGTTAACACGACGGCCGGTGCAAGGTGAGGTGCGGGAACCAGCACCGGCACGGTTCTCTGTCGGTGTGAATGCGCTAGAAGTGGGCCTTACTTGAGATATAAACATTTGCACTTTCTGCTGAGCAGGCTTTTGCTATACCCCTAGCCTACTGTATGTCTTTTGTCAAAGCGTTCTACAGAAATGCAAGAGAGCAACAAAATATTTTGAATTTTGATGTTGAATTTGCCTGTCATCTGTAGCCTACTGTATGTCTTTTGTCAAAGCGTTCTACAGAAATGCAAGAGAGCAACAAAGTATTTTGAATTTTGATGTTGAATTTGCCTGTCATCTGTACTTGTGATTTTAGTTTGGCATTCGCCAGGCTATGTCATCTGTTGAAAGGTTCCCATTTAGACATCTAAATTACTTAAAATTAAATGAAACTACTTTTTTAGCATAATTTATGTTTTCTCAGTATCAGGTCAGTAGTCTTTGCTATGTACTGTAGGCTATTACATTTCGGCTATTATCCCCCCCCCCCCCAAAAAAAAAAATTAGCTTCAATTTAAATTTACGTGGAACAGGAAATTACAGAACAATACTGGATTTCAAGTCCTCCGATCACTCCATGTGGTCATTACATCAAGATAAAAAATACAGCCTCAGATTTTCAAACAATAGCAGTATGCTACTGTAGTAATACTATGTAGGCTAAGCTGGAAATTCAAAATGCTTTCTTTCTTTTTAAAGCCCTTGGCTTAGAATATCCCTTCATTTGAGTTTGTAAGATGCATTTGTGTCAATTCTTTCTGGGTGAAAAGTGACATCACCTGGTTAACCTGAGTAGAGCACAGCAAAATGAAAACTTTGGCTCAGCCTTTGCAGTCTTAAAGGAATAGTTCACCTCTTTATGAAAATTGGTTATTCACCCTCTTACCTGGAGTTACATATGTGGGTAAGAACATTTTGGTCTCAGTGCATGTATTGTCCTAGTCTGGCAACCCCAATTTTACCTTTAGCTTAGCATCGGCGCTGGAAAGTAAAGTTTCCAAAGAGTTGCTATCTGCTTTTACCAACATATGTAACTCCAGGTAAGGGGATGAATAACCAATTTTCATAAACTATTCACTATTCCTTTAACACTGGTACACCATAAAACGCCAATGTCTTTTGTCTTTGTTATCTTATTTATTCATTCATTGTGTGTGTTGATGTGCTGTTACTTGAAAGTACATTACAACGCGTCTTGTAATGTGATTCTGCCCCATCCAGTGAATTGTGATCAAATTTTTTATCATATCACCCAGCAATAGACTGGAGGCCTATCACATACTTCTTCTCACACCACTATAAAGAAAAGTTCAGTCAAATCATGGGATTAGAATACTAGGAAGACAATGTTTTCTTTTTGCAGGCATTTTGAACTTATAAAGTTTCTAAGACTGAATCACGCTGCCCTCAAGATGCCAAATGTAAGGGCAGCAATGCTCCTGCAACAGTAAGAATTCAACATTGTTTTCTCATACATTACTTTGTGGCTTTAAAAGTCAATTAAAGATCCATAAAGGTCATACTGGAGGTTTAGGTATGGAACATAATTCAGACCTAACGTGGATGTTAGTTCATAGTTCAGGATTTAAATAGGGTCAGGATTTAAATTACCATTCAGCCTGGTTTATTGTGTACTTTATTTTTGTTCCTGCCTTTTATTCTTAGAGCTGTTGCCAAGAGAGATTACACTGCACTGCAGGCTTGGTCCCTGTCTGGGCTGGACATGGATGAAAAGGACTACAATGGCCGCACCGCCATGCACCTGGCAGTGCGTATGCGTGACAGACAGCTTGTGCAAACCCTGCTGCGCTATGGAGCCACACCTTTGGTGAGCTGACACCTCTGTCTCCTGTCCTGTCCAGTGATACCCGTTTTAAACCAGTCTAATTTTCTTGGTAACTGTAGAAAGCACCAATGTGAATGTGTATGTGCATTTTGCATGCCCCAAACTTGTGTATTGAGCAATATAGGAGCAAAACAGGGGCAAGACAGAGTTACTGCTCCAGCCTGTAGTAATGATCTGTCTCCTGTCCTGTCCAGTGTAACACCAAGACAACAGTCACATTACCAGGCTCAAGTAAAATCTGATTTTTCTAAACCAGAGATTCGTAATAGACCCCTCCTATATAATGCCTTAGATTAACGTTCCATTTTTTCTTGGGAGGGCAGCCCTCCATCGAACTCATGTTAAGTTGTGTTACAGCAAAAAGGTCTCTACAGCTTTCATGCTTTCTAGCAGAAAAATGAGTGATGGCTTTAAGATGTCATGTTGCCTTATGAATTACCAGTAAGTTAAGGAAATTATGATATTTTTTTTACTAGCAATCAAACTGAAAACTGATGATTTTTGACAGGGAGAGAAGTGGCTGATAAGCCATAAGAAGTAGGCTAACGTTACATAAGGCAAAGCCTATGGAGAGTCTGCACAACACACGTTTGTAAGAACTCCAGCAATTTAAACATCCTTATACACAGTTTTAGTGTTCAGTATTTATGTATTTAAAGTAGCTAGATTATGTACAGCATACTGTATAGATAAATCATTCTTATACTTTGTCATTTGATTTGCCACTGATAAACTAACGTTAGCATCACTCTGGCTAACTGTCAGCCCAAACAAACACCCTGTTGAAACAGCTTGCTAAACGCGCTAGTTAGGGAGTGGAACAAAATAATTTGGTACAGCACCGACCGAACGCAAACGCAGAAGCGAACAGGCACTTTACACTGAATCAATGGGACCTGACTGCTGGAAACCGAAAGTAAGATCTGAGGTTACATTGACTCAATGTAAAGTGTTTCGCGTTCGCATTAGGTCTGTGCTGTTCGAAAATCTTTCATTTCATGCGAAATATATTGCTGTTAGAAGGCTCGTGCAGCAGGACTATGCTTAAACTTACTCCGGTATATTGCTTTAACTGGAGATAACATCCTCAGATTGCTTCACTGTACACATGACATGTATGGCTATTCACCAGTAAAATAATTTGGGCAACAGTCTCTGGTTTAGGCGACTATCTTGCTAGGTATCCAGTTGTACAGGCAATGAACAGGCTTAGCCGGCTGATTTTTATCAGTTTGGTGGCTTATACTGCCTTTGTTGAATTTGAAGTGCGTGTTGTGTAACAGCTACTTCGTTTTATCATCATAGTTTTGCTGTTGAGTGAAAAAAGACTGCACTGTCTAGTTTTGTCCATTCAAAGTCAATCAAATGAAACGCCAAGCTGCCCTCCAAGGAAATTCTATGATGCTATTGTTACGACAATTAGGAGGGGTCTATTCACAAGTTTAATTTTCTTGACAACTTTATAAAGGCACCAGAGTGGATACAGTATGTGCATTGTGCATGCCCCAAACTCGTGTTTTTAGCAATATGGGAGCAAAACAGGGGGGCAAGACAAGAGTTACTGCTCTGCTGTGTAGCAATGACCTGTCCATTCAGCTCTGTTAATTTGTTCTGGTTGTGGCACGTTATTTCCAAAAGCATAGTTGCTAACCAGTTGGCAACATAGTCAGTTGGCAATGGGCAATTGCATTGCAACCAACAAAGCAGCAAACTTAGCATTTCCGAAAGCCATTGCAAGTCTTCTTTCGCACGTATCATCATCTTACCACTTACAGGTAGATGAACCTTTGACAGGAACCTTTGTTGCTGAAGAACACCATGACAGCATTTGTAATGCATGATCCAGAGTAATCATAGGCCACTAAGATGATCTTAAGGAATCCCTCACTGAGCCCACCGGCAAGACATTCATTGTAATTACAAACAAATTATATAAATATATAGTAATCTGCTCTGGATCAATTTTTATCTGAAAGAAAAAATGATTTATATTGATCATTATCTCAAGGTGAGATGTGTGGGTGTGTAGTGTGCTAGCGACTCAGCTAATACCATAGTTAGTCATGCCAGCTAGTTTCTCTCACTAGCACACCTGTTAAGGTGTCAGTAGGGGGCTTAGCCAACATACGCACTCCGCAGCGATCGATCAGTAGGTTTCCATTACACTCACCCCCGAAACATCACTTTGGGCACACCTCAGCTGGGTAATATTTGTCTAAAGGGAGAAGAGTAGTGGACACATCCCTGTGGTGCACCAGTGCTGGTTGTCAGTATTCTGGATGTGATGTCTCTCAGACACATATGCTTTGTTTGGATTATATATAAATATTATATATAACTTTAAAGGGATGCATATATTATATAGTCAATATTATATATAATGCCTCAAGAAATTTGTAAATAGCTCAAGGCGATTAATCGATAATTAGAGGATATGTTCTTTGTATTACATCCTGGTTATCATTTGTAGTACTCTCCCTTTTTGTCCTCACCCACATCTTCCCTTCCCAGGAAAGGGATATCTGGAACCAGACACCACTGGATGAGGCTCGCAAACACAACCTGGAAGGAATCCTGGAGCTCTTTCATCCATGTTTCACAGTGCAGTACCCTAACAAGAATGCATATTTGCAGTACATAGAATCTAATAAGAAGACAGGCGACACACTTTGATTTTTATTTTTGGGGGGTGGGGGTGAGGGCTGGGTCAGAGGTCTTTCAGACACAAAATTCAGTATCAGAAATGAAAAGTATGTTGTAAACTCATGTAAAAAGAAATTTATATTAATACTACTTAAAAATAAACCTGTGATACTTTAAAAAGTTTCTGTGCAACTTACATTAGCATGAGAATGTAAGAAAATCTGCATAAATATAATTTACTTGTCACACCTCCAATACCAATAGCAGGGCCACAATATAACCAAGACAAAGACAGTTAAAAAAAACAACAACAACAACAAAAAAACATGCATATTATTTTACTCATGATTAAAGCATACATCACTTATGTCACTAAGAATACAGTTTACAGAAAAAGAATAAGTAGAGAAATTGAAGCCCATTAAGAAATTGAAGCCCATAAAATTAGAGAACACAAGACGAAATAAGAGGGGTGGATTTTACATGTTTGTTTTGAGGGGAATGCAAGAGGGGGGGGGGAATAATTTTATTTAAATAATTTCAAACAGTCAATATTGGGAGAGGATCTGACATGTACAGGAAGGCTTCCTGAGCTTGTCCACTCCTGGTTATTTATTTTGGATCTGCCTCTCTGGCATCATATGTTGTGCCGTGACGGAGTGCCTTTTGTTTTCTCCAAAAACAAAGTTGCTGCTTTGAAATCATGAACACATTATGAGGCTCCTAGCAAACCAGTGGATTGGACCTCCTTAGAGCAGTCTTCCTTACATATGACTGATCTTTTAAAGGGATGCATACAAAGTTTGTCACTGCACTGGATTGGTACATAATCAGCCACTATCAGACTCCACATTCAGATCGTGCCCCCAGCGATTGCCTAGATTGCAGGTTGGGCCTGTTGCAACTTGCCTAACCATCATAAAATATGCACTTTCTGGCCTGCGGGCAATAATATTTCATATCTTAGCTACTTGATAAGAGGACTGGGGGTGACTACTTCTGGAGAAACATACCCGGAAAATGAAAACCTGCCAGGTTTCCTTTTAAATACATTTACATAATCCGTTTCACTAGTTTGATGGCTAGGATGAAGGCATGTCTATTTCACGGATGATCATAGAACAGTCAAGCACAGTCGTTGTGTAGGACATTTGTCTCATAGAGATAAACTATTTTTATACTTAGATAGGCTTTTTTGGAAGTGGAGTAACTCCAGGAGAAAGACAATAGGAATAGCATAGCAGTGTGTTGTAAACATGAATTTCATAAAGACGAAAGCTGCATCTGTGAAGTTTAAAAAACCTACTAAAAAGAACCAAAATATGATTATTCTGATTGCATTGGTTGGTCTTGCGCTCGTTCCTGTGTTTTTATTTGGTCAACCTCCATGGCTCAGTAAAAGTCTGAAAACACTGAACCAGTTAGTAGAAAAAGTCTTTGAGTACCTGTCTGGAAGACTCTACACGCAAATGGTAGGAATGTTTGGAGAGGAACCAGTGAAGATTTCAGCTGAGGTAAAAACATGCATTGAGCATCAGTTTGGTGAGGCATTAAGATGTAAGTCCTAATTTTACTGTGCAAACATCTGGTGAGTTCTTTCATTTTGCCTTTTCTGTTTTTCAGTGGATTACTGAGGCAATGCAATATGTGACAGAGATAACAACATTGGCTGTAAATGGAAGCATTCAATTTACAATGGAGCAGTTGAAATCCTTGGGAATTTCAGGTATTAATAGGAATGTTTGTATGACACTATTATGTACAGTATACTGCACACAAAGCCAAGGATTGATGGCTAGGAAATTGAATCAATGGCTGCTGTATATTATTATATTGTTATAATAATATCTCACATTTATGGATGCTAGGGTATGCTTTGAAAATGCACTTATATTGTATTGACCAAGATCCATGTCTAGCCTCTTGTAGTAAGCTAGCAATTTTCCATTATTACCTCCACCAAGGAGATTATTTTTGTCCGTGTGTGTGTGTGTGTGTGTGTCTGTCCGTGTGTCTGTGTACAACATAACTCGAAAAGTACTGTACGGATTTGGATGAAATTGTCGGACATCGTGTGTATTGGGACAAGTAAGAACTGATTCAATTTTGGTGGTGATCAGTGATCCAGAACACCATCTGGAATTGATATTGCGTCTGTGACCACATTGGCTTGATGGAGGTCTACACTCTCTGGGTGCTTTTCTAGTTGTAATGGAAATGACAGAAAAGTAAGTCAATGGCGGATTTAAGGTATGCTCTCTATCTCTCCACTCCAGTCAAGCCTATGCAACCTATCACTCGTGAGGAGGTAGAGGCTGTCACAAAGGGTCCTGTCATGATCGGCTCATTCATCTGGTTTTGCCGTCGGTCTACGATGGGACGCCTGCTGACTGGCTTGCTGCAGAAAGCACTGGGTCTGGCAAAGCTTTTTTTCAAGGTTTTGAAAATTACTACAAAGTTAATGTAGACACAACTGAGTTACATTTTACCTTTACATTGTTGCTCATTTTTGTGTGTGTGTTTTTTTTGTTTTGTTTTTTTTACTTTCAAAGGCTGATTTTCTCAGGCATTCTCTTCTCCCAATACACTATCTCTACTGCTTTTGTGGAGAAAAAGTGGTAATAATTTGTGTGTTTCTGTATATGTGTGTGCTCACCAGGTGAACTCGAATCACTTTGCATCACGTTGTGCAAAGACAGATTTTTAATACCCATATTTTGTTTACTTTGTGGTGGGTTGGCATTTTTTTTATCTTTAAACATATTGGTCTTGTCTTGATTTTTTTTAGCTGATTGGATGTTTGAAAATGTAGTTGGGAAAGTTAAGTAGATGACTCTGACAGGGCACTGCAGTGAAATACAATATTGAGCAGAGCTAATACAGTGGTGCCGGCCTGGCAATACTCGTGTGGGTTTGCAAAAGCAGGAAGCTCTGCTCCTTATTTCCAAAACTGGATGAACAGGAATTTCCACAATTTTTAATAAAAAGTGTTTGTATCCATGCAACAGCTTCTTGTGATTTTTTTTTTCATGTATGCATCACAGACATTTGACACACTTTCTGGTTTGCATGTGACTTCATCCTGCTGAAATAGGTTTACCACAACTCTGAGATGGAAATAGGGGACAGTTCCCCTTTGTGGACAGTTCCTAATTGTGGACATCCCTATTTCTACAGTCAATATCATTACAAGTAGGCTATTTTTCATAAATCACACAAGAGCCAAGCTGCAGTGCTGCCGATTTTGAATGAAAGTAATATGTAAAATAGGCTACATATTAAATTGCTTTTGAGTATTTCGGAATTTGCATTTAATTTGATAGGAAAATAAGATGTAGCCTAGTTTTAGTTTAACCAAATCTTTAAGATAGAAATCTAGACGCTATGGAGCCTAGAAGAAACAAATAATAGGGCCTTGTAGCTGTTATCCTGTTTGGTTGGACCAGTCACAGGGATCAAAATTAAATGTTTCAATGTGAATACCTACCATCCACAGACAGATAAATTCAGGGTTCGAGTTAGGTGGGAGCCAGTGGGAGCTGAGCTCCCATAGAGAGAGGTCTGGCTCCCATGAAAGCAGCAAACTCAAACATCTGTGGGGGCTCTGACAATACAATAGTATAATATTTTACTGACAAATAAAGTTATCATAAGCGGGGATCAAACCGAGCTATGGGAGGTGGAACCTTTTATGGAGTTGCGAGCGCGCTAAGTGCTTGTTACAGGGGTGTTTTTGATCATCTTTTCTTTTTGTGTTATTGCCTTATTGGCATGCTGTTATTATGTTCTCTGATGATAAAGGGGCACGGTATGCTTGCGCAGTTGCAATGTATAGGTTGTAAACACAAATCAATGTCTTAATTGATTGTAAACCATGATTTGGTTGTGACCGATAGTTACCGTGCGTAACAGTCGGGGTTTGCCTCTGACGCGAGAGGATCTAATGATGGTATGTTATATTGCCTAGTTTGTGGGCCTTGCCCCTGATTATTTTCAGTTTGATCAGTGTTTTGTTTGTTTAGTTTGTTTGTTAATTTGTTATGTTATGCACCCCGCCGGTGGCATAATATAAAATAAAAGAAAGACGTCTGCATTATTCCGTTTCCATGCCTTGAGTCTACCACCCGCCGGACACACTCCGTTACAATGCCACTGAAAATGTGGCCGCTTGCTTGTTTCGGTTTCAGCCTACTTCAATAAAGCCAAACATAGGCCTACTGTAGCTCCAGATAGTAAGATAATGCGCGGCTCTCCCCAGGTCAACCTCTCTCCTAGATATTGCTTTAACCAGGCTATTCCGATCATGCTGCGCATGATGTAAACTTTATTGAGGATTTCGCGCAAGTAGCATATTCACCGAAATTAATAAGTGCCAGTTCACCGTTATGCATAACATTCAGCCAGAGGTCCGGGAGAGAGAGATAGAGAGACATTGTCAACTTCTCACATTGTAAGGTCAGTGCTTGCTTCCCATTACATTCAAAAGTCCGCAAAGCCTTTACCGAACTCATGCGCAGTTGCGCAGACTGGAGAACGAAAAAAAAAAAAAAAACCATCCCATACACCGCCCCCCCCCCCCGCAATTAATTCATGGGCTCCCACGAAGATGGAATCATAACTCGAACCCTGGATAAATTGTTATACATTTTAATGGTATAGTCTGACTTGTCAAGACATATTTGTATTCCCAAGTTTGTACTGTGGTTGTGAATACATCTTCACTGGTTTGGTGCTCCAGACATCTCACTATAGGAATATGCCTTTGTAAGTGGATGGTGGAGACTGTAGATGGGATTTAACAAGCATTGAGAGTTGTCCCTGTGTCCTCCATCCCATACACTATACATAGTTTCCAAATGTAAATGTGAAGTATTTGAACCTCCTCCTCAAACCTCCTGCCTTTACTGGTGTAAAAGTTTTTGTAATTAATTTTCAGTGTGCACCATATAGCCGAACTGAAAAAGGGGCTTTTAAAGATTAGAAAATATCTTTTAACGTTCTCCACAAATTTAGATTACACTTTAGATGAGCGTTTGCACTGTGCTGCAAGGGTTTATGATAAAGGATCTAACATCTATGTATAGAACATGAATGTAGAATAGAATTAGAGGTTTCAGCCACTTTAATCCTGATTGAGATTGTGAAGATGCTGCATGCCATCTTCACTAATGTTGGACACTATGTTTTAAAATGCATTTTTGCACATGTCTTGTCAGACTGTTGAGTTGTAATTGAGTTGAATTGTCTGCAGGTGGGGTTGATTAGTTGATTGAGCCCCACCCACCTGAATGCTCTTTTAAAAGGCCTGAGTTTGGAAGTGATCAAGGCCTGAGATTTTGGAATGTGCATGTTTTTGCACTAAGGACTAAAGATTTGCACAATCTTTATTCCTCATTACTGGCGCTTGAAACTATGTTTGCAAGCTTAAAGGTCCCATATTATGAAAAATCACTTTTTATGGCTTTTGAATGTGTTTCTTGGCTCTATACTGCCTCTAAACACACTGTAAGTTGGGCAAAAAGCCTCAATTGTTAAAATAGACAATTTCCATTGTTGCTAACTGTTCAGCTGCTGTGTGCTTAAAGCACCTGCATAGAATTTTCCTAACTACGTATGTCACAGGGTAAGTTGGGTGGGGTCCCACAAAATTGGCAGCCAAGTAAGCAGCTGAGGGCAATGAGAATGGATAATTGCAAAAAAGAGAGAAGTTGGCAGACACTTTGCAGCTGAGAACAATGAAAATAATCAATTGACTAATTAGGGGTGGTCTTACCTCACTCACGTCAGATCATGCGCTACGTAACTTTCGTAAGGCACTTCCGCGCAACGATCTGATGTTGAAGCCCATCAGAGAGATTTCAAGCCATTATCAGAGCCCGTTTACGGCGAGCCATGGCACTCCTATTAACGCCATTCAACCTGCAATTCCAATTGCAAATCCACTAGGGGGCGATCGCGAGTCAGTGGAAACTGAGTGGAAAATCAATGGGCACCTATGAGGTATAAGGCTAAATGTATAATTTTCACATATTTAGGGACAACATATCACAGATTGCATTTTATTTTAAGCAACTTTGACATGGATTTCAATCAAAATGAAATATATTTAATACATATGACCATTACGTTTTTCATCTTTGAGCTGATTTTTCCCCTGACTCACTAGCATTCTGCTACTCTATTCTGGTGAATGGCCATAGGGAAAGACTTGCTGTGTCACGTGACAGACACTTTGGAAGGGATTTTACAAATGAACAAAAAATGCTAAAAATATTATGTGTGGACTGAGAATTAAATCAAATTACTCTGAACCGCATGCATGAATGCATTTATTCAAGAAAAAAATTTGTCTAAAGAAATGCAGCATTTGAGGGTGCAGCTGCATAGAACCCAATTCATTCTTCACTGACTCGCGCGCGCCATCTAGGCGCAATACCACCGGAGTGCTAATTCTCCCCTATTAAAAGTTCTCTGCCATTATTCTCTAACCGGACCAATCAGGGCCGCTGGCTGCTGTAGAGGGTGTGACGTAGCGAAGAAGCAACTGTTTTGAATCCAACCAATCCAACAAACGTAACGAGCGTCTTAGGTTGGTTTCGATGTGGTTGGCTGCAGTGTACGTCAATTAAATTGATGGACAAGCCGTTTGCCCAGTTAGATTCAAGGATTTCTGGCTCCTGAAATAATTCGTCTATCGCTGAATATCAGATGAACGCGCGTAGCGCTACATCTGACGTGAGTGAGGTAAGGGGTGGTCTGTCATAGGCTACAGGGAAAATCCTCAATGTGTTGGCTGCAGGTGTCTAGTTACCTGGTGCAACCCCCATGAGAAACAACCTGTTCTGAACATTAGAGCTAAAAAAAGTTAGCTTGGAAAAAACATAATATGGGACCTTTAAGAGAGGGGGAAGGAAATGTGAAGATGCTGCATGCCATCTTCACTAATGTTGGACACTATGCTTTAAAATGCATTTTTGCACATGTCTTGTCACAATTCAACAGTCTTGTGACTGTTGAATTGTCTGCAGGTGGGGATGATCAGTTGATTAAAAAAGTTACATCTTCTACAATATTTTGAGTTATTTTGACTAACATCGAAACAAGTTCCTGGATTTTTCACAGAGATGCTCTCAATTTCCTGACAAAGCCTACACTTTGCTCAACTCTACAGAAAATGGCTTGTGTCCATAGTGAAGTGCGAGGTAAACCTGCATCAAAATAACATCCCAAGTCTTGGCTGTATTTCTCTCTCCCCTGACCTGTTTTATGTTGACATTAGCCTGTGCATCTTTTTCAATGTCACCAGATGTTTGGTTGAATTATTGATGTAGGGGACATGAAAAGAACAAAGATGTAACAAAGCATTCAAAATTTTGAATGATTTTTTAAGCGTTTAACACTAGGATATCAAGAAAATAAATCAATCCAAAATAATCCAATTGGAAGTGGACTGATAATAAGTGTGTGTGTGTGTATATATATATATATATATATATATATATATATATATATATATATATATATATATATATATATGGGCAATTCCACGAAAAAGTTAAGACCTCACTTTATAAATTTAAGTCTCATCAAAAATCGACATACACATTCATTTCAGCAAACTTTCAATACAACCTATAGTATTGTTCACAATAGTAATATAGATCAACATGAGCAAATGTTCGAAAGTGAGATCTGTTTGTTGAAATGTTATACCGAATATTCGGCTCATTTTGTGAGTTTATGAGAGCGACACATCCCAAAATAGGCATAGGACGGGTAGCAATAACAGGCACAGAAAAGCTACAATATTCATATGAGGGACAGTTATTTCTCAATTGCAACTTATATTGATCTATTGGTATCTTGATTATAGGTATGAAAAGAGTCTCACCGAGTCACAATTGATTTTCAGTAGTCAAGTTTTGGCAGAGGTCTGTTCCCAGACGTGCACGTCCAGTAACGGTCCGACATCACATAACGCCAGTGTCTCAGCCAAAAATTGCAAAGAGCCTGAAGCTATAATTATCTACAGTGTATATCATTATCGAAAGATTCAGAGAATCTTTCTCTGTCTCTGTACATGAGGTGTCAAGGCCGGTATGAACCATAGTGGATATTCATGATCATTGGGTCTCTTAGATAGCATTGCATCACATACAGTAATGCTACATGCAATGGATACCACTAACTGGCCTTAGGACTACTTCCAGAAAGTATTGTCCGTGAACATCATCCACTGTGCCATTACGCAAATTGAAAGGCTCATATTCTATATGGTGCAAATCATGATAGTTATTTTTAAACATGATCTAGAGCGCAGTGTATTTCTAGCCATGGAGTTTGCAGAAGGACTATGAAAAAAGATTGTGAAATACTGCTAGGTTTGCAGACGAGTTATCTAGCCTTTTCAGATTCGGATCAATAATGCACGAAAATGTCACGTCCATAACGCTGGAATTGCCTATATATATAGTACTCATTTACACACAGACTGCGTCTCTGATGGTAATGGAGATGCATGAGTGTGTGTGGCATGGCCAGCTTACGCATCTGGAAAGGCACCATCATAGTCTGCAGTCCAGATCTTTCACCCATAGAAAGCTTTATGGTGCATCATACATAGGAATACATGACAAAGAAGACCTAAGACAGTTGAGCATCTAGAAGCCTGTATTAGACAAGAATGGGACAACATTCTCTCCACAACCTTTCTCCACAGTCATTCTCACAGACGTTTGCACAGTGGTAAATGTGGCCTTGTCCCAACTATTTTGGGATGTGTGGATGCCATGCAAATTGAAAATAAACTTATTTTCACCTTAAAATGATACATTTCCTCAGTTTCAACATTTGATATGTGATCGATGTTGTATTCTGAGTAAAATATTGAAATTTGAAACTTCCACGTCACTGCATTCTGTTTTTATTCACAATTTGTAAAGTGCCCCAACTATTTTGGAATATATATATATTATATATATATATATATATATATATATATAGATATATATATATATATATATAAATATATACCTACTAGGAAATATTAACCTAGTAGGCCTATTAAATTCTAGGTACTTGCTTTTGAACCCTTCATGATCATCTTTGGAAACGTGTATTGTCGTCTGCATTTGTAATGTCAGTTCCACGGCCCATCTGTCTAGGAAACGCTTGACACCCACCTCAAGAGTTTTCTCACACAACTCCTTGTCAGCAGGTGGCAGTACATGCATGAATGATAAGCGGGGGGGAAATGGCTGAGAGGGATCTCAGTTTAGGTTTCCAATTTCCAGGTCGGATAACACGCTCAAATGAGGAAATAGGAGCGATATGTTACAAATGTTGAAAGTGACAAAGTAACCAGAAATGTTATGATTTGGTGGAACGAGGTAGTTGCTGTGCACAACTTAGTTGTAGGCCTAGGTTATTTTAATGAAGCTGTGTAACGTTAACGCCTTTTTCTACTCAACCCAAAGTTAGTTCACCATAAAAGTCACCTACCTCCTTGTGGTGCTAAAACAGGAAATCATAAAATCTATCTGAAACACAGTCGGGATAGATAATGGGAAGAATGGGAATTCCTTACAAAATTACATTCCTTTACCTCGTTTTTTGCACGTCATTGCCGTTTTGTTGGAGTACATCATCTCAAAGGCAGGATGCAAAAACGGACTCTCAACAAGGCTTTCTATGGACTTTCAGAGAAGTTCTATCAGATCTTTCAATGGATGCACGCCGATACCTGGTGTCGCTTGCCGGAGAACGGACTGTGGATACCTCTCTTCAGGTCATTAAACAGCAAACTACCTGTATTAGCCTACTTTTCAAGTTAAGTTGTTGGGTCTAGACTTACGAAACCTATTCAGCTCAGTGTAATGTTGATTGAATCAAATCATTTGCAGATGGCTTATAGGTTTTGCTCCCAATTTGATGACCTAATTTAGGCCTAATATGATATCTTTGTAGTCTACAATCAAACTCTCCATTTATGAACTGTGCTCTTAATTTATCAACCATCCCATTCTTTCCCTTACCTAGTGCATTAGAGGAGCTGTCCAGTCGCTGTCAGAGGGGGCAGCCAGCTGTCTGAATGTTGTGTCTCAGTACATCAAGGAGCTATTAAGCGCCTCAGGAATGAAAGGTGAGGCTATACTGTCACCACTTTGATCAACAGACCAAACAACCTTGTAAACCTCTGGTGACAAGCTAGAAAGATGCCTCCAGCAGTTTGAACTTTACAGAAAAGTAGTAGGCCTATGATAAATTGGACGTCTTTTTTTAATATTATTATTTTTATTATCATTATTATTATTATTGCTTCAGTTTGCTTCAGTATTTTAATATCTGAAACTTTATTTCACTCTCAAACTTACAGATCTATCAGTCCTATAGTCTATGATCATATCCTGATCTCAAGTTCTAATATAGAAATTCAGTTAGAGAGCATTTGACCTATAATCATTGTGCAGTATTGCCATGTTGGCAGAAATTTCATCTTTTTTTTCTTTTTTTTTTTTCGTCCCTCTCAGTTCAGCTACCCTTTAACAAAGTCACTCCCGAAGGAGTGCTCTTTGTTACCCAGTGGGCTCTTCTGGCTGTGATTGGTTACTGGATACTGTCTTTGCTATTACGATTGGTTGCTGGACTAGTGAGGCGGGTTCTCTGGCTCCTGAAACTGGGTGGAGCCCTCATGCTGTTTGGCCTGATCCTGAGTGATACAGGAGCTAGTATGGAAACAACAGCAGCAAGGTTGGCAGGACTGGTGGCTGCCTGTGTTCTCCTGGGTGTGGGGCCTCGCAGCAGTGTGCAGGACCACACTGCCCACCTGGAAGAGCAGGTCATGCGCCTGGAGAAACGGCTCCGGGAGATGGAGCGCAGGAGAAAACAGGAGTGAGGTTTGAAGCAAGACTAAGTAGTGTGTGGGAAACCAAGGGAATTGTGTGGTGGGAGACACAATGCCAAGAATGGCTGGGACTGTTTTGTATTGTTATTATTAATAAATGTTTTTCATTATTTGTAATCATGGTGCATTTTCTAAGTAAAACTGAATATGAGAACTTGAAAAGGGCTGAAGTCTCATGATGACAAGTCTGCAATATTTATATGGCTTGAGTGTGCTAATTTCATGCATTATATTGCATAATTAGATTAGATTACATTAAACTTTAATGATCCCTATTATAGGAAATTCGAGAATTACAGCAGCAGACAACACAATCCAATAATTCAGTGATCTGTACAGACACCATTCCACCACTACACCAAGACAGTGGAAATAAATAAGAGTGCACACACAGTATACATTATGTTGCCTCTTTGACTGTCAACCACTTTGAATGCTTCTGTCTTACAGCGGCTGGGACAAAGGATTTGTGGAACCACTCCTTAGAGCAGGTTGGATACAACAGTCCTCTGCTAAAGGAGCTAGGGGGTCACGCTGTGTCAAATTAGACCTAGGCCCAGGATTACTGTGTGCTGTCTGCACTTAGCTTAGCTAACGCGACCTTGACTTGGTCACAAAATTCCATGCAGCCACAGGAAGTATAGGCGGGCCCAGGATAATCTGCGCTCTTAAAACAAAGGCTGTTTTTGCAATGGAATGCCGCTGTACAGTACATGCATCATGTGACCTGAGATGCACTGTTTTTTTGTCATATAAAGAAAATGAGTAATCACTTAACTTAAATACTGTGCTAATTTACCAATGAAGCCTTCAAGATCAATAAGTTTAAATATCTTATTGATTTTTGTTGTTGTTGTTGTTGTTGTTTTTAATCTCTTAACCTGCTGGTACCACTGGACCAGGGATGGGCAACAGGCGGCCCGCCAGTGCGGCCCCTAGAACATTTATTAATTATATTTTTTTTTTCAGCAAAGTGCAATGAGAGGGGGATTTCACTTTGGAGGCTGTCCTCAGAGATTTTGGAGTCCTCAGAGATTTTGCCCTGTCAATGGCCAGCATGTTTGGGATCACTTACATTTGTGAGAGCAGTTGAAGCATATTAAATCAAAGGAGAGAAACAGGCTCACTGATGACACTTTTTCATTTGATGCGGATTGGATGCACTAAGATTGACATTGATATCCAGTCTATTGTGCGGCAACAGAAAAATCCACAAGTATCTCATTAAATTGTTAATTGGGCTGTTTTTTGTTTGTTTTGCCACATTAAATGTGAGCCCTTGGCACTTTTTACAACACACTTTGTGTTTAACAGAGAGTTATGTTGAAAATGCATTTCTGTGTGGGAAATATGTATGTTGGTTCAATAAACCTACAGACATAAGAATATACAAATATTTTGCCCTTATTTAAAATTTTATTGTAACTTCTCTCATATTTGATTAGTTGGAGTGCGCGGTCATGTGGCCCCTGGATGGTAGTGATGAAAAATTGTGGCCCTCTTTATCGTAGAAGTTGCCCATCCCTACACTGGACAAGCATTGGTATTGCACATTCAAATAATTTACAGGAGGCCTCTGAAATACTGATGGTCTTCTAAACTGATTTTTATAACCACGGCATCAGCCATTTCCCCATCAAACACAAAAAACTATGTGGCTTCACAACATGCATTTGTGCGTATTTTCTCTGTGAAAACATGTACCTCCTTCCTCTGAAACTTCACTGAGTGGTCCTCCTTGCCACTTAAACGGCATCTCCATATTTACTCTGAATAGAAAAACTTGGGCGGGGCTCCAATGTCATTCCCCTTGTAGATATAACCCCAGTCCTTATGGATGAGTGGGAAGAAATACAAGATGGCATAAAACATAATGAACTCTGAAGAAGTGCTGAAGTAGTTTAGATAAGACCATAGATTAATAGATGAAACAAAAGTGCTGGCACATTAAGAAAGACTGAGAGTGGGAGATGGCTTTATGTACACGGCTTATGATGAGAAATGACGAGCTGAGTGCCTTAAGTGCCTGAGGATATGTGTGTAGGCCTATGCTTTTTGTGTGTGTGTTTTGTCTACTAGTCTGGATTTAAGGAAAGAACATTGGCAGGGTGAGGTGGGTCTGACTCTCTTCAGTCCATCTTAACAATTGGAAGCTGTTGCATGTTACAGTCTTGCCTTGGTGTATTTTTATGTCCTTATATGCGTGGATTTCTTGGGTTAATGCCTCTCTGGTCAGAATCACATGTCGAAAATACCACTGAAAAGGACCAATTTCCAACATTATAGAATTTCTATAATGACTGGCTAGCATTTTACCCCTCTGAAAATCTCCAAAAAGTAACTTTTTCTTTTTTAAATCTTAGGCTAAATATTTTCATGTTCATTTTATCCCGGTGACTCAATATTAAAGCAATCTGTGTATGTAAGGAAAATAAAATGACTAATATGAATACTTTTATAATAACCAAACTGTGACTCTTTCAACTCTGTTTACGAAATCAAGGCCCTTCAAGCAATTGATTTGACCTTTTTTCAGGTCATAATTATACTGTAATTTCAAGGGTGGAAATATACCGATATTTCAAAACCCATTGAACAATACAGACAGAGATATAAGGTTTGATGGTGGAGCAACACCTTTGATTTGACACTGAATGATCCAATACTAAAGGTCATGTGATCATGTCGAGGCAGGTAAGGAGTGGCTCATCCACTTTGATATTTCAGTCTTCATGGAGCCAGCCAATGAACTTTGTGAGCTTAACTCACAGTACTTATTAGAAGGGTGTGTATGGGCTTGGCAGGTTTTCCCGCTTCGTGGAGTAAATGTCACTCGTAAACTTCTTTTGTCAGGCTTTCTCCAGGGTTTACTAGTCTGAATATAAATAAAATCAAAGAACAAGAAGTTCTATTCTACTTTAGAGCTATGGTAACACCCAATGGGTAACATCCACCAGCACCAGCAGATGACCACTGAGGGGGAGGGGCTTTAAGTGGTGGGGGAGAAAACCTAGTCTATAAATATCTTGGAGGATCAGCTGTTGCCATTAGGCAAAAGATGGGTCCTTCCAAACCTACATAACCTAAATGTTACATGAACTTATAACATCAAAAGGATAAGCATATGGACAAATTTGTGCAAACATGTTCTGTTCCATTAGGGATCCCCGGCCCAACAAATCCCCGGCCTTAAGCTACGTCCAGGCTTATTAGCCAGAGACATGTGAATCTGCAACAGTAGAGGTATAAAAATAGAAACACTCTCCTTCCACACAGGGGTCTTCTGTGGACGATTCTCTTTAGGATACTTTTGACGGTAGCCTACATGGCCAATTACATGGGTGAAATGATCACCTCCACGTTTCACAAACTTTGCATTTTAGAACCAGATTGCCTTAAACTGAAGAGCTCGGCAGTCACCTGTAATTTGATATTTATGCTGATAACACTGGTAGTACTGGAAAAAGTAGACTGCTCATTTTTCATAGTTGTCTTCCCCGGTCTTCCTTGCAAGGATCTTGTGAATGAGTCATGTGACTAGTACATGACCAACTGGGGCTTGTCATACTCATGTTTGGGTGTCCAGTCAAGACCACTTTGTTTCCATTTTCAGATTGGATTAATGTGGATCAGGAGTGCAAACGTGACAAAGTTCAGGCGGGTTCACATGGTTTCGGTCCCACAGCTTTATTGTGTCTGCCTGTCTAGCTGACAATATGGTGCCAATAAATATTTGTCTATTTCTTTTAGCAGACACTATTGTCCAAAGCAACTAAACTTAAACAAAAGACCAAATTGCTCACCCCTCCATTCAGCGTTTCCGTAGAAACTCCACACAGTTGTGTAATTTGTTTGGGGGCTGCTACCCATTTAGGTATGGGCCAGACTTGAGAATTCTCCTATATACTGTAAGTGTCTCTGAACTAGAGAGAGAGCTATCATACAGGGAAGGTAATCATTTGCTGCATGTTCTAAAATGATCACTTAGCCCACCTTTAAAGCAACACTAGTTTGGTGTAAAACTAGTGTGTAAAACTTAGGCGTAAAATTACTATCACCTAAAACCTTCAAAACATTTTGAGTCTTGGCACTGCTCGAAGATACTATTTGGTGTCTGATGGCAATATACTCAACAACGTAAAGCTGTAAGTTTGTTTTCCTTAAAAATGTGGTGGTTTCCTATGCTCCATTCAGAACTGGACACAGTGGATATCCTGCATGACTTCATGTGAACACTTGTTTTTCCACCCTTCATATTACAACATGCCATCCAAACTAAATTGGAGATTGTACCAAAATTAATTGTTTAATACAAAGGATGAAATAGTGGCAAAGAGTTACATAGTGTTTCTTTACACATTCTGGGTTCAGTATTTATTTCAGGTTAGGCGGAGTGAAACACATTGCAAAGAATGCATTCACTGGAAAAGATTTACACTACATAATATTCCATATGTCATGATATGATAAAAGTCGAGAGTTTTCATATGTGCATAAGTTCTCATCTAGTTACAGCTTGGCTCAAAACATACAAAGCAATACAGTGCGTACAGTAATAACACTATCTAGACTCACTAGTCTACCATCACATACAGAGATGCTGACCTTTATGATACATCAAAATATGAAGTTTTCTGAAGTAAGAGGAAAAGTGTCTGTCCCTAAAAAGGAGTACAGCTGTATTATGTTTGCCACTGTGATGCTTATTTTCTGTGCCAGACCTTTACTATCCTCTCTTACATGAGTGACCGAATGTTTTTGTAATATTAGAAACCAGTACAAATTTCACAAAGGCCAATAAAGCAGAGGACAGGGGTAGCTTAATCTTACACATTGCAAAATTAGTCACTTGCAGAAGAACACACAAAAAAACACCATAAATGAAAAAAATAACAAATAAAATAAAAATTGACAACAAGCAAGTCAAGTGGGAGAGGCTGTCAAACCTGTGACCATCTGTTTTGTGGACATTCCAAGGTGGGGTTAAAGGTGGTGAGGTGACATTCCTTGGCAGTGTTGCCTCTTGCCTGATCTTCTGCAGGTAATAGAAAAACTTGGTTGACTGCAGAAAGCAGCCAGATTCCAAACTCCAACTCTGTGTTGGGCCTGCAGTGGCCTGTACAACCTCTCCTGTAACATGCGAGGCCTAGGATGATCAGCAGCAACGGTGCTGTCAGTCAGAGATGTCAGTCTGTCAAGCTGTTCCAAAACTTGTTATGTCTTCATTTCCTTTACTTACTTTATGGTTCATTTCTGTCCACAGATAACTCATACCAATTCAGTTGTGAAAATTGGCTTGAAGTTCCTGGGTAACTAGGTTTGAAGTGGAGAAGGCACCACTTGTTGTTGGCCAATGTTGTAGGCCACCTTTGGTCTGACACAGAAACCAAATGGCGTTAACTAATCTTTGTTGAGTTCTCCACACTGCCTGGATGACATTCTTATGCAGGAAATCAGTCATGAAAGCAAAGTTAGTGTCTACAGTTAAAGAGTCCAGAAGCTGAAACATTTGTTGGCATCATCAGATGAAGGCACAGATTCTACACTAAAGGATACTGTATATGTATGTAACTTTACATATTGTTTATACGAGGATAATGTATGCATTCCTTTGGAATTTCCAGTCCAGACTAAACAAATTCTTCAAACTGGAAGAGCACTTCCAGGCCTTCCTTGTTAAATAATAATAAAATAAAATAAAAACTACCCTGTTGTGCTATTGTTATGTGAAATTGTTGCAAAGTGAGTATAATTTGTACAATGTATATTGAAATGTATGCATAATTGGTCCTAGTAACATGAATGATCAACCATGTAGAAAACAAAATGTCAACAGGCCCACTGCTTGGTTGAAAGCACTTGATCTGTCCTGAGAGGTTGACAAGTGTGACTTGTCTCTTATTGGCTGAAGCAAATATGAGGTGAATCTGAACTGTGGCATGTCCTCAACAGAATAAGGCAAGTTTTCAGCTCCTCTGACAAAGAATAAACAAACAAACAAACAAAAAAGATACAATAGAAAACCTTACAAGGATAAAGCTTGACACCACCCCCTACCACCACTCTGACCCATGAAGAGAAGAAGAAGAAAAAAAGGGGGTGGGGTGGGGGGCGGGTAGAAGAAAGATCTTCATATGAACTTCTGGAATGGGGTCATTCTGAAAGCATTTTAGAAATTTTGCCCAGGATCTACTTCATCATAACCATGAACTTACATGATGGAAATTAAAAAAAAAAAATGGAGCCCAGAAAGAGGAAAAGCTGGAAACACGTTTCAAAAATTCCAATGCGATAGATTTTGTTTTGATTAACCCCTCACCTGTGAAGCAGCCCAGACATCTTCATGGGGCTTTTCTTTTTTTTTTCTCGAGATTTAGATCTCAAATTTAGATGTTTATGCTGAAAAAACGGCATTTGCTAAATATAGGGAGTGCTACTACATCTCCGTATCAAGGGCCCCAAAAAATGGACAAAAAAGACACATGGAACCAAGATGCAGATCTGAGGTAAAAGAAATTGATGTATGTTTGCAGCTACATGTGCCTAAAACTTTGGTTGGTTGTGGTCTGCTCAGCAGGCGAGGAGTTTATCTGAAGAAACTTGGATGAATATTCTTGATCAACCTCTTCTCCTTCATATCTTGGGGGCCTGATTCTGACCTAATTCATTCAGTGGGCATCTTTAAAATGGTGTTGTTAAGGCTCCAGAAGTATCAAGTTTAAAGATTCCTCCAGAGAGACAAGCTGGAGAGCCCTTCATGTAAGAGCATGGATGGTGCTTGGATATTTTTCCCATCAACCATGGAGGGACTACAGGAAGTTGGTTGTTCCAGCGTCAATCTGGAACTTGGCAGCTGTGTCAGGCACAGAAGGGGTGGGTTGTCCATCCTATTCAAAAAAACATTAAAATCAGAATGTGTTGTGAGAATGTGTGTGTGTGTGTGTGTATACATGAGAATGTATGTATTTGAAATTATACAAGACAAAATCATGAAAAGTTGTGAATACCCATGTGAACATACAGCAATATGAAAGAGGTTGGGCACCCTATGAAGACGTTAATTTTATTTTATTTATGATATAAAATTAAGAATCACAATATCACTGGGTATAGCTTATAGCCGATATCTAATAGCATCTAGTAACATCTAGTTGTCTAGAAATCTAGCTTTGCTCAGCAGCTATGTCTAACCACAAACCACTTACATTTCTACTTCCTGCGCCGACACGAGTGGCAGCAATCCTGGTAGCTCTGTGTGTTTTGTGTCTTTTTAGAGCTTTTTCTTTTTGTTTACTCTCGCTTTGCTTCTTTACTTTCCTATTACACACTTTAAGGAGTGCTTCTATTCTATCCTATGGATATGGATCAGCTACAGTACATTGTTCTGGTGATAGCAAACTTGTTTAAGTCATTTGTACCCAAGGCCATACAACTCTACAATGCTTCACTTTTAGATAGATACTAAACCATAGGGCACCAGTAGGCCTTGTGATTGATCATAGTAAGTCGTTGGGTGGGCCTAGTACAGTGATGATGGCAGGGAGTAAAGATAGCCGCTGATTGGGGACTTCTATCCAAAATACCTCCAGTTCAGTCCCTTTTGATAGCTACTGAGCTCCAATAGACAGTGATACTTTCAATGACGATTAGGTGCAGAGGACTGGAATGACCGTTAGAGACTTACATTTATGTGTCTGTTGTATATTAATTTAATTTCTGCAGATTTTTAGCAGGATTGTTGAAGCAACCAACTGCATCATGACTTGCACTTCCAACGAATTTGATGATGTTAATCTTTGAAACTCTTTTGACAAAGTGTCCATTTTTCGCCAAATCGGGTTACATAGGCAGCAAATTCTGGAATGCTGTGGATTTCTGCCATGCAAAGCCCTCTTGTTCTGGCCAAATAACTCTTTTCTAGACATTATCTGCAACATATTATTTCAAAATTACTTCAGAATTTTTCGGACTTGTCGGTTTGAGCATTTTAATATATCAAGATTTTCTATATCACCCCTCTACAGATTTTTGTATGGCTTAAAAACACAGCACTATTGCTAAAAACCTGCTGCCTACAGTATGTAACTCACGATTTGATGATGATCATGATGATGATGATATACTTAATTTTCAGTCAAAGATTGAAATTCACTGAAATTAAAAACATAAAATATGATGGTCACACTATCATAAATCCATAAATGCAGGTCCCTAAGACAAACAAGTGCAGTACACCAATACAAACCCAAAACCTCCAAAACAACCAACAACCAGAGAAGACTAAGACCAACAAAAACACACATACAGTACATGTCCCTCAAAATAAAAAACGCTGCACAATGAATTTACAAGGTACAATGTACACATCCTTTCACACACAATAATTCATAACTTATTCAATAACCCTGGGTTAATATGGAAATGGAATAAAGCCTAGTTGGCTCAAAAGGAGGATGGATTGATAGACAAAGAAGTGTTTAACTCTGTTATGTTTGAAAGAAGCAGGAACTTTTAAGCACCTGAAACTGAATATCTACTGAATATCTGTATTTGGGCGCACTTTGTCTTTTTCTCAGGTGTTGCTTAACTCTTTCATTTGTACTACCAAAGATCGAGGAAAGCAGACTGCTCAATCCTCTCTGATACTACTGTATGGACAGAGTAACTATTCCTTAATTTATAGAGATGTATTGTATGAGGTTTTTAGCCTGACAAGCTTATAAAAGTATAAGCAGTTATCTTACGAACCGCTTCTGCACGCAATATGATAGCACTATGACCAATTAGAGGAACAAACAAGATGTACCAATACCAATTCAAAAGACTGTTGTTTTTAGCAAGGCCCGCCCCAAATACATAGAGCGTTGTGATAAGAGAACACCAACGGTGTCCGACCAATCAAATTCCTTATGGCTTGCTACTAACTAGACACACTGGCTGAGCAAATCTATTTGCCGCCACTAGAGTACATCTAGATTTCTAGGCTATGAGACTTCAGCAGGTGAATAAACAGAGCATTTACCCAAGGTGAATACAGAGAGAACAAACAGCAATCTATGTGCAGACCTGAGACTGGGGTGGAGTCAGAAGAGGGACGGAAGGAGGCATTTCACTCATCTGTATTCCCTCTTTCGTTGGCTCTGCGTTGTTGGGAGGAGGAGCACTGTATGCTACTGGAGCGTAACCCTGGAAACATGACATGTCTTTAAGTGCAGTGCAGCCATACCAACCATTAGCCGCGGCTTATACATTGATTTTGCTAAATGTCTTGCGCTATGAGGTTAAAACAGGGGGGCAGTTAATATGGTTTTGTTTTTTTTAACTTGCATAAAACACTGTCCTGCGGCTTATACACAATGCAGATTATATGCGGGAAATTACTGTATATGCTTAAAAAACATAAACACTTGTCATCTACTAGACAATATGTGTAGAAAGGCTGCAGGTTAATGCAGTACACTGCTATAAAATATGCTTGTATGTTTGAGGGACCTACAGGTGGGGCTACTGCAGGGTTGTACTGATTGGGTGGTGGGCCGTTCCACTGGGGAGCCATGCCTGGTGCTGCAGGAGGTGGATATACTGGATTCTGAGGGTCATAGCCTGGTTGGTAACCCTTCAAAAAGGAAAAGACGAGAGAAAGGATTAACAGGACAATTTTCAAGACAATGAATAAAGAGAGGCTGTTAATCATTGGACTGTTTAGTGGTAGAGCTGGCACATAACATGAATAGATTTTGTGCACAATGAACCTAAATGTTCGACTGTGATGGTATTAATAATAATCCTTTTGTGTGTGTGTGTGTGTGTGTGTGTGTGTGTGTGTGTGTGTGTGTGTGTATACTGTACATGTGCGAGTTTGCTTACAGGGCCTGGAGGCATGGCTGGTTGACCACCATAGCCAGGGGCCTGTGGAGGTGGCATGGGACCCCCAGCTGCAGGGTAGCCTGGAGCATAGCCCTGCATATGGATTCAACACACCATTTAATTTCGACCAATAAACCACAGACATGACTGAAAAGAACACAAGACTAAAAAAGACGTGAGAAAACATATAGTATGTAAAACTCTTACCGCATTGGAGTTATCTGGAGTTGGCCCATGGTAAAAAACCTTAAAAACAACACAAAAAAATTAACATCCTTACTCTATCACAACCACACACCTGACAGGACCAATTCACAAAATGCACCAGCTATTTCCCACTTACTTGTCCGCCAGGTCCAGTGGGAGCCATAGGAGTGTTGTAGGAGGGTGGTCCGCCAGGAGGAGGGCCGTCAGCTGTGACCACATGAGTGGCAGTGGTAGTGGCTTTCTTGCGGAAGATCTTCTTACGACAGCAGCAGCAAACTCCGGCGGGTATGCCCAACAACAGCAGCAAGGCTAGCAGAGGATTTCCTGTGTTTTCATGAGCATCTGTGGTGGGGAAGAGAAGTGAGATACAAAAGGGGAAGAAGGATGGGAGTGTCACAAGATATATACATTAACAATACATTAATTGTGGAAAACATTGCTCCTCATAGTATAAACATCTACCGGTAATTTCACTTAATATCTGTTAAATATTAAATTGTACTTAATGTAGTCCAGCATTACTGGACATCAAAAAGATGTTTCTTTTGACATATTCACATTACATGTCAGCTACAATGTACAGTAATGTCCTGTATATTTAGTGACTCATTTTATTTACTGTGCAAACGATCAATATTGACACAGAATATTCATAACAAAAAGCCAAATGACAATGCATCCCTTGACCTGTCTGTTCATGTTGATGATCATAATGTTTTGCTGATGTTCTGTCCAAAGTGAATAACAATAAAAACTCTACATTATTAATAAATTACTAGGATAACTTTTCAAATTACAACTCCACCAAATCTGTATAATAGCAGCACAAGAGAAATTATGGTAACACAGAAAAATAACACTACTTTATAATGTTCATTTAGTAGCCTACTATGCATAGTTATGGAGGGGCTGAACCTACCATGGCTAATTATATCCAAAAACACATTATACCGGATAAAGAAAGGCAACAAGCATGATATATTTTCAATTACAAAATTGAACGTCATTGCAGCAGACATGAATCTTTCATGATTATAAATGTGTTGGCTCTGCTACCACAACCTTACACAACAATGTTGAACCAAAATTATTCATTCAACATTTTACTGGAATTGGTTGCTTAAATACTGTCGGCAAGGAATGAATCCATTTCGTAATCCAAAATTATGCCATTGATTGATTTAACACATGTTGTAATTAGTGCTGTCAAATGATTAAAAATTTAATCTGATCACAACATTTTCCCTTTAATTGCAACTCATTTCTTTGAGGAGGAAGAGGTCCTTGCCCTAACGTCCCTGATGCTAATTCTCTGGCTTGTCTTTTTCAAATGGGGTAATTCCCAGCAATCCCCACCCCCATTGATTCCCCAAACATCTAGTAACTTCTTGAACAAGATCCACAATAGGCTAATTCATGTCAAGATGAAAAAGGTCAGGGGAGAGAGATACAGCCAAGACTTGGAAGGAAAGTTGTGGATAATGTTAGTCCACTGATGCGTGTTTACTGTACTTCCCCCTCTACTGTTGTTGGACATATGGAGCTAGTCCAGTATTTGTTTAGTTTGACTTGATAGTCATTTTCTTGCCGAAATTGACCATGATTTTTATCATGAAAGTGGAACCATATCAATCAGGATTAATATGAATCAATTTTTTTAATCCAAGTTAATTTTTTGGGATTAATCACTTGAGTTAAAGAGTTCATTTCGCCGGCACTAGTTGTAATGCAACCAAAGTACATGCTACAATCTAACAGGCTATTTATCCAGTGCAGCATCAAATTTGGGCAGAGGTTGGGCAAACGTTGTAAATCTCATTTCAGCCTAGTCAGTCTATTATTAGACAATGTTGTGTGACAGACGTTAGAGTCACTGGTTATATATGTCCTGTGTTTTCAGACACTCACAAATGGCCACTGCCACTCAAGACACCAGAGTCTGCATGGTGGCCCCTTGCGAATTTCCAAGTGGTGTCTAATGTCAATCGCCACAAAAATACAACACTCACACAACCATAATCTGTATCAAGAATGTTGATACGTATCATGCCTGTGTTTGCCATGACAGTGATGCAGAATACCACTGCAACCATGGGTTTTGAACATTGGTTTTAATGCTCACATCTACTCTTGATAAGGAAAGTCTTCATGTATGTGTTTATGCTAAAGTCATTAGTATTCCTATAATTACGTAAACAATAGAGATTCTTGTGTCAGATATCCCTCACAACTGGCCTCGTGCCAAGGAGGGGAAGGGGTGGAGTCAGAGTTAAAGGGGCCTGTGGCATTCCACTGAGAGGAGCATGCTCAGACCAACTGTGGAGTGGGATAAAAATGTCAATGTGAGACTGAGCAGCCCAACCCCAAACCTAGCCCACTTCAACAAAGCTCAGATTTTAGTTTAATAAACTGAGGCCATTTCCTTAAAACCTCGCCATGATTCTATAATGTAATTTTCTTGTACTTTGTGCTAAAATACAGCACAAGCCACCCAATGAAATAGGATGGCTGTTGCTCTCTCATGAGTTGAGAAGCTTTCTGTGCTGCATAAATTCAACATTCCTGGTGAATTTAAACGCAGTGTTTCTGTGTGTGCATCTACATTTTATACTTAAATGTTCTACTTTAAAATGTTTCTACTTTACATTTTCTACACACACAATGAGAAGAGAGTAGAAATGACTCTGAAACAGATGTCAGGAATAAACTTACCAACCAGCTTCACTTTGGTGACAGACACCAGACGGTCCTTTCTGTCGTACAGCCTATACCTGCCCACATCTGACGTGTTGACATGAGAGATGGTGATTCTAGTCGAGTACACTTTCACACGGTCAGAATAGTCTGCCAGGTCGTTCGCTACTGGATTTCCATCTTGCACCAGGGTGAAGTTGCCAGCCTCCCCAGAAAACTTCAAGGTAGCTTCATGATGGTTGCTGCCCACTAGGTCGATGCTCAGTTCCTCTCCAGCAACCCGATCAACGTATTTGTGCTCAGCTGAACAAGACAAAAACCAGCAGAGGGAGGCCATTGTGCCTGTCAGTCAAAAACATTTCACAAAAATAATGTAAAAAATATTACCTTCCATGTTCCTCACTTGTGACATCCAGTAGAATGGATTTGGTCTCCTTGCTCCAGAAATCCCTCAGGATGTATGTGCCCTTGTCCTCAAACACAACTTTCTGCAACTCCCAACGTTGATCAAATGAACTTGAAGAGCTGCCAGTTACACGGCCCTTGCTGACGCGGTGTTCCCCTCGTCTCCATATTGTCTCCAAAGGTGAACCATCCTCAGGCAAGAACTCTAGCCTCTCTGTCTCCTTTGATAGCTTAATAGACAGTCGACGGCCATGACCTAACTTTTCTCGTGTGGTGTAATAACAATCTGTGGAAGGAACAGAGGTTAATTACTGTGTAACTAATGGTAATACATAGCCTAGCTAGCGCGACCATGAATTTCCAATGAAGCGACAGGAAGTATGGACGGGCCCAGGCTAGGTAATACATATACAAAGTGATAAATACCCATACCCTCCAGGTTCAGAATTAAATGTTAATCTTTGACAGAAAAGGAATTTCAGGGTTTTCTTGAGAGCATTTCACCACCTATCCAAAACAGGTTTGTGTACAAGAGAAACAGCCTCTCATATATGTTAGTATTGATATCTTTTTAGTCACTCAAACTACAGTATGCCTTTACTTCTTCTCTAGCTGTGGGTTTGCATCTAGATTGTGCTTCACTCAAGGAAGGTTGAAATAGCACTTCATGTTTTCTATTTCTCTTTTTTAATTACAATGGTTTTGTGATACCAAAATGAGTTTAGTACTGACTTCTTTTATTAGTCTTTCTGAACATTCTATGAATGTTCTTTGAACAGGTAATGTAGGTCAATGACTGTATATCCTAGAGCTACCTGTAGGCTCCATTTTTGAAAATTCCTGCATCGTAATCATCAGAACACATGCACATAGGCACTTAGGCTACTCAAATTGAAACGCTACCTTCACCAGATACTGTACTCTAAACTGGTCAGCACTGAGTAGATGAAAAAGAGATATGTAAGAGATAAGCTTACTTACCCACATTCAGCACAGCCACCAACAAGATCAGCAGTGACCACATCTTCTGAGTGGTGAAAGGCAAAGGAAAATATTTTAGTTAGCAAATAATAAACATACTGATCAAGGAAACAACAGAATGGTGACAGTGTAAAACTGATGTATCAAGATAAAATTCTTAAGAGGCTGAATATATTTCACAAGTAAGCAGATGCTGTGGCTTCTACCAAAGGTGGGGTCTGCATAATCTCCCAAATGCTAATGAAATCAAGATAACCATGGGGCCGTGTTCTAGCAATGCTCAAGTATACAAGGTAGATATATGAGGCAGACTGACCAGACGACCCTAATTTCTAATGACAGTCCCCAACATTACTTAATTTATTTAATGATGTTGACTTTTGAAATAGGAATGCGCTCAGTTACTGGGAAATCCCAGATGTTCATCTCAGAGGCCTGACATGCATTAGGGTCCATGAAACATCAACTCAGTTCAGAAAAAAAATATAATTTGGTGCACCATTACTATCTGAATGCTTTACAAGCCTGATTAATTGACCTTGAAACAGTATGAAACTGTTTAAAATGTCAGCAGCCATTTTTCCAAAAGTCACAGTTTAAGTTCTAAATGACATCTGATTTTCCTACACCAAATTAGAATCTTTATTGGCTATATAATGACACCTGTGCTTAGCTGTCCTTTCAACTTCTTGGAAAATGGCTGCTGAGAAATGAGTCCATGGACGACCTAAGCAATTTGCTTACATCACTGGGACTGCCTTAGGTTTCTTTTTGGACAACTATAAAAGTCCCGGATAATGCATATTTTTTTTTGCCAAACAGATTTAGCGGGTAATGAGCTTTTTAAAACTATCCACAAGTAGCCTACTGTCTTTCTAGGGTAGGAAAGCCCATCTAAGTTTGTTATTTCTTTAAGAGAATTTACTGACACTGAATAAAGGTTCACTGACCCACGAGGCAAAATGTAATTAACAAACTGACGATTTTGGTACAAAAAGCCATAGGACAGATTGTTTGGAAGGGTGTGTTACGCCAAAAAGAAACACATGTGTAACACCACGAAGACGGGATCCATGGGAATGCTAAATAAAAGCCCGGGTTGTTAGCGAACGTGCACTAATTAGCGCGGGCCCTGCAGTGGGCAACAGGCAGAGACAATGGAAAACAATTTCGCAAACACGACACAACAAAATTTTACGCTGCTATTGCTAGATATGCCAATTGTGCATATATGGATCATAATCAAACGATTCTCGCAGGCCCGAAAGGTAGCCACATCTCAATAATAATAAATCAAAAAAGAGGGCGGTGCCTCTGTGACAAGATTAATTTACAGCAAAAAAAAATAAAAAATAAGCACACAACTAATAGTTTAAAAAGACCTTTACCACAACTCAACAGCT
Organism: Sardinella longiceps; assembly: GCA_027497455.2. Lineage (NCBI taxonomy): Eukaryota > Metazoa > Chordata > Actinopteri > Clupeiformes > Clupeidae > Sardinella > Sardinella longiceps. The sequence goes on along the minus strand of JAODXP020000034.1, from coordinate 12,360,330 downwards.
GTGTTTGTCAAGTGAATATAAAAACTATGATGTTTCTATCAATTCCGTGAAAACAATAAGGGTCGGCAGCCAGCGAAAAGCAATCTAGCCATCCTTCGCCAGCCCATCCGACCGCCAGTTCAGTCGCACGCGATGAGCGTGGCTCCGTGCCACCTACAAGCCTACTGACACAAATCATTGTTTCTTTCACGCATTTCACACTAAACCGGCAAATATATAAAACGTGCAAATGTATGGACTATGTCTTTACTGATTGAGCTTTCGCTCGAGTCCGCCCATCAACCTATAGCATAAAACAAAAACACTCACTTACTGCTAGGGGGTTGCTGTTTGCTCAGTAAATCAATTAGCCAATGGATTGCACGAATAACGATCGTTCTGCTCACACTTATCTTTAAACAACATTCAAAGAGGCAATACACAAGCTATATGTTCCGACAAAATCTCAAATGATACCAGCACATTCCCGCATGCCTTCGCTCACCGTTCGCATATCCTTTACGTTGCCCACAGACAGGGTAGGGCAGGTCTCTTCAGCGGGTCTACGTCACTTCTCTCGCGCGACAAGAACACTTGAATGCCGTGAAGACTGTATGGATTTCGTTGGGAAGAAATGCGTCAACTTAAACGCCCGTTGCACCCTCATTTTACTAGCAACCCTCTGTATCCCTCTTTTTGGTCCTGGAAGACTGATTCTATTTTTAAATCTTATTCCATCTACTGCAGCTGCCTTTGTTAATTAGAGGCTTATGCTTCGGTATTGTGCTATGTAGGCTTTAATTGTGATTCGTTTTTGTATTTTTATACATGGCAACTTTATACTATCCTGTAATTGATCATGTTGCATTAAGTATAGAATTTATTGTGTTGAGTGGTTGCCTGGAGTTGGAATCAAAGTATGAGAGATAGCCTACTGTAGCTGACATAACTGTGATAGGCTATCTTATAGGAAAATCTCATAGAGAATGGTTCTAATCTCTTTCTCAGGCAATATCACACCAAGAAAAACATGCAATGATGATTATTTAATGGAAAATAGAAAACCAGTTTACCCCATGTGACCAATGACTAAAAACTGCACACAGAAACACCCTTGCACACGGCGATGTGAAAAATTCCAATTAATTTGTGCTCAGTTCAGCTTGTAGTTTGAGGGGTGAAAAGGAAATTTTACAACTCAACTATGGACATTAATGGGTTAACTTATGTGTGCTTATAAGTTACTATACATCTCTGCATTTGATAGGCCAACAGTTTTTGTACTTGAACCTACTTGTACTGGCACTAACACTTGCACTATGGTCACCATAACATCCCTCTGCAAATTTCCATATCACCACCTTCACACTTAGTACCCTAAATTGGCACATAATTAGAACTTTTTTTTTCTTTTTAAAGTTTTTATGTCTGTGTATGACATTATCTTGAGTATCATAGTATCTTATCTGTCTATTTCTGTACACAATTTTTATTCTTTTTAGGAGTTTTTTCTATTATAGAAATAATTGGCATATGTCAACTTGTGTTGTCATGAGTAACATGTTGATAGCAACAGTAATGAATACAAAAAGCATCAAGAGATAAATTATAGAGTACTTACTGTGTAAGTATACTGGAATAACATAAACTACAAGAAAGTTATCTGATTTATCTGTCTAACACCGCTTTCATACAGCATTAATCTTATAACACTGGACTTGGATTAAAATAGTCCATTATACTTCTTACAATCTACCTTTAGGCCAGTGGTTCTCAAAGTGTGGTCCGGGGACCACTGGTGGTCCGCGAGCAAGCTCAAGTGGTCCGCGAATTGATTACCAGAAAAATATGTGAATTTAGCCTGTGTCTTTATTTGAAGGCCAAAGATTAGTTGTTCACTGAATATAAGAGGCACAACTGTAATTCAATTCAGTTCAATTGATTTTTTTTTAAGCATCTGAAGTGCCTACTCTATAAATTACTTTGTTAAAGGATAGCAGCATGTGACTTGGCTAGGGGTGCGAGGCCAGGTGGTCCCTGAAAAATATTTTTTTGCCCAAAGTGGTCCTTGGTCTGAAAAAGTTTGAGAAACACTGCTTTAGGCTGATGGATTATTTTTGATGAAACTTGCAATTTCATATTTAAGTAAAAAGTTTCTTTTAAAACAATAATCTTTGGTCATTTTTACCACATTTTATGCTGCCATGCCAAGTTTACGTGTGTGACCACAAACTGGGGTAAAAAAAAAAATGCACATTTCCTTGTGTTTCTGACTCCAAACACAGTCCAGTGCCAGCATTTTTTGCAACTATTTTCAAATTGGCCACTCATCTACAATTTCAATTTCAATCGGACACTGAATTATGTTTTTAGACTTAAACTGTAATGTATTCATAATGCATGGAATGTGACAGACAAGAATATTTCTGTGAGGAGGGAACATTGCAACCTACAGAGTCTATAGCTTGTCCAACACATACCACAACTTCTTGGCCTAAATGGGCAGTGTCAGCTGCCTTTTTATGCTCTTTCACGCCCTCTACAGGGCTATTGCTCACATCACCCAAGAGGTCACTGCTCCTTGAGAAGGTCAGCATGGTTGATGGTTGAGGCTCAGTTATTGATTCCCATCAGTCAGTGACTGATTGGTGCAATGTCTGTCTGTATTATACGGCCACTGGATTTCTAAATTGCTTAACAGAATACAACTAATGACATACTTTTTTTCATGTGAAATTATTCCCATGTTGTTTTCTTTGGTAATAGGGCCAGATGCTATGCATTTCTGTCAGCAGGATTAAGTGATTCTTGGTTGTGCTGTCCAACACACAGTTATTTTCATCCAAGCTTATATAGCCAGGCATTATTTTGTGTAGCCTGATGTTGCACTTTGTACTGTTCCCAGTAGATTAATGCAGAGTAGACCAGCAAGTGCTTTATTACATGTAGGCCTACTGTGGACCAACAATGTAGACAGTGCATGTTGGTCAAGGTCTCGCTAGCGTATGTTTTTTTTTTTTTTCAACTCGGGTGTATTTCATTTCAATATGATGTCTTCGTGCAGTGAGTGTCATGTTGGTGGAAGGACAGTGTTTGACTGATTGTTGGACTTGTTGTTAGTGGAGAGAAATAAATTTGCTTCCAGTACTATGAACTATTTGAACAGGAAACAAGGCCCTTAAACGTGGACATACCTCCACCTGAGGTAGAACAAAGCACAACAATATTTTATGTATATTCAATTAAATGGATTGCCATAAAAATTTTTACTGCACAACTTTTTTTCTGGATGATTTTTAGATCCTCCCCAAAACCATAAGTTGTGAAAATTGCTTCCGGAAACATACAGTATTTGCAGCCTTCTTATAAGAAAAATGTAATTTCTATTTATATTTTTACATATTTATTAATTGCACGTACTGTGTTGTCTATATGGACCTTCCTGTGTCTCAAATAAAGTTGATTGATTGATTGATTGATTGACTGATTGATTGATATATACTGTATATATATAAAAACATTGTTGTGTTTTGTTGATCGGGTGGAGGTATCTCAGAAACTAAAGTTATGGCAGGATAATTTGCATAGACTAGGCTAACAATTTTGGAACTGTCTTGCAGCATTGGTCGGTGAATATTCACGAATCGCAGAGCAATGCGCCAAAACAGGTGAGGTGGGGTGCAAATTATTGTTCTTCACCGTGTCCCTTCTCTAACTGCAAATGGCATTTGATTTTGGCGTAATAAACTAAAGTAATACTATCTTATAACAACATAATGAGTTATAACACAACAATTTGGAATGAAAACATTGAACCTGCAGCAAGCATCTCACATGGCATCAAGTAGATGCTGAGATGCAGATGGATAACGATGCTAGTTCTCAAACTGGTATAACTTCATTAGCTGCAGCTCTCTGTAGTCCTTTGTTTACATCAACACACTGGGCGTTTATCAGGGCTGGCCTGCAGTGGACGCCGCCGGTGGGAGATGGCTAAAAGGCTCTAACGTGTGTCAAGTATCCACATTACACTACACGGTAGGCGTATGTTTTAGGATTGGCATGTTTTGTTTAAAATGTATGCCAGTTTGTATGACTCCCACGCTAATGCTAGCTTAAGTAATTTTCATGTCCTGTAGATAGTTACTCTCTTTCAAGCTGATGAAGTGAAGCGCATTGACTCGTTTCGTTTGAATAACCTAGCTGGCTTGTTTGGCAAACACAGGGAAATTCAAATAGCTGTTAACAAACATAAGGGTGCTGTTGATGGGCGTTTTAACGGTACGACACAATGTTAGTCATGCATTACAAATTAGCTTTCAAGCTTCTAACCCTGTGCTTCTAACTAGCAAAAAAACCACAGAAGAAACGTTAGCGTGTTGGCTAGCCGGCTTTCCCCACACAAGCTGGTTGTTGAGCTTTAGTTAAGATAAATCAAATGTAAGGGTGCTGAGGTTCCCCTATTCCAACGAGATGAAACCACAGCTAGTCAAACATAACGCTAACGTCTAAACTCTGATGGAGCCCTACGCAAGACGCTGAGGATGCTAATTGACCTAGAATTTCTAATATTGTTGGGGTGAGGTGAATAACAAATCGACAATCGTCATAGCCTAGCTACTGTCGTCCTCACTAGAGTTTAGACTGGTTTGTGTAGAGACTCTCTCTTTCTCATCTGACTCTGATTAAATCGAGACTCTTCCCTCTGTCACATGTGTCTCTCTCACCACCCTGAAAACTCAATAATAGTGCAGGGTTGTCACATGAGATAAAGTTATGTTGCCTACCTCGTCGTCTTTTTGAAGTCCTGGGTAGTTTGCTGTAAGTAGTTTACTATCATTGTTTGGATTTAATTTCTTACTGGAAAGGGAGAAATACGAACAGCATTATTTCCATATTGAATAGTCATGGCTTCATGAAACATGTAGTCAACAAACCGTGCATAGGCTACTACACTGTGCTGCCTAGAAATTAGTGTGGAGCCTATGAGTTTTGAGCCCTTCAGTAGGAGGATATGAATACATGAAGTTCATTGACATCTGATACCAGTTCTAGTTCCAAAGGTAAATAGGACAAATGTTTAGACAACAAAATAGGCCTACATTTGCTTCTTAACTTTATAAAATGGGAGTACAATTTAAAAATTTAAAATTACTTTGCAGACAGCCTCATAAACTGTATCTGAACTTGGGCACATTTAGACATTGGGTAGTCTGTCTGTATTCAAATTTTCTTGTTGGTACTTCTAACATGGAGCGGTCACCAACTGAAGTACTAATTTATCTTTTATATTATCTTTTGTTGTCTCCTCAGGCCAGCATGGGTTCTCTCTTTCGGAGTGAAGAGGTCTGTCTAGTTCAGCTCTTCCTCCAATCAGGTTCAGCATACAACTGTGTCAGTGAACTTGGAGAGCTGGGCCTTGTTGAATTTAGAGATGTAAGCATTTTCCTCATGTTTTGGTTGTAGCTTTTAACACATAACACAGTATTTTCAGCTGGAATCCTGCCTAATTATTAACTCTTTTCTTTGACAGTTAAACCCGAATGTCAATGCGTTTCAGCGGAAGTTTGTGAATGAAGTAAGACGATGTGAGGATCTGGAAAAAACTTTTTGTAAGCTCACATTACACTGTTTGCTTCTACAGTATAGTATTACACCCACTGTATGTTCACAGAACAGATTCAATCTGTGCTGCTCTTTATTTGAATTATAAAAATCAACAGTAATTAATGCAACACTGGCACCATTTTATTATATGTATTTTGCTGGTGAAATAATTTGCAGTCACAAAACATAATGTCATCTCAAAAGTAAATAAGGGCCCCTTACTCTGACTCCCTGCCTTTTGTTCTATCAGCGTTTCTGGAGCAGGAGATCAACCGTTCTCTGTACCCACCTCTGAGGGGCCCTCTACCCATACCCAGCCCAGTGCCATCCGCACCTCAGCCCAGAGAACTGCTGGCTATTGAGGAGGAGAGTGAGCGGCTGGCGAGAGAGCTGAGAGAGGTGTGTTGACTTTGTTAAAGGGACACCAGGCAATTGTGCCTTTTCTTTTCTTTTCTTTTCTTTTCTTTTCTTTTCTTTTCTTTTCTTTGATACAAGCACATTCAAGCACATTCTACATTGGACATGGTTTGTAACTTACACCAGTGTCCTAAATTCTCACCAGTACATGTGGAATGATATACAAAATCTTGGAATATAAGCTAGCAATGATAATTTTCAGAGTCATGTTGACAGACAAGGTAACAAATACAATTTCCTAACCTACAAGCAGCATAAGACGTGGCAAGCTTTCATGTATGTTTGGAAAAATTTTTTAAATGACATATCTTACTCTGACATCTTCGCTCTAAGTTTTCCACACTTGTAGGTTAAAGGAACACTATGTCACTGTTTGACATCCTTTTTTTTATCAGAGAATTTGTTTTGGCACCAACTCCAAATTAATTTGGATGACACACAGTCATATGAAGGGTGGAGTTCTATTCCCACCAGCCATCCAGGATATGCACCGTGTAGTTCTGTTTGTATGTCTGTTATGTAGCTACAGTAGTTCACCAGTTTTACTGCTTGGTCTCTCTTAGATCTCACTGTAGCTTTTGTCTTATTTGAGGAGTCAAGTTCCCTTTAAGCTCCACTCGGAAACATTAATGACTTATGTGTAATACTGATGATAGACAATATTAATGTAGTTAAATAACGAGAATGTCTTTTTGTGGAGAAGCATGATATGGATTTGATTTGGATAGTTGCAAAGACAGGTCTGATCACACTTTTCATTTTATGTGTAGGTTTCCAGGAACAGAGATAGTCTGAAAAACCAGCTGACTCAGCTGAGCCAATACAGAGGCGTTTTGATCCAAACTCACTCCCTCACTGCTTCACAGGTAAAAAAAAGCCCACAGCATTTCTAATGTAGGCATTATCTCACTGTGTTTTTCAACTAATGTTCCTTTATGTCTTCATTCCCTACAAGGGTCCTCCACCTCCTACCACTGTAGAGACAGCTTCCCTATTGGATAACAGACAAGACATCAGACTGAGGTAATAGCAATGGTAGATACTGTAGTTTATTTAATATTCTATAGATTGTCCAAGCATCTCTGTTCTCATCTCTTCTGTCATCTCTTCGCACCTGAATGACCTCTGCTGTCTTTAGCGACAAAGAGGGAGTGAACTTAATTTAAAACAGATAGAATACAGTATGTATTCTCATGGGAATAGTCAACAAGTCCTCATGGGAATAGTCAACAAGCTTTGTCTTTACAAGTGCTGCAATGCAATGGTAATACCACAAGATTGTGTAGGAAAAGGAATTTGAGAATTTGGTTTATTTTGTTAGATGCATTTTAATTGCTTTAATGTCTGAATAATTGAGGTGCCAGCCTTGCATACTAGTAGACCTATCAACTATCAGAAGAGGTGGCAACCCCGCAAGTTTAGTGTTTAGGTTCTAGTTTAGTCAATATTTTGTCTTCATGTTCATTATTCCTGTCTTAAGCAGTTTTCCAATGTGTAAGTAAAGATGTTGCATGAAGGCCTAGGGTTAGGGTGTTGAGTAGTGTGTAGAAATCAGAGAAATTCAACCACTGTTTGCCTAGTATTTATTCTCCACAAGCTGTGAGTAGATGTAGAACAAAGGTTGAAGCTGTGTCTGAAGCTGTGATGTAGAACAAAGGTTGAAGCTGTGCCCAAGTGTCACATTTGCCTCCTAGTTTTGTGGCTGGAGTGGTTCACCCATGGAAGGTCCCCTCTTTTGAGCGGCTGCTCTGGCGTGCCTGTCGAGGCTACATCATTGTGGATTTCTGGGAGATGGATGAAAGACTGGAGGTCTCTGACACTGTAAGCAGACATCATGCGTTTAAACATCATGTAAGCTTTTCACTTAAGAAGTGTAATCCTTTTTTGATCATACTTTGTCTTCTGTGTAAAATTTATAGGATGAGACGGTCCAGTGGACAGTGTTCCTCATCTCATACTGGGGCGAGCAGATTGGTCATAAGGTCAAAAAGATATGCGACTGGTCTGTGTGCTTTTCCCAACATTTTTTCCCAATAAAGAGTAGGAAAAAGTTAACATAAACTAGTAAGAGACTAGTAATACACTTGTTACGGATGCCTCCTCACTCACTCTCTCTCTCTCTCTCTCTCTCTCTCTCTCTCTCTCTCTCTCTCTCTTTCTTTCTCTTTCTCTTGTGTCTGTTCTTTAGTTTTCACACACACACATTTGCCTATCCAGAAAGCACAGCAGAGCGTGAGGAGATTCTACATGGACTTCAAGGCAGAATACTGGATATTAGAACGGTGAGGCACGGGGAGAAGGCAGAGAATTGTGAAGAAAATGGCAAAACATGTGGATGTGATATTGGCATTATACAAGATATTATAACACTAAATGTGAAATTATTAAGACTTATGATTGTTTGTTACTTTGAAGACATTTTCTTTAGTGTTAAATCTCGTTATGTATTAGAATTCTGCATAGTTAAAAAAATATGTCTTTTTGCCTCTCTTGCTCTCTGATGCATTGGTGTCAGTGCCACACGTGCCACATGCCACATGTGCCATTATCTCAGCTCTATTATAAACACTACCATTGGGTTTTTTTCCAACATCTTTTAGAAATACAAGCAATGTTTTTCTTGTCATCTGTCAGAAATATTCGTAACATTTTTCACAGTAATTCTTTTTTCTCTTTCTTCTTTTCTCTTCATTTTCTTTCTCACTCTCTCTTTCTCTTTGTCCTCCCTATTCCCCTGGCCTGGCCTCCAACTCTGCCTTTCCATACATCTCCTTCTCCTCCTTCTCCTCCGCCTGGCGCTTGTTCGGACAGGTTCTGTCACAAACGGAGCAGTACCTGCAGCAGCTGCTGGGCCGGGCCTTGGCAGAGCTTCCACGCTGGCGGGTGCGCGTCGCCAAGTGCAAAGCAGTGCAGACGGTGCTCAACCTCTGCAGCCCATCCGTCACCGACAAGTGCCTGATCGCCGAGGCCTGGTGCCCCGTCAGGAAGCTACTGCTGCTGCAGAGCGCTCTAATCGAGGGCACGGTGAGAGAATGAGAGGCAGGCAAGAGCATGGGGTGGGCGAGTGAAGGGGGAAATGGAAACAGGAAATGTTTCTCGAAGTCGGGAAAGCATGCTTGATTTGGCTTAAACAGCTGCTTGCTACACCATCAAATCATACCATTGTTCCAAAGTCAAGGATGCCCCATGATTCTACCCAGAGCCATATATAGAGATATACAGTACAGTATATGGCTCTGATTCTACCAAGTGAATGTTTTTGTGAATGTTGTAGTGATTTTCTACCTCAGCGCATGGAAGGTGGGAATTACACTTATGTGTATCCCAACCTGATCACAATACCTACCTCAGAGAACATTTTTCCAGATGCACTCTTGTGTACGGTTTAGAAAGAAAGCACATATACTGTAGGCATATCCATACATGATCACATACCATCCAAGTGAAGTACAAGCCCATGAAAATATACTGTATCAGAAAGATGTTTGTTTTTGTGTCATGGTGATTCTTTAAAGGAGAGGTATGTACAGTAGGATTGTTACCGAATGTTCTGTAGGCCTCAATCAAAACAATGATAAACGTTCTCAGGACTATCTACATGTAGATGCATGCCCTTGAGTGGTGCCAAATGTGTTAAAGGTTCAAAGTAGAAGACAACCTAACAAGTTTTAGAGCCTGAACCAGATTGAAAATTAAAAATGTGCTGGCTTTAGATGGAGGACAATTTTATGGTAAGGAAAGCCGACGGCTTGGTAGGCAATTATGCATATTTCAGCCTGATGTGAAATGCGTAACAGTAGGTTAAGCTTGTTCAAACGTGCGCTCTGAATCACGGAACTTGAGATAACACTCTTTGGATGAATTGCCCAGCAGTAGATGATTAAGAAATAGCCTAATATTGGCTATATACACAAACAGCTGGCGAGGTAGGCCTAATTACTGGATATTATACTGGATATTTTTTATTGAAGCAAGCTAGAACAGTTGCAAGAAATATTTTCCAGCGCCCTATCATCTGGTCCAAGAATCGGTTCCGCTCAACATCCTATTTGTTTGTTATTCCAAAAACGAATTGCAACCACAACATGCATGCCTTATCACTTGTTATAACTAGTTTTATAGTGATAATGTAGTACAGTTTGTTCAGATAGATTTTGAAGCACCTATGCTTGCTATGATAGTCATTTTCATTCCTCTCTCTCTCTCTCTCTCTCTCTCTCTCTCTCTCTCTCTCTCTCTCTCTCTCTCTCCCACCTCCCTCCCTTCCCTCAGAGAAAGAGCGGCAGTGGAGTAGATTCCTTCTACAATCGACTTCCAGCCCCCAAGTCTCCTCCTACTCTCTTCAACACCAACTCCTTCACTACAGGGTTCCAGAGCATAGTGGATGCTTATGGAATAGCCAGCTACAGGGAGGTCAACCCAGGTGACACTCATTCTCTATGGTCCTGATATGGAATGTGTGCCTACTGTGCTTACTATTGCCAACAGGACACATTGTGATGCCTGAAAGTTTTTTTTCCTGCATTGGCTGTCAAAAAATTATCACATTGGAAAGCCAAACACATTTTCAAATGCACAAATCTCACTGTGTGTGTGTGTGTGTGTGTGTGTGTGTTTTATTCCCTGTCTTCCAGCCGTGTACACCATCATCACTTTCCCTTTCCTGTTTGCGGTGATGTTTGGAGACGTTGGCCACGGTTTCCTCATGACGCTGGCAGCCCTGTGGATGGTTCTGGAAGAGAGGGACCCCAAACTGAAGAACAACTCCAATGAGGTTAGGGACACTGTCAGCTTTCACCATTTCTCTCAGTTGGTGTGGTTTGACTGGTGACCATGCATGAGCTCCATTCTCATGGAGGCAATATGGTTTGTAATAGATGAGACCGAGAGACTGGTTCACTTGTGTTCATGTTCTTTAGAAGCTAGCGCTACCATGTGTGCCCTCAGTGACATGAGAGGTGATGCTAAACACCAGTCCAAATTACCACTATGACTATGGAAATGTCATCAGTCTCATTCATCCATTCATTCATCCTTTCACTCACTCACTCACTCACTCATTCATTCATTCATTCATTCATGTCTTCCTCATCTTCTGGATGATGAACCAACTCCAAGTGTGCCGTCTTGGCTGATCTACTTGAGAATAGATACTAATAGATACTACCGCATCCTAGAGATCCAGAGCTATTTCTTAGTATCACATTACTATCGCATTATTAGCTCTTAGATTGGCAGAGCTTAAAGCCCTTGCGCTGACAAGCTCTTCCTTTTACTGTATTAGTGCTTACTGTAGTTCTAATCACAACAACCACCAACTGCTGTGGGCTCTTACTGCAACAGTCATTAAGAGTGAATATGTGTGTGTGTGTGTGTGTGTGTGTGTGTGTGTGTGTGTGTGTGTGTGTGTGTGTGTGTGTGTGTGTGTGTCAGATCTGGAAGATGTTGTTTGGGGGCCGCTATCTGCTCCTGCTGATGGGGCTGTTCTCCATCTACACGGGGGCCATCTATAACGAGTGCTTCAGCAAAGGCCTCAGCCCCTTTCCCTCAGGTTGGCACCTGCAGCCCATGATCCAGCACTACAACTGGAGGTACAGAACACCCCCCCCCTCAATTGTAACTGTAATTGATGAGACAAACTCTGCACTGCCTATACTACTGTGTCAAACTCTCTCCTCTGTCTCTGTCAAACTCTGTCTGACTCTCCATCCTCACAAATATCTGTTGACGACTAATCATCTCCCCGATCAATTTGCCCCATCAGTGAAGACACTCTGCGGGAGAACCAGTACCTCAGCCTGGACCCCAACGTGACTGGAGTCTTCCAGGGGCCGTACCCGTTCGGTATTGACCCGGTAGGACACCCAACGTCACCATTGCATTGCTTGTTTTCATGATTTTCAGCAGATGGAAAGTGATTGGGTCTCGTATTCTCGTACTTATTTGCCCTGCCTTTGCTCAGATCTGGAGGTTAGCCAACAACCACCTGAGCTTCCTCAACTCCTACAAGATGAAGATGTCTGTCATCATCGGGGTCGTCCACATGACCTTTGGAGTGAGCCTGTCATTATTCAACTACATGTGAGTCATGCCTCATCTCTAACAGTACAGCATGAAGGCACCAGGGAAGTTGAGTCCCTCTTGTTGGCTCCTAAGCCATGCGACTTCCTGTTTTGCTTCTTTGCTGTTGTTTGTTTGTTTGTTTGTCTTGTCAATTTTGATGAAGATATTTAGTTTCATCTAATTTAACAGTTATGTTAGTGTTTGTTATTTCTCTTTCATTATAGAAAATATTTTTCAAAAATGATCAACATTTGGAGGTTGACAGAACAGATGGTCTTTTCTTCATTACTATAGTTTAGACATTTTTTTCCCTGGCTTCTGTCCTGACCTTGTGTGCTTGCTCTACCTGCTGTTCTCCCCCCCACCCGCCCACCACAACAAATCTCACACACACACACACACACACACACACACACACACACACACACACACACACACACACACACACACACACACACACAAACAGCCACTTTGGGCAGGTGAGCAATGTGTTTCTAGTGCTCCTGCCTGAGCTGGTCTTCATGCTCAGCCTTTTCGGGTACCTGGTCTTCATGGTCATCTTCAAGTGGGTGGCCTTTGGGCCGCACGAGTCTGACCGGGCCCCCAGCATCCTCATCCACTTCATAGACATGTTTCTGTTCGCTCAGAACCCAGACAACCCACCACTCTACCCAGGCCAGGTGAGCCAAACTAATAGTCTCCTTGAATGCAGGTAGGAAAATAACAGCATAGCAGGGGAAAAACTTTGCATGTTGAAGGAGTGTTAGCATTGGAAAGTGATTTACACAGAAGCTTTTGAGCCTCATTCACTAGCTCCAGTTGCAAATATTTGTTATGCGTTTAACAACTATACTCTAAAAAAACATTCACTAGAACACATGGATCCTGAAAATACATTCAATAGCACACATGGATTATGAGAATAAATTCACTAGTAAGCATAGATGGTGGTTGAGTTTAAAGCACTAGTACTTTAGAGCAGCTGGGTCCTCTGTTGTCTAAATAAAGGATCTCTTCTCTGCCCTCTGTGTTGTGGGCCAGATGATCGTGCAGCGGGTGCTGGTGGCGTTGGCATTGAGCTCGGTGCCCGTGCTGTTACTGGGCAAACCTCTCCACCTCTACCTCAAGCACAGGAGAAGAGCCTCCAGCAGCAATGTAAGAACAGTGTGTGTGTGTGTGTGTGTGTGTGTGTGTGTGTGTGTGTGTGTGTTTATTGACGAGGAGAAATGTTTAGAGCACTTCTGTATGTGAGGGGTTGCTTTACATGAATTCGCCAGTTCGAAGTTATGACAGTGCGTGCGTGCGTGCGTGCGTGCGTGCGTGCGTGCGTGCGTGCGTGCGTGTGTGTGTGTGTGTGTGTGTGTGTATTGTGATTGAATCTGTGTGTGATGGAATTAGGAGGAGCAGGCTCCTGCCATGACAGACACCAGCTCCATCAACACCCTGCAGGGAGATCTGGAGGGCAATGGAGGCCAAGAACACAAGGTGAGACAGACTGGGATATACAGTAGATCCTAGCCAATCAGCAATATTAACTGAATTTAGCTGTTTTAATTATTATAATGTGTATTGTGTGTGTTTCTCACCAGTGATAAATGGATTCATACTATATACAGTAGCTACTTCTACTATTACACAATAATAAAGCATCATTTCCACTCCATATTTTGATCAATAATTAGAATACCCCACTTTTACTTTCTGTAGTTAGTGTACTGTATGTCTGTTTGTGAGCGAACAAATAGTTGAGAACACACTAAAATAAAAGTTATCATTTGAATTTTGTTGCTGACACCTTCTGGTGGGGCATGCAGTTTGGAGCCAGTGTGTGAGAGGAAGCAGGACAGCTGGGGTGAGAATGAGAGATTGCAGGCAATAGTGCGGGGCTTTGGAGAAGTGAGAACCATGCTGGGAGACAGCGTATTCTGTTCCAGTCCAGCGCCTGTGTGTGTGTGTGTGTGTATGTAAGGATTGGGTACTGACCTAATAGTTTACAAGAGTACTGACTGAAGATGTGGGGCTGTGAAGGAGGGTGAGTCAGGCTGGGAGACTATGTGTGAGTGTGTGTGTGTGTGTTAGGGTCTTTTTTCTAAAAAGAGTAACGACTAAATTATGTATTATCTATGTGTGTGTGTGTGTGTTTAACACGGTGCATCCCGTGTCCCTCTACAGGAGTTTGATGCAGCTGAGGTGTTTATGCATCAGGCCATCCACACCATAGAGTACTGCCTGGGCTGCATCTCCAACACTGCCTCCTACCTGCGATTGTGGGCCCTTAGCCTGGCCCATGCCCGTAAGCATGTACCCCACTCACACTCACAGACACACAAGCCACCATTGATACAACCTAACCCCCGTAACTCACCGACAGTAATTTTATCCAGATCCTTCCATGTAATAATAGTACAAGACCTTGTAACTCTATTTTTTGCATGCTCTCGTGTGTGTGTGTGTGTGTGTGTGTGTGTGTGTGTGTGTGTGTGTGTGTGTGTGTGTATTGCAGAGCTGTCGGAAGTGCTTTGGGTGATGGTGATGCGGATCTCGTTGTCATGGCAAGGCTATGTGGGCTCTGTGTTGCTGGCGGTCATCTTCTCGTTCTTCGCCATGCTTACAGTGTCGATTCTCCTCGTAATGGAGGGCCTATCAGCCTTCCTGCATGCACTGCGTCTGCACTGGTGGGTTTATGGCAGAAATACACACACACACACACACACACACTGTAATTAAGGAGGTGGTCAGGCATGTGTTGCGTTAGTCATTCACAGCTCCACCCATTACTCTCCCTTCCAAGGTCAGTAAAACAATAGTCCTCATGAGGGGGGAAAAAGCGAACATAACTTGCTTGGCAATGAAATAATATTCAGAAAAGACTAAAAGAATATTCTGGATTTTTAACAACTATTCTAGTAGTTAACAGCCGTTTACAAATCTGGCTGGCTGGATGTCTGGCTACATCATCATACTTGTTAATTGTGCACCTTGGAACAGAGGCTTTAGTTAAGGTAGTTAAGTGGTGTCGGACATCCATCAGAAAGGATCCTACCTCTGGTGTTGCTATATCTCCTTCGCTAAGTGCACAGATGAAAAAGACTACGTACAGCATTACTTCCACATCTTGTCCCTCTCTGCAAGTTCGCATATGGTGTTCATTATGAAGCACATACTTTGGGTTTGTGTCATATAAACATAGGGATACAGAGTACAATGTTCTTTTTTGGGGCAAAGGTTTTTAGTATGATTCAGACACTCAATTAGTAAAAGGTTGGATAAGTTCATTTCTGAACTATTGCACAAGTACATTGTCCTTGATGACCTTATGTTGCTTAACCCTCACAATGTAGGTTTCTGAAATGTTTTTTTTTGTTCTGTTTTTTTATTGAAGGGTGGAGTTTCAGAATAAGTTCTACAGTGGCACTGGATACAAATTCAACCCCTTCTCGTTCCACACAAGCCCAGCCTAACCCGACTGTGGGAGTAGTGATTTAACCATTGTGTATACTCTAAGAACTTATACAGAAAGTGCTTTATAACTTCATTTGGGAGTTTACTTTTTAATTTATACTTCTTTTGTAATATATATATAATCTTTTTTTTACTGCAAGTAAAGATGATGTACATTGTGTAGTATTAACGGTTTCTGGTTGGATAAGCTCAGGAAATGGTTTTAAACTTTGCAGTACAAAACAGATTGTTATTATCAACCCAGTTCATAGGACTGCACGTTATGTATAAATAACAATTATGGACAACATTAAATGAGTATTAACTATCATTTTTGGACTCTGACAATTTTTCCAATTAGAAACAACTCTTTTAAAAGGTTTGGTGGTGTGTCAGAGATACAGTCTTTTACAGAGAGATTTTTTTTGTATATACTTTGGAAACTGAGAAATATGATATTGCTTATGTCACCGCACTAGATACTCCATTGTCCATACAAAGTCATAAATCTTTTGAAGATGCTAAAAGGTAAATAAGGTTATTTTCTGTCTCATAAAGACGCAAGCAAATACCTTTTAGAGCACTCCAACATTAAAGAACAAAACAATGTCCCGTTTATCTTTCAGTTTAAGCTTTTTTTTAATAGTTTTTTTTTTTTTATTTCTTGGAAAAAACATCCTCTGAGAAAATAACTGCCACCTTGATGCTTCAAGCAGTATAACTATAAAGTCACGTTTTTAATGACAGGGCAAAACAATATACACAGAAAATATAAACAATCCTTAGTTGAGTCTACAGGTACAGCAGGGTAAGACGGAGCAATGTACCACTCAAAGAAAATGCAGCAGAGAGAACCAAAGAATAGAGAGAACAGTGTTGGTGCTCCCAAATGAAGACCTATTAAGACACTGTTGAAAAAGTTTTGAAAATGTATACAGGAACTCTATGACGGACAGTTGAAGGGCTGGACACACAATGAAAAAAAAAAAAAAAAGGTGTTCAGGGAATGGAGACACGATGCATGAGGCTGTGTAAAAACCACACAGCTATAGTTTGGCTGAAAGCAGTGTTCTCAGTTGGCCCCAAGATCCCCTTCTTTAGGGCAGGCCAACGCACACGTTCTGACTAAGTTCATCAGGCCTGTGCTACCTCAGGTTGTGGTGAAGGCACTGGTGGAGGCACAAGGAAAAGGTCCTCACCACTGCCTAAGAATGGGATGCCTTGCTGTGAAACTCACTGCCATTGGCCTATTGTCCACCAGACCTCATCTCCTCATCTACAGAGAAATGCTACAAACTTCCCGCTCCTACTGGCTGGACTTTCAGCTGTTCATCAAAACGGAACAAAGTAACTCATCTACTGAACACAGCCTGCTCTCTGATTACAGAAGCAGTGTCCATGTGGACACACACACACACACACACACACACACACACACACACACACACACACACAGGGTGTTCGTTTTACAAGCTTAGTGATACCATTCATAAACTGCAGCCCAAATCACTCATCACTCTCTCTCAAGCCCAGAGAAGTAAACCCCACACGTTCTTGTCCGCCATCCCATCTGCCCTGCCATTTCAAGGGAAGTACTGCTGGTCACTACTGCGGTTATGGTTTTCCGTCCACATCCCCAGCCAGATGAGCTACAGATTCTGCGGCTTCCTTCTCCTCCCCTGTGGCCCACTCCCACGGGCTCTTGTGTCATCGACACCCAGGAGGATTGTGGGCTCTCTATGGTGGCGGCGGCGGCAGCTGCTACTGCAGTCCGGTGTGTGTTTTGAGAGGAGGGGCGGCTGTGTTGAGCACGCACACGGGCGGCTTGAGCGCACACGAGCTGTTACGATATCCTCTGGATGAGCTTGTCGTCTGTCATGCAGAAGTAGGTGCAGTAGGACAGGTCGGAGATGAAGCCCTCGCAGGCGCGGCGCGTCACGCCCTTGCTGCCCCGCAAGTCCAGCAGCTGAAGGGCCGAGGCACGCTTCAGGAACTGGAGGCACGCGTCTGTCAGCTTATGACAACCTGGGACACACACACACACACACACACACACACACACACAATGGTAAGTGAGGAAAAGGGAAGCAAAGAGTGACTAACTGAAGGAGCACTCATCACAGCAGTATCATGGCTTGTATTAAGCACAGTAGACTAAGGTAAATAAACCAATCGGCTACAGTATATTATGAACATATCTACTACACATCACTGAACACAGATCAAAACACAGACTAGTCTGTTATACTGTATATTCACAAAAACACAAGTATTCTTTTACAGTTATTTCCCGATAATAAACTGAGGCCAACACATTGATTTTACACAACTGAATTATCTGTGAGGATGGGTGAAGGCTGAGCATGGGAATATATTTCTTTTCATCATTTCACTTCAGCATGAAGTCATCATCTAACTGTAATAATTCGTAAATTGAGATTAATATGGGTGAGGTTAATACATTGAATCGTTTATTTTGTTTGCCTTAAACACAGACCTGAGGTTTATACATAGTGTGGCTTATACTCAGGAAATTGGTGTAATATCCACACACACACACACACACACACACACTCTTACTGACAGAGCCTGGCTGTAGTCACAGTACCTGCAAGGTTGAGTTCGGTGAGTGTGTGTCGGGTGGGGGAGCCGGTGGCAGTGAGGAGGTTGATGGACTGATCGGTGATGGCCCGGCAGTGGGCCAGGTCCAGCCGCTGCAGCAGGGGCATGTGCCTGAGCAGCAGTCGCAGCGTCGAGTCGCTTATGTCCAGACCAGACAGACGCAGGGTCTGCATGCCCCGCAGTCGGCTGCGCGACTCGTTGCCTGAAATCACAAACACATGCAACACAACACAAAAATTATGAAACCCAAAACACCCACGATATGGACGTGGTGAGGCTGTGGTGAGAACAGATGCTTGGGTTGGATACTCAAACATAATAAAAGCAAAGATTATTGAATACAGACATAAAAGCAAAGATTGAATACAGACAAAGATAAATCAACTTAATACGTTACAATGGTCCATCCTATCAGCGAGAGTGAGAGAGAGCTGACCTTGTGGTGTGACCAGGTCTTTGATCTGTCCGTCGCGGACCCCCTCTGCCCAACGCAGGTCCAGGGTGCGCAGGTAAGGGCAGCTGGAGGAGCTGAGTGCCGACACAGACAGCCAGGGACAGCCAGCCACTAGCAGATCCTTCAGGCCTGAGACAAAACAACACAACCAATGTCACCTTACAACATACTCTATCCTCCACTCAGACTTGCCATTACCTCTAGTTAATGGTGCACTGGGGGGGGGGTTACCTGGCATGCGATGAATGAGCCAAGAGAGCTGCTTCTTGGAGATGGGTGTCCAGGAGAGGTCGAGTGCCACTGGCTGCCGCTTCACAATGCCAGAGAGCGCTTGTGAAGTCAGAGAGCGGCACCGGCTCAGATCGATGTGGGTCCAGAGCCGCTTATCACAGCCCCTGCAGAAGGGAGATGAAACAATGCAAAAAAGAAACGAGTGGTCAGAAGTGGACATTTCCCCACTAGATGTTCATTCCAAGACAGCCAGGCACACTGGATGGTGTGGGGAAAAGACAATGTGGAATAAATGTGTGCTTACCACTTGTACCAAGCCTTGCAAACAGTCATGCAGACACTGAGCTCCGTGCTCGTCAGGTAGCGGAACACAGACACCCACACCTCCTTCTCGCCGCCTGGCTCGTTACCGACCTCTCGGAAGGAGGGATGAGAAAGGAGTGAGGGAGGAGAGCCGGAGGAGTGTGGGGGCGGCGTGGGCGATACAGAGGAGCGTGAAGATACTGAGCTCGAAGGCGACGCCGTATCCCTTTCGCCGTCTCGGTGGGAATGGTGCCGGTGGTTGCCGTGGCGGGAGTGTCTGCCCGCCGCCACCAGGGCGCCACCCTTGGTCTGACCGAGACCGTTGCCTGCAGCGTTGCCACCGTTCTTGTGGCGTGCTTTGTGCAGGGTCTTGCGCTGGACGAAACCAGGGCCAGAGTGGCTGCCAGCAGGCGCCCGTGGGGACATGGCTGCCTCCAACTTGGGTACGATGGAGCCGGGGTCACGTCTGGCTTTGGTGGGCCGCTGCAAAGTCACCGTCAGGTACGAGCCATTGAGCAGCTCGTCGTTTAAGTCCGACACCAATAGAACTGGTGGCTCTGGCTCCGAGTCGGTCTGGTTGTCATCGTCCTCTTCGTCGTCGTCATCGTCCTCCTCACCGTCCTCATCCATGTCCTCCATGTCCTCGTCCTCTCCGTCCAGGTCTCGGTCATCGCTGTCATCATCATCGTCGTCATCGTCATCATCATCATCGTCTCCTCTTCTTCTGCGTCTTCTCCGCCGCCGCCGATGCCCTTTCTCTGTGTGGCCCATGTGTTCATCCTCACTGTCGTCATCATCATCGTCATCTTCATCATCATCGTCATCATCGTCGTCGTCATCATCATCATCGTCGTCATCGTCATCTGACTCATACCGCCGTCGCTGCATTCTTGCTCCCCCCCGCAGCCGAACACGTCCGCCTCTTTCGCCACGGACCCCAAATCCTCGCCTCATCTTCAGGCCGGAGCTGGGAGCCAAGCTGCCGCCCCGCCCCCTGCCTCGGTGGGAGGTGCCTCTCCACATGCCCCGCCTCCCAGCGCCGTAACCACGGCGACCAGCCGAGGTCCCACCACGCATGTGGAGGGACATCTTCCTGCCGCCTGGTCGCATGCCCTCTTCGTCGTCGTCGTCGTCGCTACCCGAGTCGTCCTCGTCTTGGTCGTGGCCTCGCCGGCGATACAACTTGGCGGGACGGCCGTCCAGGGAGGAAGACTTCCGTTTCTAAGCAGGACAGAGAACAGAGTAAGGTAGTCACACTCAATGTATAGTGTATAGTATTTTAGAATGTGAGTTGGAAGTCATTTTTGGGAGAGTCTAACAGGGTCCACAGACTAGAGGAACACCAGGGAACGCTAAGCATGGAGGACTGTGAAACATGGCCGTGGCACACTTACCATTTGGATTTTCTTCCGCTCCAACTTGATCTGCAACAAAAGAAGAGATCGGCAGCTGAGTGAGGTTTGTTATGTAGAGAGTGCAAGAAACACTTGGCACCAATGCCTGCCTCTGCTGGCAGTGCTCACATCCCACTTCACAACTCGCACGTCATCTGGGAGGGGTGGGTTTCGCATGCACCAAAGGCCCTCATCGCTCCTGTCTCGCAGTAGGCCTCAGAAGCGACATGTGGAGCGGGCGATGGTGATGGGAGCATGAGAGAGGGGAGAGCAGGGAGGTGAAGAGAGGACAGAGAGCGCGGTAGAGAGTGGGGCATGGAATGAGCGTGCATGGGCAGAAGGGTGGGGGTTATTTGAGGCGGGGGTTAAGGGGGGGTAGGGGAGGGTTGGGAGCGCGTGCGGCGGTGGAAAGGCGGCACCTCTCACCCTCTTCCTGAGCCGCCGCTGCTGCTCCAGGGTGGCCGCCCGTTGCCGCGGCGAGCCCTGAGCGAGAGGGAGGGGGGAGGAGGAGGAGGAAGGGGGGCGGCCAGCCCGTTGCCACGCGGCCCCGGCTCCCTGCGCATGCCGGCCCGATGCGGGCCCCTCGGGCACCAGGAGCCGCTGGGCCGCGGGCAGGAGGAGCAAGCTCCCGCTCGCCGGGCCGTCGTCGCCGCTGCCCGACGACTGCCACACAAGGAGAGACAGGCACGGCCATTATCAGCTCCACACATCCACCAACGCACCCGCATTTTTTTTCTCTCTCTCTCTCTTGCTCCCTCTCTCTCTCTCACACACACACACACGTAGTATGACCAAGCACACACAATGCGAGTCCAGCCACACAAATGGCACAGCTAAGGCCAGTCCAGTGTGTCAGACACACAAACTTGCTAACTGAGATTTTCATCAATACTGCCAATGAAACAATGGTTGACAATATGCACTCTATGATAAGGACTGACAGTCTTGATAAAGTTTTTCTTTTTATTATAATTATAGTTTTTTTCTTTAGTCAAATAATATTAGACAACATATCTTGTTAACAATGTTTGCATTTTGAGGAATAGCCTATGTTTTTCTTTTTCATTATAGTTTTTCACTCACATAATAGTCACATAATATTAAGCCGATGTCTCCATGGTGATCCACACGCAACATGAGGAACATGATGTTCTGACTGACTGACTCAGGACTAATGGCAACATTAACACTGACTATGTGGGGTGATGCGGCACCCCATAAAATGAGTGAACACATTATATACACATCGTTTTTATATTTTGTTGTTACATTTAAAAGAATATGTTCTGCCGGAAATGGCCCCTGTAAGTCTGAAATTTACTGGCTGCAGACAACGCATACGTGTAAGCGAAAAAAAGGTACTGCAAGCCAGAATATTGACAACAATGCTTCCTTGTATGTGACAATACTGTGGTCTGCCCCAAGTGTAGATGTCCACCATAATGCCTTTAAAGTGGATGGGGGTCAAAGCAATCTTTTCCTACTTGCACAATTTGTGTTGGGACTGTCTATGTGGACGATCCTCTCTGCTTGAACTTCCATTATATTAATGAGGTCTACTGATACCTGGAAGTCAAAACAAGTTGTGCCTACATGGGAATATCTAGAAAAATGGCCTGACGTTTAAGGCGATTTAGTTTTATTTTATTGTCAGTAACACTACATGATCTATTAGTGCGTAGGCTGTCCAGGTGGCTTTCTTGCAATATCTGTGGGCTGCAGTAAAAAAGGAGCATTTCACGATCTTCAGCACATGAGCAGATGACCAGCATCTCAATGTTCCCGCAACACAACGTTAGGCTAACATTCTGAGCTCAAATCAGAATCTGTGTCAAATCCAGAGCTACAACTGGTTGGTGAGCCAATCTTAGATCAAAACTTGATCAAACTCACATTAAGCTCTCTCAACCGGATTAAGCATTGTTTTTTAGCGACAAAGATGACTAGTACTTTGTGTCATATAGATAGGTTGGCAGGTCACCCCCCCCCACACACACACAGCAACCAAAAACCATGCCCCTACAGCACCAGTGAAATCTAAACCAATTAATTGCCCTTATGTCAATACCAGGCCATGCAAGGAAGGAGCTGAAATACTTTGGCAGATTATTAGTACTTTAAATCATGCTATTCACTAGGCTACTACTAATACTACTACTGTAAAAGCAGTGAATGAAGTTGAAAGGTTTCGGTATACAGTGTAAAACAAACAAACAAAGAACAAAAGAACAAACAACACCTTACCTCAGAGTTGTTGCCCTGGTCCAGGACACACTTGGGGCACTCCCAGCAGCTGGGCAGGTCTTTATTGACCACCCCTTCTCCTGGCACCTAGGGAGCAGAGGCACAAGGGTGAGTGGACAGTGAGGTCAAACCCAGAGCTGCATTATATTTTTACTGTGGATGGTGACTGGAACACAAAGCTGAACTCTAGAGGGGTGTAGAGTACCTTCAGGCAGCCCGGGTGAGCGATCTGTGCACAGTTGGAGCACTCCATGAGCATGATGGAGAAGGTCTGAGCCTCGCCAGGCTCAGGGTTGCCCTCCCCACACACCTCACACGCCGCTGACAGGGGCAGGCCCGGCTGCAGTCCAAAGAGTCAGGAGTAGAGCACGAAAGAAAATAAGATTCTGTTAGCTGAGGTGTTCAAGTTAGATGGACACTGTATACAGTATAATACAAAAAAACTGCTTCAACCACAAGTCTGTTCAAATCAGAACAACGAGAGGCAACCCAAAGCAGTTGTTTGTACACAAAAAGGTTCAAGAACCCATAATATATTGATTGACATGAACACACACATACAGAGTTCACTTCAACTCACCGCCAAGCACTGGCGAAGTACGCATGTCTGCTTGAGCTTCCCGGGGCCGCCAAATTTCTTCATGTCCCGGCAGAAGTTGCACTCGCCGCACTCTGTGCGCAGACAGGCCTCGCAGCGCTTGCATCGGACGCGTCTTCGCCGGAGCACCGACATGGACGAGGGCGGTTTGACAGGCCGGGGCGTCACCACTGTGTTGGACAGACGGGGGCGCCCTATAGGGGGTGGGGGCGGAGGTGGCTGATACCACGAGGGCTACACACAGGATGGATGAGAAGAGTAGTTACCTTTAATGTGGAGATTTATGCGACACATTTAAATTTGATTTATTCTGTAATTACGTTAACTATTCTAAAATTGAAAGAATTTCTTTCCACTACCTGACCTGAATGTACAGAGGATTTAGGCGACCCAAACTTTTGGGGTTTGACTGCTCTCATCTGAAAGCACCATACTTGGAAAAAGTTGTACAAAGGTTCTCACCCTTTTTGGCCACTTCACAATGGCTTTCCCAGTGTAGGATAATTTGGGGATGTCTCCTGCATGTTCCTTTAGCAGTGCCTAGGAGCAGAAAGGAAAAACATAAAGTCATAAAAAGGAATGTGTACAGGGGGGAAATAATTTATAGTGCAATGGACTAAACCCCATCTAGAACAGACCACCAATGCTAGAGACACTTTAAAGTGCGGTGGAACGGATTCCATTTCAAACCATCTCCAGATGAAAACAGATGAAAATTACTTTTGAAGTCTCTAAAAAGCTGTGGCACTGACTTTCAACCTAGGGCTACACTGGATTCGTTACAGAAGCGCTAATATAAGTCAAGTTGCGAGAAAAACACATTGAATGAACAGTCTTTTTTTTTTTTTTTTCATTTTCCCTGTGCCGCCATGTCAGGTGCATTGATTATAGTGGAGGCCAAGCTACTCCGGGAGATACATCTTTGACTTCACACATCTGGTGCAGCCTCCCTGTCACAAGAAGAATACTTACCCTAATGTCATTCAGCAGGGCAGGAGCGTTGTGGATCCCTGCAGGGACACACTTTTTATTGGAGGGAAGAGACTCCAGCTTGCCGAGCAGACTCCACAGTCCCTCCAGCTCAAACGGAGTCAGATGAACCTTGACCCCAGGCTTGAGGAGAGGAGAGGGCGGCTTCTCGTCATCCTCGTCGTCTTCCTCTTTGGTGTGGCCATTGAGATTTTCACCATCTTCGCCAGAGGCCTCTCGCTTTAAACCTGGGGTGAAAGCACAGTCGCAAGCAAGTGTTAACTGCCCAATAAATGACTTTTCACAAAAATTGCGGGACATATAAATTTCAATTACACATACTAGATTTAGCAAAAACTTCCACACATTCCTAAACGATTGCCATTGCTTACCAATGCCCAGTGTATGTTTCTGAAACTCCGGCGTCAGATATGAGGTGTTGGTCAGGCTAAACAGGTACCTCTCCAGAACATACCAACACATTTCATAGTAGAAAGGGTAGCGGAACTTAGCAGGTACCTGAGGTGCGGAGAGGTTGTCATTCATTAATTAATTAAAGGTTATGTCCAAAAACTAAAAATCCAAAAACATCCTCTAAACTGCAAGCAACGCTAAAAGTTAGCATTGGGTTAAATAGGTGGGATTTATCCCTGTTAACATGAATGAGGTGATCATATTCTACTGGATCATTAGCAGACTGAGGGCAGAAGTGTGTGGACAACATGGGTTTCCTCACCCTTGTGCGGTCCTCTATGCCGTAGATATTGAGCTGCATGGGGATGTTAAAACTGTGCAGGAAGTTCCCACCAAAGACCAGTGTGTCCATCGGCGTGTAGACTGCATGAATCCAACCTGAGCAAAAAGAAGTGGGTCTGCAAATTTAGCTTTTCACCATATCAGAATACAGGGTTGAGTAAGCTTCTGTAGATACAGTAAAGATATATGGTTACATAGAACAGGTCACATATAAAGGTGGAGTGCTATTCAACATTTTTTGATCATATGGTCATGCACATCAATGGCTTAGACGTAAAGGCCTATCAGTACTCCTTTTTGCTGCTATATACACATCTTTACTCTTTATCTTAGTACCGTGTACAGAATGCTCAAGATTGAGCTTCTATTCACCTGATGGTATGATGAACGTGTAGCCCTGCTGGAGTTCGATCCGCTGGCAGTCGGTGGCCTTGTCCCCCAGGAAGATGTCTCCCTGTTTGCCTGACAGCACCCAGTTCTCATAGAGCTCCAGGTTCTGTGGTGTAGGTGGGATCAGCCAGAAAACCTGTGGGAGGGCAAACAGATTACCTCACAACTCTCCTCAGACATCATCTCATTTCAATCTAGGTGGTAAACTATTTGTCTCATGCATATATTTGACTGATAAGCAACTCCCATCAGACAATGATTCATGTGTACAATAGACTCAGGGTTGTCCTTCAATTGGACAGCACCATGTTCTGCGAGCTGCACTAACCTTTCCTCCACGCAGTATGTGGTACCAGACAGACGTGCCCCCAAAGTCAATGTGGAAGTCTGTGTAGCAGCCCTGCACACTCATCAAACAGTATCTGCCAGGGCAAAGAGAGAGAGAGATCAGAGGAGGATGGAGAGAAATAAGAATGAAATGTCAGAAAACCATCACTGGAAATTGCTGCCATGCCTCTAGGTAAGCACCTCAGAGACATTCATCTTTATGATGCAACTGAATCAAAGAGCAGTATTTTAACAAAGACAACATTTTTTTTTTTATCTTACTTCTGTACTTTAGGATACTGCATGTCTATGATGGCATTGGTGGAGTCTCTCTGTCTCTCCTTCAGGTGTCGGGGCCACATGTTGTCCACCCAATCAATGATGTCCACCTGAGAGACAAAGAAACAAACTCTTTATCTCACAGAATTCTTCATCTCACATCTCATAAAAAAATGGGGTTGAATTTTTTTTTGTGTGAATTATATTCATAAAATGAATTAATGAAAATTTGACCACTATTGTATTAAAAGCAGATAATTGGGAAGAAACTCTACACTACAGAGCAATAGTCCTACATCAGTGTTGCGGAATAGGATGCAAATAGAGGCCAAGTCCCACTGAGAAAATTACACATCAGATAGGGAGTGTTTTATTAATATTAAAACAAAATTTGTAATCGTATTACTTACTGTTGCAGGTCTTCTGACTAGGTTCTCCAGCTTGGTGTGGCTGAACTCCAGACTGATGACGTTATACAGTTTCTCTCTCTGAGCAGGTGGAGTCTCATAATAGCGCCTCCAGTGTGCCATGGACATCTCGATGTTCTTCTGAGTGGTTACGTCCATCACGTCAACCACCCGTCGACTGCCTGAACGGGAGAGAGAGCCAGAGCTAGGCCGTGAACAAAGATGCTCATCGCAAGAGACATGAATGTGACACTAACTGCACCTTTCACACCAAGCGCTACAGCGAGATCCTTACCTACATAACTTTTCACATCATTCACACTGAAGTCAGGGTCTGGCATCCTGAAAAGAGAGACCAGATTGTGTCATGGCCAATATCGGCTCTTGCATAGACTGGGTGCAAAACTACGACCCACAACAAAAAAACTTGTGACTGACATAAATAACATTTATAGGAAAATGGAAGCAGGATGTGGTCTGAAAACAAAAGTATTAAGAGCCAAGAGGAAAAAAAGAGCCTAGATGAAGATCTAAAGTAGTAAAGAATGTAGAAAAGTCCTACTTAATGCCCAGTCCATCTGGATTCTCAAAGATGATGGGGTCCCGAAGTCCCTCTCTCTGAATGTACTCAAAGTTGAACTCTGTAAACACAAGAGTATATCACTAAAAGGAAAATCTTTGGAAGCTGAATGCTTGCCAAAATAATTCAACTAATTCTTCTTCTATGTTTCTGAAAAGTAGCGTCTTTTCTGCTGATGCTCCCAGCACAATCATAATCTATAAACAGAAGTTCTTACTCTGTTACACATAGTGGTACCTTCATATGTATTAGACTTGGGCTTAAATATTAGGCCACTAACAAAATGGATGAATTAGAATAAAGCCTGGCTGTAATATCACATCAGAGAAGAAGGCACAATACTCCATTCATCCATTTAGTCCCACTGAAATACAATGCTTGTGAATGCTAATAAAGAGGCCTTGAAACTGAAAGCATTCCATGAGAACAAGACATATCAGTTTTAATCAACTCATAGCGGACTTAAATTGCCATGATTAACCAAAAGTAACATGATCTGGTGGGTTTTCTTAGAGGCGATCACCTCACCTTTCCCCAGCAGCCGTTTGACCCGGTCAGAGCTAAAGCGATCACTCCGCAGCTTCTCCTCCAGATCAAAAGTCCTCTTGCCCTCGATCTCGTCATCCGAGATGCCATCGTCATGGTACCGCCGCCGTGTGCCTGACCGCTGAGAGAGAGAGAACAAGAGGGTAACACACTGATCAATTCCAATACTCCACAGTCTGGTGTCAGAAATTTCAACCCTGGCTTTAGTTCTGTACATTCACACCAAGAGCTAGTATAGCTATAAAATCATTTTTGTCACTCACTCACTCACTCACTCATTCACAAAGCATCACTGCAGAGGTCTGTGCTCGCTCATGTCATTCTATTGCCATGTCATTTATAGCTGAAACATGTCATAGCTAAAATTATCTTTAGCTGAAAGATGATAAAAAGTTAATTACGATTTTACAGCTTTAGCAGTTCTAGGTGTGAATGTACAGTAAGAGATGGAAGCCGACAGACTACTATGCCCAGCAAGTAGAGCTGGGCAATTAATCAAAATATTAATCAAACCACAATTCACAGGCTAACCATTAGGCTAATCAACAATGATCTTGCTGCACATGACAATCACTGTTTGTTATCATTTTCTACACCATGACGTGTATCAAGCAATTCTGTTCCATCAATTCAGTGTAATTTAAATTGATCCCCAGCCCATATCATGAGAAAAAAAAAAAAAGAAACAATATCAACATGGGAAATAAGGGTGCAAGTCATCTAAAATGACAAGACTGCCATTCACCCTACAAAAATGTACCATCACTTAGCAACAGAATGAATCCTGTCCAAGTTGTGTGTACGGCTTTATTGCTGCTGCTTTCCAGATCGCTGTCAGTTAGGAATGTGCAAAGATCCCATTTCCCTGACCATCTGCATCTTAGCCAACCTTGCCAACTAGTCATCTAGGTCTGAAGCTGAAACACATTAGAAACCAATGCAGTCTAAATATTACAAACTACAATCTATAACAAAAAAACATTAGGTTTCTCTTGTACATTTGCAACCAAGGGATGGAAACACATAATTTTCAGTCATGGTGTGGCCCGCTGGCACAGATTAATTAAAGCGATAAACTACCACAATGCAACGTGACATAATGATTTCCACCCCGTTTAGATGGCCTTCACCACAGCAGGGAAATCACAATGTCGTCTTGCTGGCGCTGGACTGCGCTGTTGCCATGGCAATGGACTGACCCACACAGTCCAAGGTGGAAAAAAGGAGGGGTAAAGCCCTTAGGGGGGATGCTGGTGATGAGGAACAAAGGATGGCACAAGGAGAGAGAGAGAAAAAAAAAGTACCCAAAGAGACAAAGTGTAGGCTACTCTCTCAGACATACGACCACCTCCTGCTTTCCAGCTTGTGTCTTCAAAAACGCCAATGTCAGCAACAGTGACCCTCAATTGAGACGCAATGACAAAGCTGCCTTATCTGCAATGGTCCCCTTGCTTATCAACAGCCTTCAATTTAAAATCAATGTGAGGCTATGCGACACCTCCAAAGTCTGCTCCTAGCCACACCACCTTCCATTTCGCCCAGTAACACTATTAACATGACGACATCTGCTTCCTCCTTGCCAAGACCAAAAGACAGCCCAAATATGTTGGGAAGCATTCTCTTAGCATGCGTGTTGATATGTGCATATACATCACAGGAAATCATTCACTTATGCTCATCCAAAACAAATCATTTTCACCCATCAAATCAAACCTCCACCGCAAGCTCATAAAGCTCTGCCAACAAGATACATTAGACAGGAAGCCTATATTCAACCACTAGCTACAGATAGGCTATTGCCTCAAGGCTAGTTGGTGATAGCAGGTTGTGTGGAACATCAGTCAGGCACCCCTCCCCTACTCTCCCCTCCCCTGAGCTTGTGATGAGCCCTTGCTGATCAACAGTGACACAGCATGCTGCACCAACAGCTGACGGACCTGACCCTGCAAAACGCAGTGTGGAGTACTGCAACACGCAAAAGCAACAGAGCCTTCACGCATAGGAGACCAGCTATCCCAGTGAACACTCAGGAGGAGTACCCGACTATGGTACTGAAACAACAGAGGAACAGAAAGGGAGAGACTCCAGGAACATGTTTAGCCTCAGATGCCGAGTCACAGGCCGACTGCAGTCTGGCAAGAGCGGTCGTCTCTGGACAAGGACGCATGGCGGATGATGAGGTGAGAGAGCAGCCCTGGATACGAGTAGCCAAGGGAGTCCGGGACCGAGCTACCGCTGCAGACCAGTAAGAATAACAAAGCAGCAGACAGACAGACACACTCGGAGGGAAGCATGCATGCACACGCGCACGCTGGCAGGGCAGGATCGCGGCACCCGTCTTCACTGCCGCAATATCCCACCGCCCAGCTTTCCATTCCTGCCATTCTATCTCCCTTTACGTCTCTCATCACTTCTCTCCTTGAAATCTGCAGACTGCCTCAGAGGGTCCCCTGCGGAGAGAGGTGGTGAGACACTACACACCTCGCACCTTCAGTGTCGCTTCTCCATCCCTTCTTTTTGCTCGACTCCGCTTTCGCTCCTCTGTACTTTTCCACCTCACGTCATTCCTCCTCCAGCTTCCTCCATCACCCGGCTGCAGCATCCTGCTCCCTCGCTCCGAGAGGAAAAAATCAGGGAAGAACGCTACCGTCTCTCTTCCCCAGTCATCCCTATGCCTCTGCAGTGACTCCACCCCTCCCTGTCTTTCCTTCCTGTTCTTGCTGCCGTCTCCCCCTCCCCCTCCCCTTGCACTTTCTCTGCGCGTTTCCGCATCTCTGCTCACGTGGTCTCCCCCCCCTCCGGTCACATCCCTCCTCCAGACCAAAACAACAGACACTACAAACACCTTCGCCTGCTGCTGATGTTCGTGACAGTGACTGACAGGAAGGACTGAGCAACAGGACAGTGAAGAGTGAGAGGATGCGAGAGGTGGGATCAAGCACTTGGACCCCAAATGTGGTATGGACGCTACAGGTACTCACTCACACACAGCAGCTCTATAGAGTGTGTCGCATATAAAATTCCTCCTTCTTGCGAGGGACATTTAAGGCTAGATAATAAAGTGACGCTATGTAAAATTGACAATATGTTCTAGTACCATTTCCAAATAAATTGGATGACTTAATAGTCATGTGAAGGGTGGACACACACACAAGTGTTAGGCCTAGTCCCACCACAGGTCAGGATATCTACTGTGCAGTTCATAGTCAAGGGTAGGACACCACAAACATTTAAACCATTGCAGAATGGCATTGCTTTCCTATATTGCCATCAAACACCAAAAAAATTGGAAAGTTTGTTGTGCCTACCTACCTTTTAAGTAGGTAGGCCTACTTCGCTATTTTTACACCCCCAAACTCCATAGTATTGCTTTAGGACATAGCCTACATTCAGTATATTATAGATACTGTATTAAAGGTGGTCACACTACAGGTAGCATCACACAGCAGTATCAAAGAAATCGTTGAAAACATTCTCCAATCCATTTCAATACAAAAAAAAAAAAAAAAAAAAAAGAAAAAAAATAGTTTGTACCATCTTTAACCATCATAACCCAAAGGGAGGACAAAGTCAGAAAGCAATTCCAAATTCAAGTAGGCCTACCGGTAGGCAGAACGGCTTTTAACCGAAGCAATGTAGATAGAGCAGCCTGTCATAACAGTAGGCCTATATTACAAAACACTTCAGTACCTGTTAATTAGCCAACTGTCATTAATTTGCTCCGTGTTATGAAAATGAGGCCATTAACAAATCACCGTTTTCTATGTAGGCCTATTCTCCATGGCAAGGGTGTAAGCTGGCCTCATTGTATGTTCATTCAAACAGAAGGCCCACTCACTTCCCAACCTCTGTACCACACTAAATTAGCTGAGCAACAATTGATTTATGAACGTTAATTTCAAGCTGTCAGAGATTAAACCCACTGCGATGTAGGCCTATGGCTTACTTATTCAAATCATCATCAACATTTGATGACAGCAAATCTCTCAATGATTTCTTATCACACCCTTCAGTCAAAAAACAAACAAACAAACAAACAACCCCAACCAAAATCCAGAGCAGGGTGGTGGCTAATCCCTCTCTGTTTCCTTGTTACCACATGGAGGTACTCTGGCCCACCCACTGCTATGCACTAGTGTGTTTTCCTTCACTCTGTGGTGTGCATGTGTCACTAGCCTAATTCATAGACAGGCTGGGTGCAGAGTTTGATCTTTCCTAATCTGATCAAAAGTGTGTATGAAAGGCTTTCAATATAATACTGGTGACTGTGTGCAGTATCCATACAACACCTTTCTTACTGTTCCACACTACTGACTACCTATTAATTTCTGTAAGAGACACAAGGCTGGAACTGGACAGTGGTTGACTGGCATGAGCCGCTATAGGCAAAGAGGTACAGTGACTATCAAGAGTTCAATGTAAAGCCATTTCCCTAGAAATTGCTCATTGCTATGACAGGCAGACCATTTTTTTTAGTTCATGGTTGACTGAAGACAGATTTTTAGTGAACAGAGAATGTCTAAATGACAAAGAATGTGTTAGAAAATAATTTAAGAGGTTTAAGATGGCTTAAGACTGCTTACAATACGTTTAACACAATGCATGTCAAATCGAGTGTACCTGGAACAACCCTAGGGAGTACACACAATAAATCTATCATCTGCTGGGTCTCAGCACTCACCAGTGTAGACATAACCCTAACGTTGAATCAGCATGATCTTTGGTTGCATAGCCAAAGTGAAAGATGTTCTGACTATCCCAATACTGCAAAAAACCCGCCCCTAAATAGCAGCACTTGTGTAAGCCCAGGTTGCCATCCAGGATGTTGTTAATGAGAAAAAAACAAGACTTTGGCTACACAACAGCAACGCAATGTGAGATAACAGTTGTAAGATGTTTAAATTAATATAAAATTCCTCAACATTAGCCTGTAACTTACCAGTCGCTTGCTGTATCGTGGGCGAGATTCATCCATATTCGACTAAAAACAGCACCAACAGATAATGTCCCCTGAGAGCCTAACGGCGAGCGTGTGTATGCCTACTGAATAAACTGATTATGTCGACAATCACTCTACAATCACGGACAACTCGGTAGTATAAGCTCAATGTTACTATTACATTTGGACACACGTTAGCTGGCTAAGTTAACCAAGATACTTATTGTTAGCAACCTATGCAAACGGCTACCCAGACGAAGTGTGGTAACCAGGTGAATCTGATTTACAAAAGTAAATGTTAAAAACTTTTAAAACTACGTTTGAGAGAAAACTCATTTCAATAACATTTCATAAGTTTGCTCAGGTCTACATCGATAAGCAATACGTTAACTAGTAGCACCTATTACAATTCATTTCTTGTGGTACTTTATCTCCACCGCCAAGTTAATGCCAACTTCAGTAACGTTAGGAGCTAACGCGAGCCAATATTAGGAACTAACGTTAACGTAACTAGCTAACGATATCCAAATCCAGAAATGATGACCAACAACGGCCAGTTCGACACTACTACAGTCCAGATATGGTACCTATTTCGGTGAACACTCCAACAAATTCATGCATAGCTAACATGATTCGCTAGCTATGTTAGCTAGCCCCCACTGAAAGGAAGCATTTTGATATCAAAACGAAGTACTGAGACCTACGCTAGCAAGCTAATGTAGATAGCAAGGTAAAAGTCTTGCCTAGGGATAGCTAGGTCTGGCTAACGTTAACTAATCTAGCCAGCTAGCATGTACAATATTAACGTTGTGTTAACACAAACGTATTGAGCCAACACACAATTTAATACTTTCCTCAAGGTCATCAAAAATTTGTATTTTTAAACCGAGAGAGAGAGGCGGTATAAAGTTCCCACCACAACTCGACGCACGAAAAGTATTTATCTTATGAACGTAATGAACATTCAAGTTTAAATATCGTGTGCTAGTATTAGCGAGCTAAGTTAGCAATTGTTTCCAAATAACTTTCCTCCATTATAGCTGTGTTTCTAAGATCTAAATAGTCACCAAATGGTTCCCTGAGTATTTCCGTGATTGTAGTGATGTAGTCCGACAGAAACTTTTCCTTCAAGGCTTAAGTTTGGGCGTTTGACTTGCGACAGTGTGGTAGCTAATATTGCTAAAACTAATGTGTTCACCCTCAAGCCGCCATTTTCATCTCGTCACAAAACACCACTGGGCCAGTTGCAGAGAACCGCCTACGCTAACAATCGGACCAATAAGAAAAGACTCTTACTGAAGATGACATTTGGATTCGTCTGTTTCGTTCTGGACTTACCCAGGATGGCTTCATGCTTTACCTTTGGTTTATTTTCTCTGGGCAGCAAATGTATAATTGTTCTGCGAGAGGTTCTCCTGGACTGTGCAATACTAGTTGAACCAAAATTAAACTTGACGTTGACGTGATGGTGCAAAATGTCACTGTAGGCACTGATCATTTCATTAATCCACGTTTAATTAGCCAACACAAAAAGATACTTGAACACCATATGACAAAAAAAGAAAACTAGGCTATAAATACAGCTTTGTAGTGAGCTTTAAAGCCGCTGGTTTCAAATGAGCATCAAACAGGCATAGACACATTTACATTTGGATAGGCGGGGCTTTGTTTACAGCGCGTATTTTCAAAAGACATTGTCCGCAGGAAGGCAAAGCTAAACAGGCAATTGATTATTTTAAAGCCAAAACATACGCTGAAATTTCGTGTATACAGCATTATCTAACAACACAATCAATGAAGATCAGACACACAGACTAAACCGTGAGCGGTCGTTGCTCAATGAAACGTCGCCCCCTACTGGTTAACACAAAGTTGCGGTCATTTAATGTGTAAATGGTATACAAAATCATACATTTGGTTAGATTTGTATTGTTTAGTATATTTCAGTTTTGTCTTATTTGATTGATACCAACAACAACTATATGAGAAATCACATCTCCATCATACTTCACCCATACATTTCTTAAAAACAGTGTGATAGGACACAGTTGGTAGCCTACCATGTTTTGTTACACTTTGCATTGTAGCTGTTAATCAATGTCCTACTCACATCTATTGGCTAGGTCAGAGAGAGAGAGAGAGAGAAAGAGAGAGAGAGAGAGAGAGAGAGAGAGAGAGAGAGAGAGAGATGCAACCGAGACAGTATGCAGAGAGGCATTGAAATACAGATAAAGGTTGGGAGTGGTATGGGTCCCTTTAGACATCACTTGACAGTGAATCCACATCACGTGTTTGTTGGGGCAACTTGTCTTCACCTGTTTAAAAGGAGAACACTTTAAAATCCTCTCCACTCCTGCTACTCTCTCAGACAGACAGTATAGGCCTACTATACATACTATCACACACATAAGAACACATGAAGTGTCAAGGAATTATTTTATGTAAGTGACACACACACACACACACACACACACAAACAAACTGCAACCAAAAAGCCAAGGCAACTAAAAGAACAACTATCAGCTTTATCATCACAGACAAGCACACCATGTATTACCTAGGCCAATCCTATTTGAACAAGCTGTACAGATAAGTTCCAACAAGGATGGCAAGAATTGTACAGCACATCATGATCATCATTTGCTTCTACAGTGCGCAAGGGGATAGGGAGCAAGAGGCCAACATCCAGAGAAGAACAGGGTGGACACGTGAGAGATTGAGAGGGACAGAAAGGAAAAAATAGAAAGGAAGGTAGAAAAAAGAAAAGAATAACTCAAAAAGAGGCAGACATTGTAAAGATATAACGATCCTTTCAGTATTGACAGAGTGAACAAAGCAGCTGAACGGTTACAATAAATAAAGAAATGCAAAATGTCAGATGATTACATTCCACCATCTTCCTCTATCTTTGGCTACAATCAGATGGTAGGTTATAAAATATGTTGATCCTGAATTAAATGTGTTAATTAGAGTGGTGTGTCGATAATATATAATAATATAATATATATTAGATCAAGTGCAATTTAGGCTATGCACTTTAAAGAAAATGTGGGGTTGGTGTGTAGACATTCATTGTCCTTTGCATTCACAAGAACCTTTCTTAAGGAGAAAAAAAAAAAATTGGCAGTATTTCCAGACTTACCCTGCGGGCTGCCTGCCGATATGCTGCTGCTTTCTTGGTATCTGCCACTGCCCTTTCTACAAAGCCTGCTGATTGGTCCACATTGCTTTCAATTCTATCAATCATGGTACCCTGGTAGTGTTAAGAGTCAACATAAGTCAGTGTGAAAATAGTTTGTCTGTATGCATTTAGGTGAAAGTTAATTTCATGAAAGAGATGTGCATATTCTTCTGTTTAATTTACTTTTCAGCTAAACCAAACACCACTCTTGGTGTCAAAAACATTCTTTTGTCAGTTGGCTAACAAGACACACACTTCAGGTCTCTTGAGTGTCAACTGCAGAAGAATCTGAGGTGATCCACATCAGTGATACCTGGTTCTCTACTAGCATGGCAATATCCACAAACATGTCGTGGAGCTCCTTGATGCTGCTCTCCAGACGCATGATGTCTTTATGTCGTGCTTCAATCTCACCCAGCTGCTCCTTTGAGATGTTTGAGGCCATGATCTGCCATGGGAACAGACAACTAAGCATTTCCTCTTCCAACATATACTCAGAGAAAGAGATATACAGATTCAAAGCAGACATGCACATGAGCACAGTCTTACCCCAGCCGTGAACACAGCTGCATTGCCTCCTTCCAGCATCTCCTCTAGCTCCTCATCTGTGGTAGCTTTCCCCGCTGCATAGCAACATAGCAAGGTGACATTCAGTCACACACAAACCCCACAGAAACAGAGCGTGTTCGTTGCTTTTTGATGAATTTAAGTAAAGAATGCAAGATGATTTCATTTTCAGCTGTATGTCTTAATGTCTATTATTTTGTGTACAAATCTGTTAGCAATATATCACACAATTAATGCCATGCTTGGGGTAATATATTAGCCTACTGCCTGAATGCCAACAAGTGTTACAATATCAATGTCAAAGAGCTTACCAAATCTAAGATCAACATCTGAGTGAAAAATCTTTTGGACATATAAAGAAAAAATGTTGTTTGTTTCCTTAAACTTATCCAAAAGCTGTATTTAGGCTGCGTAACAGAAGATACCAGCGGTGATCTATTAGAAATAATTACTGTGGGACTGTATACTCACTGATCTCAAGCTGCCTGGCAATGCGTCCTTTACTTTTATCTCTGAAGTCCATCTGTGCCTCATTATATTTGGTCATTACTTCCACAAACTTTTTGGACAAGATGGCATGCTGAAAAAAAACAAAACAAAGAGAAGCACATTGTTTGAGTCCAGTGAAAAATCTCATCTGGCCCAGGTCCCAGACCAAATGCAGTGGCATGTGATTTCAGTACATACCTGACTCTTTTTGATCCTCATGTCAGCTGATACTCTGTCTTCTTCTGTTGTCTCCAAGTTCTTCTCAATGCCTGTAATGCCAAGTAAACAACAAACCTCAATCACAAATAACACACGAAGTGTCAGACAAACAATGAATAGGACAGCACTGATGGCATGACACATAATATATTATATATATATATATATATATATATATATATATATATATATATATATATAAAAAAAATTATATAAGTGATGTATAACAGTTAGGAATGCTGGCAAACTAATCCAAAGACTAGTAAGTCTGAAAAGATTTCATGAAATACTGACAAAACACACTCTAAACAAGAACTTGAAAAGTAACCGACTCTTTAGCTTGTTACGAGCATTGTTTGCCGCCTTCTTGATATCATTGGTACGGGCTTCAACGTCATCTTGTGTCTCTGTGCAAGGTGAGTGAAAAAACAAGAGGCAGAAGAAGAAGAAGAAAAAAAATCAATGAACGTCCTGAAGATGTGTGAATGATGATAAAATGTTATGACGGGCAGGATGCATGCATCATTAAAAAATGTACAGTACATGTATGGACACTGACAAAAATGGGAATGAATGCATTTCAGAATAGAAAATACACAGGAAGAGCAAGAGAGAGAGAGAGAGAGAGAGATGATGATGATGATGATGATGATTACTCTGGTCAGATGTGGGAGCAGAGAGGATGACAGAGTACAGCTTCTTAATTTCTGTCACATTCTCATCTATCTTATCAATACTGTTGCGGATATCCTCAGCCTAGGGAAATATGACCACACACACACACACACACACAAAGTTAAATGGTGGTTGGATGAATGACAATGAAGCACAATCATTTATTTTGTCTCAACAGGCCTATTTCACTAAATATTTAATTTATGAACATGTTTAAACTGTGATGCAATTCTCTTGTCAACAATACCTGAGCAAAAAACTCATCCATAAAAGCCTGATTCTCCACAGGGACCTCCACATCATCTGGCGCATCAGATTTCTATGAGGGGGCAAAAGAAGGCACGAAAAGGCAAGAAAAAAAGAGAAAAAAACACCCTGATGGTTTTTTTCATCAACTGTTGTCTGAAAAGCATTTTAGTACAAATACTTCTCTTATAAACAAAGCACACACAAATGTTCTAACACAATCCCTGGTAGAATGGTTACTATTGTGAAACCAATTCACTGAGTCATCAATTACTTCTGTGCTGCACACGTAAAATGATACTTTCATTACACCTTTTCTTTACAAGTCTTTGAAAGATTTGGAACTTGCAACTCATTTAAACTCTGGTCATATTAAAGCCTATACGCTCAACGTTTCTACAGTCTATGACCATATGCACCTGTTAAGAATGACAGAGGAACAATCCTTACATCTTATTATAATCAGTCCTGTCTCACACCCTTCCCCCTCATCCGGAATCCCCCCACTTGACCCCTCCCGCGATCCGTCTCAATATCTCGGACAACATTTTGTCCATCTCTGGAGCCACGCTCAAGCTTATGTTAGTGTGGTCTACAGTATGTGCAAGCAGTAATTAGCGTGACACTTTAAGCTGAAGACATGTGCGTGTCTTGAACTATTTTCACTGTCACCTGGGCAAGATACATAGACTGTCATTACACCACAATATGCCCTTGAAACTATTCAGTGCGAGGTGCAAGGTGGACAGTGAGCGAGTAACATGTACGGTTAATAAGGTTAAGTGCTCTAGTTAAAATTTCCACTCAGTTTGGGTAATATGCCCACTGATCTAGGCTAAAATCTCCAATCAGTATGCACTGCAATCATCTGAGTTCTTGAGTAGTTTAGCTGAAGTTGTGAAGAGTATGCTATGCGTCTACAATGAATGGTCTTGGAGTCTTCCTCTAATTTTGGGCCCTCTATCACTTTATCACGATTACAATGCTGGCGAAAGTGACGCAAAAGGTAAACTGTTAGTAACTCAGCAGCTAATGTATAACATGTCACCACTCATTTTTACTGATGAAAATGAATAGACATTAAACAAGAGACACAAGGATTGGTCTTACCGCTTTCAGTTGTTCCAATCGATCCTTCATTTTGACAGTCTGGTGGGCACTTCTTCAGAAAGAATTTGTTGTGACTGGCTATCCTGATAACGCACTTAATCTATATAATTTTTCCGGAGATTATAGGTCCGTCCATCCGTTATTATGGAATAATGAGCCCAATATAAGGCATAAATGGCTTTTCTTCTTTTCAAAGTTTTGATTAAAATTCCGTTTTACACAGCATGAGTCCCGCAATATGGCTGTACCTACACAGAACCGTAGTTTACTAAGCCTATCCTCTCAAGGAGGATTAAGTCAACAGTTGTGTGCTGGGCAACTAATCTCTCTGCCTTCGTCTTCCATTCTCCCGTCCCATGCGCCACCCTGTCAGAGCGCACTTGGCACTCAGCACGCATGCTCTTTCGATCGCAACCAGTCTGCCTACAGGTGGATGTGCGCTCCGTGTGCCCTGAGCTGCCCAATGAATCTGGAGGTTAGGTTCTGAGACATTGACATCTTGTAGGATAGGCCTACGTCTGGTTGTAATAGATATCTCGTTAGGTCTATGTGTTATTTTGCCTGAAGCTGTTGAACTTCCGACCCCACGGCAAATTCAAAACTCAAGCATCCAACGTATCGTCGGCCTAATATATACTTGCCTAAGTCATTTTTTGGCCAAATTGAGATATTTGCATAAACGTACTCTTCTACCACTTCTGCATCACCTTGTCTTTGTCTCTATCTCATTGGCCAATCACCACACTTTGAAAAACAGCAAAAACACCATCAGCCACACATTCATTTGACTATACAGCCAACAGCCTCAGCAGAATCTGTAAGGATATCAGGTTTATCAATATTGGGAGGAATATAACATGACCATGACCATAACCAACTTCAACATTAACCAAAAATGGCCTTCGGGAAGCAGACTATCTTAGGGGGGCACCAGGATTCACCCTCAAACTTGGTGTGTGCGTGTCTGTGGATGGGGTGGAGTAAGCCGGACTACTTCCTGCAGATGCCAACACCTGGCCAAGGCTGAAGCCACACCATGATCACATTTTTTTCTTGTATCCCAAAAACACTGAAAAATGACGATTGTCCTATTATGCCTACAATATATTATGTTGGTCACTGATTGTCAACACAGTTTCTTACAAATACATGTTTATTAACGCCTTAGTCATTAAGTTGACAAAATCCAACAAAATACATTTATACCCATGTCTTGGAGATGATACTCCAGTCATATTCCACAAGGCATAACAGGCATTTTAATGTACATTTTAAAGAAACTACAGAAATATACTGAACTTACATCCATAAGCTTAATACAAACATTCCGTTATCTTTTCCGTTTTGGTATCTTGGTGCTATAAATCATCATCCTCATCTGGAAGGGCAGTTTCTGCTGCAATCTGTGGGTGTAAAACAATTGATATTAAAGAACCGATTAATAAAAACATGATCTGAGTAACTGAAGTCTCTCATTGTAGTGGCAGATCAGTGAGGAAGGAATTAGACTCACTTTAAGTTCTTGCTCATACTGTGAGGCCAGACTGGGGTCCATAGCAATCTCTGGGGGTGCAAGAGCAGGCATCTCTGCAAACTCCAGGTTAGATTCACCAGTGAGTTTCCTTGCAAGCCAGAGGAAAGGCTTCTCAAAATTGTAATTACTTTTTGCAGAGATGTCATAGTACTGCAAAGAAACCATGAAAGCAGAGTAAGCGATGAATATTGTTCATAGTGAAAATGAAAACTGAACATTAACCAAAGCAATAGAATAACTTCAGAATATATTTAGAGTTAAATCAGTGATGTGCTTAATTAAAATGCTTCAAAAATACTGCTGCACTTGCAGTTATACAAAAAGCTGACCACACATTAGACTTCCATTTGCTCAGCCTCTGGAGATCGAGGCGGTCCCAATTACCTGAAGGTTTTTCTTGCGGTGGAAAACAATGGCTTTGGCCTTCACCTTCCTGTCTTTGATGTCTACCTTGTTGCCGCAAAGCACTATGGGGACATTCTCACAAACACGCACCAAATCCCTATGCCAGTTAGGCACGTTCTTGTACGTCACCCGAGATGTGACATCAAACATGATGATCGCACACTGAGCTTCAGAATGAGGTAAAAGGAAAAAATTAAACATTTGAAAAGTTAGTATGTTATCAATGTCACCTTCATGGATAAAAACAGTATTTTTTCTTTACCATGTACAATGCTCAAAGCAAGATGTTAACTTGATTCAAGATGCACATTTAATTAATAAGGTACCAGTAGTTTCCCTCAAATCTGTTCCATATAGTTGAGTGAACTGAGGTGGATGGATGGTGCTGTAATCTTAGTTCATCTCTGCCAAGTATGGCTTCTACACAACCTAAGTGCAGATTTGAATTATTTTGAATATGGCAGCTGAGTTCTCGAAATGCAATAGAATACCAATTGGCACGTGCAAGTTATTTCTGTATAACACACACATATGAAGTAGATATGGTGAAAATAGGCTAGGGTGTTCTTCTTTGACCCGGTTGCTCTGTCTATTAAAAAGGATACCTCTGGCTTTTACCTCTGACGTGCAGGCTTCACCCAAAAATGAAAATCAACAACCAACAAACAGAGGAATTTTGATGGAACTCTAGCGGTAGCAAATTGATTGGCTCAGCGAGTAAGTCTAGCCATGAGCCATAGGTTGTAGTCAGATATTGGTGATGTTTAGCCAATCACAGCGCTCCAGGTTGTATTTAGACACAGTGTTGGAGAGTAACGGAATACATGTATTCGGAATACTGTATTCAGAATACAAATTATGTGTAACTGTATTCAGTTACAGTTACAGTTTAAATGGGTGGTATTTAAAATACAGTTACTTTGTAAAAATCAAGGGATTACTCAGCGGTATTTTACAGATTCTCGTGTTTAGCTATCCCCATCTAATTTGGGTAATTCCACGCATTGTCGGAAACTAAGCCAAACAAATAAGAGCTACTAAACATCCTCCTAACGATGACGTCAGTAACACAACTGCGCCTAGCAAATGAAATGCACCCTACTCAGCGGCAAGACAGATATGCCTGTTACATATAATCATAAGCAAGTAGGCCTAGGACAAAATAATAAGGGCACAATTAGAAGTAAAATGAGCAAAATATACTGCCCATGTTGCCCATTAGGATAACTCGTCCTTGCTAACAAGCCCTAATATCTCATCTACTGCAAACATATGATTTGGAGACTGGGGCTGAACAGCCAATTTGTTGATAAAAACAAACAAGACTTTGCAGGATGTAATTGCTACATTCCTGTAGTTGTAAAAAGGCATAACATTAAAAGTAATCCAAAGTATTCAGAATACGTTACTCATATTGAGTAACGTAACGGAATACGTTACAAAATAGATTTTGGGGCATGTATTCTGTAATCTGTAACGGAATACATTTTAAAAGTAACCCTCCCAACACTGTTTAGACATCACAACTCTCTAAATCGTTTGTGTATGTTTGTTGTACCCAAGGGTCAATCGTGGTCAGACTTTATCATTTATGTTATAGTGTGGCTGGAGAACTGGGAGGTAAAATCGATGAATCCAGATTGAGATAATTGGTTGTGGCTAATGAATAAAAACTGAAAGGGATACTTTATGATATAGAATGGGGGAAATCATTTTCATGATGCATCATGTTGAATTAGGAGAGGTTGTGCATGGCCACAGAACTGTGAAGCATAGTTCCCTTCATCTTTTCGGATATCTACCCATTCATCTAGATAGGGTTCGCACTTCTAGTTAAAATAAGTACCCGAAGGCATCTCCAAGATAGTGGTCAAGTAATGGCACTCGCCTCAAAGCAATAATCCAGAGTGAATAAACACATAGCCCTGCTGATTTACAGTGCAAAGTGCTATTAATAGCCACCACAAAGACCAAATTTCGTGCAACATACAGATATAGCGAAACGGCAGCTAACAGTAATAGAATGGGGCATGTCAAAATGAAACCAAATCGTTAACCACTTAATTACAGTGCAAC
>JAODXP020000034.1:12296134-12317182 GCA_027497455.2 Sardinella longiceps | reverse complement strand
GTGTTCCAGACTTCCAAGGTGTGTGCAAAATTTCGTGAGTTTTCATGCACGGGAAAGGGGTCAAAAATGGCCGGTTCCAGGGGAAGAAAAAATAATAATAATAATAATAATTAAAGCCGCAAGCGGCGATGACGGGCCCTCGCACCAGGTGCACCGCAAAGAGTGCATATCGCAACAATGGTACACAGTGAATGCACATTCACTCGGAACAGGTGTGCTATCTTTGTCTCACCCTCATTTTTTACACGCGCAGACACTCACTGTCACACACTCACTCAGTCTGCCTTTTAAACTCTTTCTCTTAGTAGGGGCGCTACAGAGATTCACATAAGTCATACTGCATGTTCAGAAGGTGGTCCACAGTCTGAGTACCAACTTTGGCTATGATAGGTCAAACCGTTTCCAAGTTATAATGTTCGACCACAAGGGGGCATTAGAGAGTTTCGATTCATGGTTTTGCGTGGTCAGAACACGGTCAGGAGTCCATATACCAAGTTTGAATAAGCTACGTCAAACCGTTCCCAAGTTATCATATTTGACCACTAGAGGGCGCTAGACAGTTTCGATTCATGATTCTGTGTGGTCAGTACACGGTCAAGAGTCCATATACTAAGTTTGGATAAGCTACGTCAAACCGTTTCCAAGTTATAATATTTGACCACTAGGGGCGCTACAGAGTTTCGATTCATGGTTATGCGTGGTCAGAACACGGTCAGGAGTCCATAAACCAAGTTTGGATAAGCTATGTCAAACCGTTTCCAAGTTATAATTTTTGACCACTAGCACTTTTAGCACCTTTCCTGCTTGACCAGGTGGTGGTGCTATAACAGGCACGCCCACGGGGTGTCTAGATATCATCACAGGCACACGATCTATGAACCTGTGAAGTTTCAGATCAATCGGGTAAAGTATAGTCAATTTCTGGCACTTTTCCTGCTTGGCCAGGTGGTGGCGCTATAACAGCCACGCCCACGGGGTGTCTAGATGTCATCACAGTCATACTATCTATAAGCCAGTGAAGTTTCAGATTAATCGGGTAAAGCAGTATCAATTTCTAGCACATTTCCTGCTTGGCCAGGTGGTGGCGCTATAACAGCCACGCCCCCGGGGTGTCTAGATATCATCACAGTCATACCATCTATGAACCTGTGAAGTTTCAGACCAATCGGTTAATGCTGTGTAATTTTATGACACACTT
The DNA here is from genome assembly GCA_027497455.2 of Sardinella longiceps. NCBI lineage: Eukaryota > Metazoa > Chordata > Actinopteri > Clupeiformes > Clupeidae > Sardinella > Sardinella longiceps. Next base: position 12,315,984 of record JAODXP020000034.1, on the reverse strand, counting down.
CCTGTTTCGTGATGAGCTATTAAAATCATACAATTTCATAAAATTGTTATTTCAACATAGTACGAGATATCAAAAATCCGTTCGCAATTTGGCATCATCAGCATCTAGAGGTCATGTACACCAAATTTCACTTCAATCTGACATACCGTGTCCGACGAGTACGTTAAAGTTCATTGTGTGTCCAAATTTTTACACTCCTTATTACCTCACTTCCTGTTGGGCGTGGCTAATGCAATGTAATACAAAAATTGTTCGTCTTGGGGAGTCCCACACACCTACCAAATTTCGTGCATGTAGCTCAAAGTATATGTGAACCATGGAGCTAAATGTCAATTTCTGTAGTGGTTCCACCTTGCCAGATGGTGGCGCTGTAATAACCACGCCCAGTAAGTGAATGGATATCGTGGTAATCATAAGATCTATAAACGGTATGAGTTTCAGGCGATTTTATCAATCAAGTGTGATGTTATGCCACATTTCCTATTTTTCATTTTTTCTCTTATTTCATGCATCCGCCATCTTGAATTCGTAAAAGGTATGAAAAATCCCTTCGCAATTTGACATGAGCAATGTCTTGGTATCATATCTACCAAATTTCACAGGAATCTGACAAACGGTGTCCGAGGAGTATGTTAAAGTTCATCATGAGACCGCCCCATAGAGCCCAAGGTATTTTTTTACTTTAGGGGGCGCTACGGAGTCCCTGGGCCACACCCGGGTCTATACCTCTGTAAACCTCCAGTGTTCCAGACTTCCAAGGTGTGTGCAAAATTTCGTGAGTTTTCATGCACGGGAAAGGGGTCAAAAATGGCCGGTTCCAGGGGAAGAAAAATAATAATAATAATAATAATTAAAGCCGCAAGCGGCGATGACGGGCCCTCGCACCAGGTGCACCGCAAAGAGTGCATATCGCAACAATGGTACACAGTGAAGGCACATTCACTCGGAACAGGTGTGCTATCTTTGTCTCACCCTCATTTTTTACACTCGCAGACACTCACTGTCACACACTCACTCAGTCTGCCTTTTAAACTCTTTCTCTTAGTAGGGGCGCTACAGAGATTCACATAAGTCATACTGCATGTTCAGAAGGTGGTCCACAGTCTGAGTACCAACTTTGGCTATGATAGGTCAAACCGTTTCCAAGTTATAATGTTCGACCACAAGGGGGCATTAGAGAGTTTCGATTCATGGTTTTGCGTGGTCAGAACACGGTCAGGAGTCCATATACCAAGTTTGGATAAGCTACGTCAAACCGTGTCCAAGTTATCATATTTGACCACTAGAGGGCGCTAGAGAGTTTCGATTCATCGTTATGCATGGTCAGAACACGGTCAGGAGTCCATATACCAAGTTTGAATAAGCTACGTCAAACCGTTCCCAAGTTATCATATTTGACCACTAGAGGGCGCTAGACAGTTTCGAGTCATGATTCTGTGTGGTCAGTACACGGTCAAGAGTCCATATACTAAGTTTGGATAAGCTACGTCAAACCGTTTCCAAGTTATGATATTTGACCACTAGGGGCGCTACAGAGTTTCGATTCATGGTTATGCGTGGTCAGAACACGGTCAGGAGTCCATAAACCAAGTTTGGATAAGCTATGTCAAACCGTTTCCAAGTTATAATTTTTGACCACTAGCACTTTTAGCACCTTTCCTGCTTGACCAGGTGGTGGCGCTATAACAGGCACGCCCACGGGGTGTCTAGATATAATCACAGGCACACGATCTATGAACCTGTGAAGTTTCAGATCAATCGGGTAAAGCATAGTCAATTTCTGGCACTTTTCCTGCTTGGCCAGGTGGTGGCGCTATAACAGCCACGCCCACGGGGTGTCTAGATATAATCACAGGCACACGATCTATGAACCAGTGAAGTTTCAGATCAATCGGGTAAAGCATTGTCAATTTCTGGCACTTTTCCTGCTTGACCAGATGGTGGCGCTATAACAGCCACGCCCACGGGGTGTCTAGATATCATCACAGTCATACCATCTATGAACCAGTGAAGTTTCAGATCAATCGGTTAAAGCATAGTCAATTTCTGGCACTTTTCCTGCTTGGCCAGGTGGTGGCGCTATAACAGCCACGCCCACGGGGTGTCTAGATGTCATCACAGTCATACCATCTATGAACCTGTGAAGTTTCAGACCAATCGGTTAATGCAGTGTGATTTTATGACACACTTCCTGTTTCGTGATGAGCTATTAAAATCATACAATTTCATAATATTGTTATTACAACATATTACGAAATATCAAAAATCCGTTCGCAATTTAGCATCAGCAGCATCTAGAGGTCATGTACACCAAATTTCACTTGAATCTGACATACCGTGTCCGACGAGTACGTTAAAGTTCACTGTGTGTCCAAATTTTTACACTCCTTATTACCTCACTTCCTGTTGGGCGTGGCTAATGCAATGTAATACGAAAGTTGTTCGTCTTGGGGAGACACACACACCTACCAAATTTTGTGCGCGTAGCTCAAAGTATATGCCAACCATGGCACTTAATGTCAATTTCTGTACTTTCTCCACCTTACCAGTTGGTGGCGCTGTAACAACCACGCCCATTAAGTGTATGAATGTCGTCGTAAGGATAATATCTATAAATTTGTAAATGACATTCAGACGATTCCATCAACGCCCTGCGATCTAATGACACATTTCCGTTTTTTCAGTTTTTCCCATATTTCGCTCATCCGCCATCTTGAAATTGTAAAGGGTATGAATAATCCCTTCGCAATTTTACATCAGCAACATCTTGGCATCATGTCTACCAAATTTCACAGGAATCTGACCAACGGTGTCCGAGGAGTACGTTAAAGTTCAGTGGGTGTCCGGCCCCATAGAGCCCAATGTAATTTTTTACTTTAGGGGGCGCTACGGAGTCCCTGGGCCACACCCAAGTCCATGCCTCTGTATACCTCTAGTGTTCCATACTTCCAAGGTGTGTGCAAAATTTCATGAGTTTTCATGCACGGGAAAGGGGTCAAAAATGGCCGTAACCAGCGTAAGAAAAATAATAATAATAATAATAATAATAATTAAAGCCGCAAGCGGCGATGACGGCGAGACCCCTCGCACCAGGTGCACCGCAAAGAGTGCATATCGCAACAATGGTACACAGTGAAGGCACATTCACTCGGAACAGGTGTGCTATCTTTGTCTCACCCTCATTTTTTACACTCGCAGACACTCACTGTCACACACTCACTCAGTCTGCCTTTTAAACTCTTTCTCTTAGTAGGGGCGCTACAGAGATTCACATAAGTCATACTATATGTTCAGAAGGTGGTCCACAGTCTGTGTACCAACTTTGGCTATGATAGGTCAAACCGTTTCCAAGTTATAATGTTCGACCACAAGGGGGCATTAGAGAGTTTCGATTCATGGTTATGCGTGGTCAGAACACGGTCAGGAGTCCATATACCAAGTTTGGATAAGCTACGTCAAACCGTTTCCAAGTTATCATATTTGACCACTAGAGGGCGCTAGAGAGTTTCGATTCATGGTTATGCGTGGTCAGAACACGGTCAGGAGTCCATATACCAAGTTTGGATAAGCTACGTCAAACCGTTTCCAAGTTATCATATTTGACCACTAGAGGGCGCTAGAGAGTTTCGATTCATGAGGTTCATGCTGTGGTCAGTAACACGGTCAGAGCAGTCCATATACTAAGTTTGGATAAGCTACGTCAAACCGTTTCCAAGTTATAATATTTGACCACTAGGGGCGCTACAGAGTTTCGATTCATGGTTATGCGTGGTCAGAACACGGTCAGGAGTCCATAAACCAAGTTTGGATAAGCTATGTCAAACCGTTTCCAAGTTATAATTTTTGACCACTAGCACTTTTAGCACCTTTCCTGCTTGACCAGGTGGTGGCGCTATAACAGGCACGCCCACGGGGTGTCTAGATATCATCACAGGCACACGATCTATGAACCTGTGAAGTTTCAGATCAATCGGGTAAAGCATAGTCAATTTCTGGCACTTTTCCTGCTTGGCCAGGTGGTGGCGCTATAACAGCCACGCCCACGGGGTGTCTAGATGTCATCACAGTCATACCATCTATGAACCTGTGAAGTGTTCAGACCAAACGGTTAATGCAGTGTGATTTTATGACACACTTCCTGTTTCGTGATGAGCTATTAAAATCATACAATTTCATAATATTGTTATTACAACATATTACGAAATATCAAAAATCCGTTCGCAATTTAGCATCAGCAGCATCTAGAGGTCATGTACACCAAATTTCACTTGAATCTGACATACCGTGTCCGACGAGTACGTTAAAGTTCACTGTGTGTCCAAATTTTTACACTCCTTATTACCTCACTTCCTGTTGGGCGTGGCTAATGCAATGTAATACGAAAGTTGTTCGTCTTGGGGAGTCCCACACACCTACCAAATTTTGTGCATGTAGCTCAAAGTATATGTCAACCATGGCACTTAATGTCAATTTCTGTAGTGGTCTCCACCTTGCCAGATGGTGGCGCTGTAACAACCACGCCCATTAAGTGAATGGATATCGTCGTAATCATAAGATCTATAAACGGTATGAGTTTCAGACGATTCTATCAATCCAGTGTGATGTTATGCCACATTTCCTATTTTTCAGTTTTTCTCTTATTTCATGCATCCGCCATCTTGAATTCGTAAAAGGTATGAAAAATCCCTTCGCAATTTGACATGAGCAACATCTTGGCATCATGTCTACCAAATTTCACAGGAATCTGACAAACGGTGTCCGAGGAGTATGTTAAAGTTCATCATGAGACAGGCCCCATAGAGCCCAAGGTATTTTTTTACTTTAGGGGGCGCTACGGAGTCCCTGGGCCACACCCGGGTCTATGCCTCTGTATACCTCCAGTGTTCCAGACTTCCAAGGTGTGTGCAAAATTTCGTGAGTTTTCATGCACGGGAAAGGGGTCAAAAATGGCCGGTTCCAGGGGAAGAAAAATAATAATAATAATAATAATAACAATAATTAAAGCCGCATAGCGGCGATGACGGGCCCTCGCACCAGGTGCACCGCAAAGAGTGCATACCGCAACAATGGTGCACAGTGAAGTGCACATTCACTCGGAACAGCTGTGCTATCTTTGTCTCACCCTCATTTTTTACACTCGCAGACTCACATTCACTTTCCACGTTCACACACTCACTCAGTCTGCCTTTTACACTCTTTCTCTTAGTAGGGGCGCTACAGAGATTCACATGAGTCATACTGCATGATCAGAAGATGGTCCACAGTCTGAGTACCAACTTTGGCTATGATAGGTCAAACCGTTTCCAAGTTATAATGTTCGACCACAAGGGGGCATTAGAGAGTTTCGATTCATGGTTTTGCGTGGTCAGAACACGGTCAGGAGTCCATATACCAAGTTTGGATAAGCTACGTCAAACCGTGTCCAAGTTATCATATTTGACCACTAGAGGGCGCTAGAGAGTTTCGATTCATGGTTATGCGTGGTCAGAACACGGTCAGGAGTCCATATACCAAGTTTGGATAAGCTACGTCAAACCGTTTCCAAGTTATCATATTTGACCACTAGAGGGCGCTACAGAGTTTCGATTCATGGTTATGCGTGGTCAGAACACGGTCAGGAGTCCATATACCAAGTTTGGATAAGCTACGTCAAACCGTTTCCAAGTTATCATATTTGACCACTAGAGGGCGCTACAGAGTTTCGATTCATGGTTATGCGTGGTCAGAACACGGTCAAGAGTCCATATACTAAGTTTGGATAAGCTACGTCAAACCGTTTCCAAGTTATGATATTTGACCACTAGGGGCGCTACAGAGTTTCGATTCATGGTTATGCGTGGTCAGAACACGTCAGGCCTAACCAGGTGGTGACGTCACATATCAAGTCATAGTTCCACTGGGGCGTCAGAGTCGATCATGTCACAGGTCATACCAGATCTATAAACCAGTGAAGTTGTCAAATCGTTCAGTTAAAGACCACTAGCACTTTTAGCACCTTTCCTGCTTGACCAGGTGGTGGCGCTATAACAGGCACGCCCACGGGGTGTCTAGATATCATCACAGGCACACGATCTATGAACCTGTGAAGTTTCAGATCAATCGGGTAAAGCATAGTCAATTTCTGGCACTTTTCCTGCTTGGCCAGGTGGTGGCGCTATAACAGCCACGCCCACGGGGTGTCTAGATGTCATCACAGTCATACTATCTATGAAGCCAGTGAAGTTTCAGATCAATCGGGTAAAGCAGTGTCAATTTCTGGCACATTTCCTGCTTGGCCAGGTGGTGGCGCTATAACAGCCACGCCCACGGGGTGTCTAGATATCATCACAGTCATACCATCTATGAACCTGTGAAGTTTCAGACCAAACGGTTAATGCAGTGCGATTTTATGACACACTTCCTGTTTCGTGATGAGCTATTAAAATCATACAATTTCATAAAATTGTTATTTCAACATAGTACGAGATATCAAAAATCCGTTCGCAATTTGGCATCATCAGCATCTAGAGGTCATGTACACCAAATTTCACTTCGAATCTGACCAACCATGTCCGACGAGTACGTTAAAGTTCACTATATGCCCAAATTTTTACATTCCTTATTACCTCACTTCCTGTTGGGCGTGGCTAATGCAATGTAATACGAAAGTTGTTCGTCTTGGAGAGTACGACACACCTACCAAATTTTGTGCGTGCAGCTCAAAGTATATGTGAACCATGGCACTTAATGTCAATTTCTGTACTTTTTCCACCTTGCCAGATGGTGGCGCTGCAACAACCACGCCCATTAAGTGTATGAATGTTGGCGTCATGATAATATCTATAACTTTGTAAATGACTTTCAGACAATTCCATCAACGCCCTGCGATCTAATGACACTTTTCCTTTTTTTCAATTTTTCCCATATTTCACTCATCCGCCATCTTGAAATTATAAAGGGTATGAATAATCCCTTCGCAATTTTACATCAGCAACATCTTGGCATCATGTCTACCAAATTTCACAGGAATCTGACCAACGGTGTCCGAGGAGTACATTAAAGTTCAGTGGGTGTCCGGCCCCATAGAGCCCAATGTATTTTTTTACTTTAGGGGGCGCTACGGAGTCCCTGGGCCACACCCAAGTCCATGCCTCTGTATACCTCTAGTGTTCCATACTTCCAAGGTGTGTGCAAAATTTCATGAGTTTTCATGCACGGGAAAGGGGTCAAAAATGGCCGTAACCAGGGGAAGAAAAATAATAATAATAATTAAAGCCGCAAGCGGCGATGACGGGCCCTCGCACCAGGTGCACCGCAAAGAGTGCATACCGCAACAATGGTACACAGTGAAGGCACATTCACTCGGAACAGGTGTGCTATCTTTGTCTCACCCTCATTTTTTACACTCGCAGACACTCACTGTCACACACTCACTCAGTCTGCCTTTTACACTCTTTCTCTTAGTAGGGGCGCTACAGAGATTCACATAAGTCATACTGCATGATCAGAAGATGGTCCACAGTCTGTGTACCAACTTTGGCTATGATAGGTCAAACCGTTTCCAAGTTATAATGTTTGACCACAAGGGGGCATTAGAGAGTTTCGATTCATGGTTTTGCGTGGTCAGAACACAGTCAGGAGTCCATATACCAAGTTTGGATAAGCTATGTCAAACCGTGTCCAAGTTATCATATTTGACCACTAGAGGGCGCTAGAGAGTTTCGATTCATGGTAATGCGTGGTCAGAACACGGTCAGGAGTCCATATACCAAGTTTGGATAAGCTACGTCAAACCGTTTCCAAGTTATCATATTTGACCACTAGAGGGCGCTAGACACTTTCGATTCATGATTCTGTGTGGTCAGTACACGGTCAAGAGTCCATATACTAATTTTGGATAAGCTACGTCAAACCGTTTCCAAGTTATAATATTTGACCACTAGGGGCGCTACAGAGTTTCGATTCATGGTTATGCGTGGTCAGAACACGGTCAGGAGTCCATAAACCAAGTTTGGATAAGCTATGTCAAACCGTTTCCAAGTTATAATTTTTGACCACTAGCGCTTTTAGCACCTTTCCTGCTTGACCAGGTGGTGGCGCTATAACATGCACGCCCACGGGTCGTCTACAAATCATCACAGTCATACCATCTATGAACCAGTGAAGTTTCAGATCAATCGGTTAAAGCATAGTCAATTTCTGGCACTTTTCCTGCTTGGCCAGGTGGTGGCGCTATAACAGCCACGCCCACGGGGTGTCTAGATGTCATCACAGTCATACCATCTATGAACCTGTGAAGTTTCAGACCAAACGGTTAATGCAGTGCGATTTTATGACACACTTCCTGTTTCGTGATGAGCTATTAAAATCATACAATTTCATAATATTGTTATTCCAACATATTTCGTAATATCAAAAATCCGTTCGCAATTTAGCATCAGCAACATCTACAGGTCATGTACACCAAATTTCACTTCAATCTGACATACCGTGTCCGACGAGTACGTTAAAGTTCACTGTGTGTCCAAATTTTTACACTCCTTATTACCTCACTTCCTGTTGGGCGTGGCTAATGCAATGTAATACGAAAGTTGTTCGTCTTGGGGAGTCCCACACACCCACCAAATTTTGTGAGTGTAGCTCAAAGTATATCTCAACCATGGCACTTAATGTCAATTTCTGTACTGGTTCCACCTTGCCAGATGGTGGCGCTGTAGCAACCACGCCCATTAAGTGTAGGGATATCATCGTAATCATAAGATCTATAAACGGTATGAGTTTCAGACAATTCTATCAATGCATTGCGACGTTATGACACTTTTCCTGTTTTTCAGTTTTTCTCGAAATTCATTCGTCCGCCATATTGAAATCGTAAAAGGTATGAAAAATCCCTTCGCAATTTCACATCATCAACATCTCGGCATCATGTCTGACAAATTTCATGGGAATCTGACGAACGGTGTCCGAGGAGTATGTTAAAGTTCATCATGTGACCGGCCCATAGAGCCCAATGTATTTTTATTTTGTAGGGGGCGCTACGGAGTCCCTGGGCCACACCCGGATCTATGGCCTCAGTGTGCCTCGAATGGCGCGCACTCCCAACGTGTGTGCAAAATTTCGTGAGTTTTCGTGCACAGGAAAGTGGTCAAAATGGCCAATTTCTTTAAGAGGAAAAGAATAATAATAATAATAATAATAATAATAATTAAAGCCGCAAGCGGCGATGCACGAGGCCCTCGCACCACGGTGCACCGCAAAGAGTGCATATCCGCAAGCAATAGGCTGCACGGTGATGCACAGCCCTCGGACCAGGTGCTCGCTAAGCATTGCCTCACCGCATCAATGTTACACAGTGAAGCACATTCACTCGGAACAGGTGTGCTATCTTTGTCTCACCCTCATTTTTTACACTCGCAGACACTCACTGTCACACACTCACTCAGTCTGCCTTTTAAACTCTTTCTCTTAGTAGGGGCGCTACAGAGATTCACATAAGTCATACTGCATGTTCAGAAGGTGGTCCACAGTCTGAGTACCAACTTTGGCTATGATAGGTCAAACCGTTTCCAAGTTATAATGTTCGACCACAAGGGGGCATTAGAGAGTTTCGATTCATGGTTTTGCGTGGTCAGAACACGGTCAGGAGTCCATATACCAAGTTTGGATAAGCTACGTCAAACCGTTTCCAAGTTATCATATTTGACCACTAGAGGGCGCTAGAGAGTTTCGATTCATGGTTATGCGTGGTCAGAACACGGTCAGGAGTCCATATACCAAGTTTGGATAAGCTACGTCAAACCGTTTCCAAGTTATAATATTTGACCACTAGAGGGCGCTACAGAGTTTCGATTCATGGTTATGCGTGGTCAGAACACGGTCAGGAGTCCATAAACCAAGTTTGGATAAGCTATGTCAAACCGTTTCCAAGTTATAATTTTTGACCACTAGCACTTTTAGCACCTTTCCTGCTTGACCAGGTGGTGGCGCTATAACAGGCACGCCCACGGGGTGTCTAGATATCATCACAGGCACACGATCTATGAACCTGTGAAGTTTCAGATCAATCGGGTAAAGTATAGTCAATTTCTGGCACTTTTCCTGCTTGGCCAGGTGGTGGCGCTATAACAGCCACGCCCACGGGGTGTCTAGATGTCATCACAGTCATACTATCTATAAGCCAGTGAAGTTTCAGATTAATCGGGTAAAGCAGTATCAATTTCTAGCACATTTCCTGCTTGGCCAGGTGGTGGCGCTATAACAGCCACGCCCCGGGGTGTCTAGATATCATCACAGTCATACCATCTATGAACCTGTGAAGTTTCAGACCAATCGGTTAATGCTGTGTAATTTTATGACACACTTCCTGTTTCGTGATGAGCTATTAAAATCATACAATTTCATAAAATTGTTATTTCAACATAGTACGAGATATCAAAAATCCGTTCGCAATTTGGCATCATCAGCATCTAGAGGTCATGTACACCAAATTTCACTTCAATCTGACATACCGTGTCCGACGAGTACGTTAAAGTTCACTGTGTGTCCAAATTTTTACACTCCTTATTACCTCACTTCCTGTTGGGCGTGGCTAATGCAATGTAATACAAAAATTGTTCGTCTTGGGGAGTCCCACACACCTACCAAATTTCGTGCATGTAGCTCAAAGTATATGTGAACCATGGAACTAAATGTCAATTTCTGTAGTGGTTCCACCTTGCCAGATGGTGGCGCTGTAACAACCACGCCCAGTAAGTGAATGGATATCGTCGTAATCATAAGATCTATAAACGGTATGAGTTTCAGGCGATTTTATCAATCCAGTGTGATGTTATGCCACATTTCCTATTTTTCATTTTTTCTCTTATTTCATGCATCCGCCATCTTGAATTCGTAAAAGGTATGAAAAATCCCTTCGCAATTTGACATGAGCAATATCTTGGTATCATGTCTACCAAATTTCACAGGAATCTGACAAACGGTGTCCGAGGAGTATGTTAAAGTTCATCATGAGACCGCCCCATAGAGCCCAAGGTATTTTTTTACTTTAGGGGGCGCTACGGAGTCCCTGGGCCACACCCGGGTCTATACCTCTGTAAACCTCCAGTGTTCCAGACTTCCAAGGTGTGTGCAAAATTTCGTGAGTTTTCATGCACGGGAAAGGGGTCAAAAATGGCCGGTTCCAGGGGAAGAAAAATAATAATAATAATAATAATTAAAGCCGCAAGCGGCGATGACGGGCCCTCGCACCAGGTGCACCGCAAAGAGTGCATATCGCAACAATGGTACACAATGAAGGCACATTCACTCGGAACAGGTGTGCTATCTTTGTCTCACCCTCATTTTTTACACTCGCAGACACTCACTGTCACACACTCACTCAGTCTGCCTGTTAACTCTCTCTTAGTAGGGCGCTACAGAGATCACATAAGTCATACTGCATGTTCAGAAGGTGGTCCACAGTCTGAGTACCAACTTTGGCTATGATAGGTCAAACCGTTTCCAAGTTATAATGTTCGACCACAAGGGGGCATTAGAGAGTTTCGATTCATGGTTTTGCGTGGTCAGAACACGGTCAGGAGTCCATATACCAAGTTTGGATAAGCTACGTCAAACCGTGTCCAAGTTATCATATTTGACCACTAGAGGGCGCTAGAGAGTTTCGATTCATCGTTATGCGTGGTCAGAACACGGTCAGGAGTCCATATACCAAGTTTGAATAAGCTACGTCAAACCGTTCCCAAGTTATCATATTTGACCACTAGAGGGCGCTAGACAGTTTCGATTCATGATTCTGTGTGGTCAGTACACGGTCAAGAGTCCATATACTAAGTTTGGATAAGCTACGTCAAACCGTTTCCAAGTTATAATATTTGACCACTAGGGGCGCTACAGAGTTTCGATTCATGGTTATGCGTGGTCAGAACACGGTCAGGAGTCCATAAACCAAGTTTGGATAAGCTATGTCAAACCGTTTCCAAGTTATAATTTTTGACCACTAGCACTTTTAGCACCTTTCCTGCTTGACCAGGTGGTGGTGCTATAACAGGCACGCCCACGGGGTGTCTAGATATCATCACAGGCACACGATCTATGAACCTGTGAAGTTTCAGATCAATCGGGTAAAGTATAGTCAATTTCTGGCACTTTTCCTGCTTGGCCAGGTGGTGGCGCTATAACAGCCACGCCCACGGGGTGTCTAGATGTCATCACAGTCATACTATCTATAAGCCAGTGAAGTTTCAGATTAATCGGGTAAAGCAGTATCAATTTCTAGCACATTTCCTGCTTGGCCAGGTGGTGGCGCTATAACAGCCACGCCCCCGGGGTGTCTAGATATCATCACAGTCATACCATCTATGAACCTGTGAAGTTTCAGACCAATCGGTTAATGCTGTGTAATTTTATGACACACTTCCTGTTTCGTGATGAGCTATTAAAATCATACAATTTCATAAAATTGTTATTTCAACATAGTACGAGATATCAAAAATCCGTTCGCAATTTGGCATCATCAGCATCTAGAGGTCATGTACACCAAATTTCACTTCAATCTGACATACCGTGTCCGACGAGTACGTTAAAGTTCACTGTGTGTCCAAATTTTTACACTCCTTATTACCTCACTTCCTGTTGGGCGTGGCTAATGCAATGTAATGCGAAAGTTGTTCGTCTTGGGGAGTCCCACACACCTACCAAATTTCGTGCATGTAGCTCAAAGTATATGTCAACCATGGCACTTAATGTCAATTTCTGTAGTGGTTCCACCTTGCCAGATGGTGGCGCTGTAACAACCACACCCATTAAGTGTATGGATATTGTCGTAATCACAGGATCTATAAACGGTATGAGTTTCAGACGATTCTATCAATCCAGTGCGATGTTATGACACATTTCCTGTTTTTCAGTTTTTCTCTTAATTCATGCCTCCGCCATCTTGATTTCGTAAAAGGTATGAAAAATCCCTTCGCAATTCCACATGAGCAACATCTTGGCATCATGTCTACCAAATTTCATAGGCATCCGACAAACGGTGTCCGAGGAGTACGTTAAAGTTCACCATGAGACCGGCCCATAGAGCCCAAGGCATTTTTTTACTTTAGGGGGCGCTACAGAGTCCCTGGGCCACACCCGGGTCTATACCTCTGTATACCTCCAGTGTTCCAGACTTCCAAGGTGTGTGCAAAATTTCGTGACTTTTCACGCACGGGAAGGTGGTCAAAAATGGCCGGTTCCTTTGGGAGGAAAAGAATAACAAAAAAAAAAAAAATAATAATAATAATTAAAGCCGCAAGCGGCGATGACGGGCCCTCGCACCAGGTGCACCGCAAAGAGTGCATATCGCAACAATGGTACACAGTGAAGGCACATTCACTCGGAACAGGTGTGCTATCTTTGTCTCACCCTCATTTTTTACACTCGCAGACACTCACTGTCACACACTCACTCAGTCTGCCTTTTAAACTCTTTCTCTTAGTAGGGGCGCTACAGAGATTCACATAAGTCATACTGCATGTTCAGAAGGTGGTCCACAGTCTGAGTACCAACTTTGGCTATGATAGGTCAAACCGTTTCCAAGTTATAATGTTCGACCACAAGGGGGCATTAGAGAGTTTCGATTCATGGTTTTGCGTGGTCAGAACACGGTCAGGAGTCCATATACCAAGTTTGGATAAGCTACGTCAAACCGTGTCCAAGTTATCATATTTGACCACTAGAGGGCGCTAGAGAGTTTCGATTCATGGTTATGCGTGGTCAGAACACGGTCAGGAGTCCATATACCAAGTTTGGATAAGCTATGTCAAACCGTGTTCCAAGTTATCATATATTGACCACTAGAGGGCGCTAGAGAGTTTCGATTCATGATTATGCGTGGTCAGAACACGGTCAGGAGTCCATATACCAAGTTTGGATAAGCTACGTCAAACCGTTCCCAAGTTATCATATTTGACCACTAGAGGGCGCTAGACAGTTTCGATTCATGATTCTGTGTGGTCAGTACACGGTCAAGAGTCCATATACTAAGTTTGGATAAGCTACGTCAAACCGTTTCCAAGTTATAATATTTGACCACTAGGGGCGCTACAGAGTTTCGATTCATGGTTATGCGTGGTCAGAACACGGTCAGGAGTCCATAAACCAAGTTTGGATAAGCTATGTCAAACCGTTTCCAAGTTATAATTTTTGACCACTAGCACTTTTAGCACCTTTCCTGCTTGACCAGGTGGTGGCGCTATAACAGGCACGCCCACGGGGTGTCTAGATATCATCACAGGCACACGATCTATGAACCTGTGAAGTTTCAGATCAATCGGGTAAAGCATAGTCAATTTCTGGCACTTTTCCTGCTTGACCAGGTGGTGGCGCTATAACAGGCACGCCCACGGGGTGTCTAGATATCATCACAGTCATACCATCTATGAACCTGTGAAGTTTCAGATCAATCGGGTAAAGCATTGTCAATTTCTGGCACATTTCCTGCTTGACCAGGTGGTGGCGCTATAACAGCCACGCCCACGGGGTGTCTAGATATCATCACAGTCATACCATCTATGAACCTGTGAAGTTTCAGACCAAACGGTTAATGCAGTGTGATTTTATGACACACTTCCTGTTTCGTGATGAGCTATTAAAATCATACAATTTCATAAAATTGTTATTTCAACATAGTAAGAGATATCAAAAATCCGTTCGCAATTTGGCATCATCAGCAATATAGAGGTCATGTACACCAAATTTAACTTGAATCTGACCATACTGTGTCCGACGAGTATGTTAAAGTTCATTGTGTGTCCAAATTTTTACATTCCTTATTACCTCACTTCCTGTTGGGCGTGGCTAATGCAATGTAATACGAAAGTTGTTCGTCTTGGGGAGTACCACACACCTACCAAATTTTGTGCGTGTAGCTCAAAGTATATGTGAACCATGGCACTTAATGTCAATTTCTGTACTGTTTCCACCTTGCCAGATGGTGGCGCTGCAACAACCACGCCCATTAAGTGTATGAATGTTGGCGTCATGATAATATCTATAAACTTTGTAAATGACTTTCAGACAATTCCATCAACGCCCTGCGATCTAATGACACTTTTCCTGTTTTTCAATTTTTCCCATATTTCACTCATCCGCCATCTTGAAATTGTAAAGGGTATGAATAATCCCTTCGCAATTTTACATCAGCAACATCTTGGCATCATGTCTACCAAATTTCACAGGAATCTGACCAACGGTGTCCGAGGAGTACATTAAAGTTCAGTGGGTGTCCGGCCCCATAGAGCCCAATGTAATTTTTTACTTTAGGGGGCGCTACGGAGTCCCTGGGCCACACCCAAGTCCATGCCTCTGTATACCTCTAGTGTTCCATACTTCCAAGGTGTGTGCAAAATTTCATGAGTTTTCATGCACGGGAAAGGGGTCAAAAATGGCCGTAACCAGGGGAAGAAAAATAATAATAATAATAATAATTAAAGCCGCAAGCGGCGATGACGGGCCCTCGCACCAGGTGCACCGCAAAGAGTGCATATCGCAACAATGGTACACAGTGAAGGCACATTCACTCGGAACAGGTGTGCTATCTTTGTCTCACCCTCATTTTTTACACTCGCAGACACTCACTGTCACACACTCACTCAGTCTGCCTTTTACACTCTTTCTCTTAGTAGGGGCGCTACAGAGATTCACATAAGTCATACTGCATGATCAGAAGATGGTCCACAGTCTGTGTACCAACTTTGGCTATGATAGGTCAAACCGTTTCCAAGTTATAATGTTCGACCACAAGGGGGCATTAGAGAGTTTCGATTCATGGTTTTGCGTGGTCAGAACACGGTCAGGAGTCCATATACCAAGTTTGGATAAGCTACGTCAAACCGTGTCCAAGTTATCATATTTGACCACTAGAGGGCGCTAGAGAGTTTCGATTCATGGTTATGCGTGGTCAGAACACGGTCAGGAGTCCATATACCAAGTTTGGATAAGCTACGTCAAACCGTTCCCAAGTTATCATATTTGACCACTAGAGGGCGCTAGACAGTTTCGATTCATGATTCTGTGTGGTCAGTACACGGTCAAGAGTCCATATACTAAGTTTGGATAAGCTACGTCAAACCGTTTCCAAGTTATAATATTTGACCACTAGGGGCGCTACAGAGTTTCGATTCATGGTTATGCGTGGTCAGAACACGGTCAGGAGTCCATAAACCAAGTTTGGATAAGCTATGTCAAACCGTTTCCAAGTTATAATTTTTGACCACTAGCACTTTTAGCACCTTTCCTGCTTGACCAGGTGGTGGTGCTATAACAGGCACGCCCACGGGGTGTCTAGATATCATCACAGGCACACGATCTATGAACCTGTGAAGTTTCAGATCAATCGGGTAAAGTATAGTCAATTTCTGGCACTTTTCCTGCTTGGCCAGGTGGTGGCGCTATAACAGCCACGCCCACGGGGTGTCTAGATGTCATCACAGTCATACTATCTATAAGCCAGTGAAGTTTCAGATTAATCGGGTAAAGCAGTATCAATTTCTAGCACATTTCCTGCTTGGCCAGGTGGTGGCGCTATAACAGCCACGCCCCCGGGGTGTCTAGATATCATCACAGTCATACCATCTATGAACCTGTGAAGTTTCAGACCAATCGGTTAATGCTGTGTAATTTTATGACACACTTCCTGTTTCGTGATGAGCTATTAAAATCATACAATTTCATAAAATTGTTATTTCAACATAGTACGAGATATCAAAAATCCGTTCGCAATTTGGCATCATCAGCATCTAGAGGTCATGTACACCAAATTTCACTTCAATCTGACATACCGTGTCCGACGAGTACGTTAAAGTTCACTGTGTGTCCAAATTTTTACACTCCTTATTACCTCACTTCCTGTTGGGCGTGGCTAATGCAATGTAATGCGAAAGTTGTTCGTCTTGGGGAGTCCCACACACCTACCAAATTTCGTGCATGTAGCTCAAAGTATATGTCAACCATGGCACTTAATGTCAATTTCTGTAGTGGTTCCACCTTGCCAGATGGTGGCGCTGTAACAACCACACCCATTAAGTGTATGGATATTGTCGTAATCACAGGATCTATAAACGGTATGAGTTTCAGACGATTCTATCAATCCAGTGCGATGTTATGACACATTTCCTGTTTTTCAGTTTTTCTCTTAATTCATGCCTCCGCCATCTTGATTTCGTAAAAGGTATGAAAAATCCCTTCGCAATTCCACATGAGCAACATCTTGGCATCATGTCTACCAAATTTCATAGGCATCCGACAAACGGTGTCCGAGGAGTACGTTAAAGTTCACCATGAGACCGGCCCATAGAGCCCAAGGCATTTTTTTACTTTAGGGGGCGCTACAGAGTCCCTGGGCCACACCCGGGTCTATACCTCTGTATACCTCCAGTGTTCCAGACTTCCAAGGTGTGTGCAAAATTTCGTGACTTTTCACGCACGGGAAGGTGGTCAAAAATGGCCGGTTCCTTTGGGAGGAAAAGAATAACAAAAAAAAAAAAAATAATAATAATCTTTCCAAAAGCAATAGGGCTTCGCACCGGTCGGTGCACAAGCCCGTTCCGGGCTCGTGCACCTCGGTGCTCGGGCCCTAATAATAATGACAAATCCTTACAAAAGCAATAGGGCTTCGCACCGGTCGGTGCACAAGCCCGTTCCGGGCTCGTGCACCTCGGTGCTCGGGCCCTAATAATGACAAATCCTTCCAAAAGCAATAGGGCTTCGCACCGGTCGGTGCACAAGCCCGTTCCGGGCTCGTGCACCTCGGTGCTCGGGCCCTAATAATAATAAGAATAATAATCTGAGCAAAAGCAATAGGGCTTCGCACCGGTCGGTGCACAAGCCCGTTCCGGGCTCGTGCACCTCGGTGCTCGGGCCCTAATAATAAAAGAAAAAAATCCTTACAAAAGCAATAGGGCTTCGCACCGGTCGGTGCACAAGCCCGTTCCGGGCTCGTGCACCTCGGTGCTCGGGCCCTAATAAACAAAAAAATCAAATTGGCTGTCTAAATGCTAAATGCTGATGGAACCAAGCACACTGACAGTAGAAGACCTCAGCTCCCCAGAACCCTGTATTGTTGCTGGGGGATCACTTCCAGAGCATCTGTGGATTTGACAGAAAGCTAACAGCCTGAACAAACTGAATCCACTCAATTTAAGACCTCAAATGCATTAACTTTCTTTGGTGAGTGTGGATGCTGCTCGTATTGTTAAAGCCACATCTGTCTTTCTACAGTGTCTATCGCCTCTGTTATCAATGGGTCCCTCCTTCCACGACCACTCTCTCAGCTCCTCTCTGACTGACTACTGCCACGGCAGTGTGGGAGTGCAATGGTGCCTGAATCATCACTGCAGACCCACGTCACAGCAATTACACCAATTACATAAAGAGAGATGGAAAACCTTTTAGATGGACGTACTTTTGGCCTGGGTTATTTGGGTGGATGGTATTAGGTGGTAGTGGGTCTTCTAGGGTTTTTTTCTGGGAAATGAGTGTTGGTGTATTTGTTTACGAGTGGGCTAGGTGAGCAAGTGAGTGTGTGAGTGGGTGGGTGTTTAATTGAAAAATTATTGACAATGTTCTGGAAAATTCTAGGGCAGATTGTGCCAGCCTGTGTGGCAACACCGTGCAGCTGGTTTCCTTATGATTCCTCTTAAGGGGGCAGTCTACTGATGCAGTTGGGATGATTTAAGAATGAACCTGCTGTATTTTTTTCAATTTAGCCAATCCGATGAAGGTCTAAGACCGAAATGTTGCATTTTCTTAAAAGAATAATTGTTTGCATTATGGCCAGTGTGCAGGATTCCTACTAAGCTCTTGATTGTGACCTTTGGTCATCTCCAACGCACCTGCGTGCCAGAAAAGAGGTGTGCAAAAGGCTCTCTCTTCACCGGCTCCACAAAGTACAGAGCACAACATTCACCAACATTCTATTCCATTGTTTACAATACTTCTTACTTCTTACCTTGCACATCAGCACATCTGCTGCTGCTGCTGCCAGATGATTACGATTGAAGTTTATTTTGTCGGAGCTGTTCATTAACATGCTTTGATGATTCCACAGGCTAGTGCGCTGCCAGTGTGTATAAGCACACGAAATGGTGAATTTTGAAAGAGCTCTGCAATGCCGTTGGAGCCAGTGTGCAGAGGCCTTTTGTTGTAACGTTACTGAGCCGACTGTAGTAGTGAAAGTGGTGCAGGAGGAGGACACTACAGTAACTCACCCCATTGTAACTGCACTTCCTTGTGTTTGGCTTTGCCCACCACACGCGGTGCCTGGCAAGGTCCCGGTGCCACGCTTAATGTGCGGACTGGCACGCTCTCAGAGCACTGCAGAGAGAGAGACACACACACACACACACACACACACAGAAAGCAAGATGAGCACACACTGTAACTAACCCCTCCTAGACCCCACCACGCATAGAATTATATAGTAGAACTATATAGTAGAACTAGAACATTCTATGCCACCACGCATGTCCCATAAGTCAAGTTCAAGTTCAAGTGTTTATTTGTCACATACAATGAAATACTTTCGTAAAACATGTAGTGAAATGCATTTTCAAAGAGAGAGAGAGGGGGGGAGGGGGGACCCCAGAGTCATTCCCAGCATGCACTTGGGGGGGAACCTACCTGGCTGTGGCCTCCGGTGCTGATGCTGCAGATGCGCAGTCTGTACAAAGTGCCAGGTTTCAAGTGATCGCACTCACACTCTGTGGCCGGACCACTGTAAGCAATGTCCCACTGGTTGGCTGGGAGGGAGGGAGACACAATGCATAGGTCAGTGAAAATGAAGAAATGATGGCTTTTTAATTAGCTTGAGTGTTAATATGAGGCATAAAGGGATA
>JAODXP020000034.1:12286134-12291134 GCA_027497455.2 Sardinella longiceps | reverse complement strand
TGAATAACTGTGCTCTTGGAAGACATCATATCATAGGTTTCAATTACAGTGCATTGAAATCACCATAGAAATAGATAATCTCTCTTTATACCATGTGCTAGCTGTCCTATTTGAAAGACCAGTAAATACTCATTCTATTGATTCTAAAGAGCATCTCCAGTTCCCCAGAGTTTGCATACTAAGACTCTCATTCACTGCCTACCAATTTCCTAAACAACATCAAGGAAAAACGTATACGATAGAAACAGCACAAAGCTTCTCTCTCGTTTCTCTTTCGAGCAATGAACTTTAAGCTCATTCCACTCATATCAGCCTTGGTATTGGACCAAGGAGAAGAGCAGTGGAGCTAGACGAGGTAAACATGGGTCTTGTGTTCACTCAGGGCCCAGATGAAGTTATACCCAGGGCTGGGTAGCCTGAGATAACAGGCCCCGTTGAGGAGAGGGGATCAGGGGGGAAGCCTGCCAATTGTTTACAGCACAAATGGCTCAGTAGAAAGCCAAAGGTGTAAGACCTCGGGCAAAAAAAAAGAAAGAAAAAAAAGAAGTGGAGAGCAAGAGAGAGAGAGGGAGAGAGAGAGAGAGAGAGAGAGAGAGAGAGAGAGGGAAATAGATTCTTACAAAAGAACTTCGATCTGTGGAGTTCAGAGTTGCTAGATGGGGAGAAGAGGGAATTGGTCTTACCTCGTCCCACTCTAAAAGGTAGTTGGTGATCTTTGATCCATTGTCGACAGGAGGCTGCAAAGGAGAAGGAAGATCAATAAAGGGTCAAGAGACTGACAGAGAGAGTGGGGTGACTGGGAGATGCAGAAAGCCTTAACCTTCACTTGAAAAATATATATAACTTGCAACACATCCACTATATTGTACTTGTAGTGTGTGGGTTAGTGGTTTTGCAGCAGGTTTTGCGAAGCTGTAAATGAGATGTGGGTGGTGGTGGTGGTTGAGTGTGTGTGTGTGTGTGTGTGTGTGTGTGTGTGTGTGTGTGTGTGTGTGTGTGTGTGTGTGTGTGTATGTATGTGTGTGTGTGTGTGTGTGTGTGTGTGTGTGTGTGTGTGTGTGTGTGTGTGTGTGTGTACGTTTTACCTTCCACTGGAGTGTGAGGGAGCCCTTGGTGCGGTGAGACAGTTTGGGGGGGAAGGGACAGTCAGGGACGCCACTGTGGGTTGTGAACGTTCCTGCCTCCGAGCATGAGCCCTTCACTGAGTTATACATGGCGTTCACTCTGCAGAGGACACACACACACACACACACACACACACACACACACACACACACACACACACACACACACACACACACACACACACCTGTAACCAAACAGATACTCCTAAAACATTCTTAAGCATTCTAATCATGTCAAATAGAGCTTTCGCTCTGACCTGAGGTAACCTCTGGCAGCATTTTCCTTCAAAAGAAGGAGAGTGTCCCAGAACATAAACACAAGCAGGGCAGGGCAAAGCACAGAGCAGCCTCATCACCCAGCTGCTCCCAGCCGTTAAGGGCCCACTAGCAGGCTCACGCTGAGGACACGGTGAGGGGGGATGAGAGGATGGCGAGCGGACAGATGGTAACGGAGGGTGTTAGCATACTGGGGTTTTATAGAAGCAATAGAGGGTGTTAGCATATGATGCTAAGAGGCCACTAACTCATGAAGGTGGAAATCTGGGACTGTGGGGGGAATGAGAAAGCTCCCAGATGGGCATGAAGACATAACAGAGAGGTGCTTGGGGCCAGAAAAAAAAAACCTTTACACACACTTGACCACATAGGTTAACTGAGCAGCAGACACTTACAGTAATATCTGACAACTATGAACCAATGTTAAATGCTAATAAACATTGTTATAGACTAAAAAGAAGCCCATATTGCAAACCTATACCTGTAAAACAAATGCACTGCAGACATTTATAGTGGTGTGTGTTATTTAGGAGGGAGCAGAGACTGCGGATGTGGTGGCACAGAGCCAAGGTCATGAGTAATGGCACCAGAGAGATGAAGCAATAGGAAAAGCACAGGCCTTGACCTCTTGCTGTGGCAATTTCAATTTCAATAGCTGCAACCGAGTGTTAAAGCAATTCCACAACACAAAATAGCAAACGAACCGCCGGCTAAGACGGCAAATAATTAAATAAATGCTGCCATCAGCAGAATACCAAAAATCGAGCGAATAAAAGCACACCATTAAAAGTTTGCTGAGCATTCGTGGTCATACCTTACGTGGTAGTCTGTCGCAGGTCGCAGATCTTTCAAACTGCACTCCAACTCCTCTCCACTGCAGAATCAAGGAAAGAATGATTAAGGCTGCCTAGAAACCCCTAAGCACTTAGTGCAGGCCTTATCTACAGCCTACAAACGTTGGTATGGTATGGAACATGCTGTGTGACAAAAGGTATTCCCTGTGCATTTTCAAAACACCCCCTATCCACACACACACACACACACACACACACACACACACACACACACACACACACACACACACACACACACACACACACACACAACCCTCCCCATTCCATTACCATCTCCACCCCGTGTGTTACTGCTCACCTGTAGATGAGACGGTACTTGCCATCCCTGCCCTTATCTGAAAGTGTGACCTCATACGTGAAGCTGTACGGGTGTCCGTTGCTGTGCCTGTCCCTGCTCACCAGGCCCGTCGGTGGGGCCCAGGTCAACCGAGCCGTCCTCGCCTGGATGTTAGAGATCTGTGGCACACCAAACATACAGTACAAACATAAATATATATGATATATACTGTATATGTAATGGATCCCAACTAGCCTGGGATAGCTGGCGGCAGTATGTGTAAATCCTCACAACCCTAGCCTTCAAGAATGCTTGTAACTGCTGAGTTGGAAGCCTGGGCTTTTCAGCTCAGTGGTCAGAAAGTTGGACTCTCATGCTGTGGGATTGTTGTAGTTGTCGGGGTGGCAGGTTCGAGACGCAAGTGAGATGCGAACAGCCCCAACTACATATATACTGTACTCATCTAAAAGTAAACAATGCTCACCTTGTATGATTAATTCACCACATTTTCGTAAACAGAAACATCTTAGTAGGAGTATAGTATTTGGCTTGAGTGTATTGTCAAAGAAAGGAAACCCACTTTATTTCAGTGCAGGCTAATTGCCAAATACAAACATACTGTGAATCTAAATGTAAAGGAACATTTTAGAGTACATCATATCCTGAAAACATTAAAGTCGGTCCATTGCTATAAATAGAGAATTCATTTTGTGGCTTCCTTATGACTATGGCTTCCTTATGGCCCACCTTCACCAAACAAACACTAGCCAAAGAGGTCAGCTGATTTTATGTCAGACACACAAACATTATTGCAATTCTGTGGGAAAATAAATCAAGTTTTGTGGACAACCAGTGTGTCATTGTGATATGACTCTCAATTTTCTACTCAAAGGACAAACGCAATCCTGGTTTAATTCAATGAACTCAATCTGGGTTTAGATCATATTACAGTAATGTGATGTGCACTGACAAAATAGAATTATTCCTGAACAGAGGAATCTAAAACATAATAATCAAACTGGCTGAGGAACCGGGACTTCAAAGTCCTAAATCTGATTTGTGAAACCTATAGGCTAAATCTTACATCAGAAGATATAGAAATGAGCTGCCACTAGGGCTGACATTTTTTTTTTCCTATTTTCATTCTGTGACTACTGCTTGACCAAATCTAAACCAACATCTGTCTGAACATCAAACAGCCTAAATGCTTTGAAAGCAAAACAATCTACCCAGGCCAGGTGGAGGGTATTTTGTGCAATCACACCAAACCAGAACAGATGCTCATCTTCTAAAAAAACACGAAGACATTTTTATCTTTGTCTGACAGTGAAAGAGAGCTAGAGATAGATAGATAGATAGATAGATAGATAGATAGATAGATAGAGAGAGAGAGAGAGAGAGAGAGAGAGAGAGAGAGAGAGAGAGAGAGAGAGAGAGAGAGAGAGAGAGATACTGGGGGATGATTATCAGCTACAGTTGTTGTGTATGCAGTGTAAAACAGAGATGCTGTGTTACTCTTAAGTTTTCAGTGAATTATCAGACATATCACCATTCCACAATTTTGAATGGGACGCTAAAAATGATTGGATGGTGTTTTTGGTGTGACTGTCTGCAAGTGAAATGAATTTTAAGCAACATAGTAAAATGGGCTCTACGAACACATCTCTATACAGGTATCTTTAGTGTTTGTCTACAGATCTCAAATTCAGTCTTAGTTGCACCAAGCGAAGTCATTCTTATTCTTATATCTGCCAACAGCACTCAAAGAACAGGAATATGGACTTTCTCTCTCTGGATTTGTCCTTCACTGTAATGCACCAACTCTGTCTTTCTTAGTATGCCTCCCTTGTTCTCTTGTTCATTTGTCTGTTTCTATCCTGCTGTTTTTTTTTTTTTTTTTACAAAAAGAGCCTGCTGGAGGAGCAAGCAGCAATGCTGCCACTGTGTGGACGTACTGAGTATATCAACCAATCCTCTCATCTGTCTTCCATGCAGCCCCGGGCCACAAGAAAACAAACCACAAATCACACTATTAGGAATTACAGTTGAGCTTCCGCTGAACGTAAAGAGAAAGATGAAGAGAGATGAAGAGGAAGAACGTTTTTGCATTTACTATAATTCCAAACAAGTTTGCAAAAGTACATTTGTAGAGGGGGAAAGACTTATGGCAAACACAGCCCTCACAAGTTTTATCTGTCACTGTGTCATATGCACAGCGTCATTTGTGTGTGTGTGTGTGTGTGTGTGTGTGTATGTCTATGAGTGTGAAGGTTATGAGATATGGTCCCTTCACCTCACCAGGGTGTGTGTCTGTACGTGTGTGTACTTACTGGTCTATGTATGTGTGAGGGTTGTGAGATATGGTGCCTTCACCTGAATAGGGTGGGTATGTGTGTGTGTGTGTGTGTGTGTGTGTGTGTGTGTGTGTGTGTGTGTGTGTGTGTGTGTAGTGCAGTAAAGGGCAGTGTG
>JAODXP020000034.1:12266134-12271134 GCA_027497455.2 Sardinella longiceps | reverse complement strand
TGTGTGTGTGTGTATACAGTACATGCATGCACTTGTAAGACATGAACGTTTGTAAATGGAAATTCTTGACCTCCAGATTGAGGACAACTTCTCTGTCTCTGTCAAGCACAAGTACAACTGCAGTACTACTGTGAATTTGGGTGCACTCCAAATGCTGAAATATAAACTGTCTTCTCCCCCTGTTCACCTCTCTCTCTCTCTCTCTCTCTCTCTCTCTCTCTCTCTCTCTCTCTCTCACACACACACTCTCTCTCTCTCTCTCTCTCTCTCTCTCTCTCTCTCTCTCTCTCTCTCTCTCTCTCTCTCTCTCTCTCTTTCTCTCTCCAAGGCTTGTTTCATCACACTAAGAGAAAGCATATGGTCTTATTTACATATTCCACAGGGAGGCTAAGGCTAGCAAAGAGAATAGCATATTCATGACAGAATGTAGGATTTGTTGAACTTCTCTGCCTCCTCAGCCAATTACCGAGAAACACAAGCTTTCTCAGTTAACAAAAGAAAAGAACAGATTAAAAAAAAGGCGTATGGACAACAAGCTGACATCTGTGCAATGGATAAGCTACTTTTTAAACTTAGCACATAGCTATATCTAACTTTATGTTTTGTTTTGGTTTGGGGTTTTTTCCAGGAAAATGTAGTCCTTGTGCTGTCTGAGTTTCAAGTCAAAAAGCATAGTGGATTTCTTTATACCTGCATAGGTGCGTGGTGTGTGTGTGACATGACATCATTTTACACAACCAGTCTTATTTGGTTGTAAAATATTACTATTTCACAGACCTCTTAACACCTTGTAACAGCAGACTGCTGTGGGTGCTGTGGGTCCCAGGTCTGTGTGCACTTCTCAGAGCTATAATAGGCCTACTACTCTGTGCCTTGCTCCATAATCCCAGATCCACAACCCCTCTCTCTCCGTTCTCCCCCCTCCCTGCCGCTGGGGCTGGGGCTGGGGGAGAGGAGGGCCAGGCGACCCCTGTTCCTGGTGGCTCCAGTGTCTGGGGCTGGCTGGGGTCTTACGTAAGAGTGACTGTGCTTCCCGCTACCAGCTGGCGCGAGGTGCTGTGTGTGTGCGGTGTGCTGCTGCCCAATCAAGGGCCTCCACCTCTACCAACAACTCCCTCCACCAATGTGTGTGTGTGTGTGTGTGTGTGTGTGTGTGTGTGTGTGTGGGGGGTGGGGGGGGTGCTATATTGCCTTGGAATACAGACAACATCTAAAAAAGAAACAGCTTTTTGAGTCACTTTCTTTCTGTCTGTTTTTTGTACCCTGATATCTGTTCTCTCTCTCTCTCTCTCTCTCTCTCTCTCTCTCTCTCTCTCTCTCTCTCTCTCTCTCTCTCTCTCTCTCTCTCTATCACTCCCCCCCCCTTGTTATCCCAGCTGAACTCCAGTAAAGGCACACCCCCAATTCCCATCTGCCAGTTAAAAACACCTCCCCTTCATCTCTCCCTGAACAGAAGTGATGCTTCTGTTTTCCCCCGCCGTGACCTGTTGGTCATCATCAGACCACAACCTTTCTGATATCTCCAGGTCCTCTATAATGGAGGAGGATTCAGGTAAAGGGTTAAAAGTTACCCCCCCCCCTGCTCAGTATGGATTTACTTACACAGGGGGATTGCAGACAAATGAACCATATTACTTTTATTTTGCCTTTGATACATGAGGAGTACTGTAAATTCTGGATAGATCCATAGATCCATTTTGGAATATCCGTTGTGCAGATTATAGTTTTTTTGAAAAATGTGAGCTTTTTTACAGATGCTGATTTGGAGACAGATTGTGCCCGCTGCCGCAGACCACATTCTGTGTGTGTGTGTGTGTGTGTGTGTGTGTGTGTGTGTGTGTGTGTGTGTGTGTGTGTGTGTGTGTGTGTGTGTGCATGTCTGAGTGAAAGTGACATTCTGTCTCCAGATGACTAGACATCCTCAAAACCATGGTCACAGCCAAACCACCACACACAGTGAGACATTTACAGGGCTATAGGCTTAAGACACAGAGAATGCAAGACGGATATAATAATCTCTCTTCCAAACAGACCGCTTAGCATGCTACCTGGACAATGCAAATACAGTGGGCTCCTCATTGGCCTCATTTACAGTAAACAACCTTCAAGCACATAGATTGCATAAGACAATATTAGGAGAATGAACTGAGATCTATACAGTGGGTGCACAAACTACAGTATATACTTCTTGTACTAAGTCCCTACACATTAATAGTAAGCTACCACGTCTACATTTAAAGTTAGAGTGTCTTTTGTTTATGTATAGATTTTCTGTCCTTTGAAGACAGCCATTCTGGCAGAATGGCATAAAAAATAATGGAGGGTGCTTATCTAGAGAGAAGAGGAGGAAAATGACAGGAGGGAACGATGTGCAGAGAATTTATGAGTGCACAACAGGGGGGAATCCAGAAGACTCAAAATAACCATTGCACAACCAGACACCCAAGCAAGCTTGTCTGCAATCATACACACACACGCACACGCACACACACATTTTCAAACACTCATAAGTAAACCAACGCACACACACAAATGCACATTCGTGCACACGCACGCACACACACACACACACACACACACACACACACACACACACACACACACACACACACACACACACACACACACACACACACACACACACACACACACACACACACACACACACACACACACACACACACACACATACACACTCACACTCACACACATACACACTCACACTCACACACATACACACATGAGCATATACCCTCAAAAAGAAAAGTGCTGAAAACCATAGCCTATAGGGCTGCTGGTAATAGGTGTGATCCAGGTTATGAGATCCAGGTGTGTGAGGCACACACACACACACACACACACACACACACACACACACACACACACACACACACACACACACACACACACACACACACACACACTCACCTGGGAGATATATCCTGGAGGCACGTGGATGGGGGGTATGGAGCCGTTGGGTGACATCATTGGAACCTCTGCAGGTCCTACAGAATGAGAGAGAGAGAGAGAGAGAGAGAGAGAGAGAGAAATCTATCAGACACATATGTGGGAACATACTTCAGTACATCCACCTCGGCCAACACAAACACACCACATTTCAATGGCAGCAATTTTTTTTTTTTTTTTTTTGCAACACATTCATCTTTTCCAAGCAGGGACCTCCCATGGGCCCGTGCAGTAACAAGTATTCTTTTGAAGGCACGGCTGACTGCAAGGCCACTCCTGCCATGAACAGCAGGCTTCTACTGGTTCTTTGGACATGGAGCTCCACATCTGCTTCAGACGCAGCCCAAAAAATACATGAAGTCAATGGAGAATGTGCAAATACCTGGGAGTATAGTAGCGTGTCTGTGATGATGGTGGTGAATATAGTAGTTACTGATGATGAGTATAGCGATGTAGTATTGACACTAGTGAGAATGAGACAGTGTGCTTGTGACACTGGCGTCACAAAGTGCAGGAGTGTGAGTGTTTTTATGATCAAAGTAAAAAAAAAAAAAAAAGTCATAGCGAACTTTATTGTCAATCAAACTTTGCAACAGTACACTGCAAGCAGACTGAAATTGCGTTCATCCAAACTCCAAATGTGCAACAAGTTAAAAATTTGACATACAACTAAGATAAGTTATTAAGACATCACAACTCACAAGAAGATACAGTGCAATTGATATCAAGAATGATAAGAGATACCACTAACAGACAGATAGACAGTAACATAATAACAAGCAACAAACATAGACACTAGAGCACACATTCTAGACTGTCAGTGTTTCAGAACGTCCTTGAAGTATGTATGTTGCTGGAGTGCAATAGTACTGAGTTACAACAAGGTGCAATGAGGCAAAAGTGCATGGTGCAAGCAGCATCATGGAGATACAAGATGGTGATACAGTAAATGTACTCTGATGGTTGTGTGTGTGTGTGTGTGTGTGTGTGTGTGTGTGTGTGTGTGTGTGTGTGTGTGTGTGTGTGCGTGTGCGTGTGTGCGTGTGCATGCGTGTGTGTGTGTGTGTGTGTGTGTGATTACTATGTAAATGTATTTATAATGTGTTTGTGATGGTGGCCAGTCCCAATGAGAAGGACGCTGATGCAAGCATTAAAAAGGCCTCTGTTGGAGCAAACCCATAGAGGGCACAAACTGCTTCACTGAAGCCAACTCAAGTATTCACAATCAAAGCTTCACGAAACCACAGACACTTCATGGGTTTTGAGTGAACCCTGCAATTTAGTCACGAGAGTGTGTCAAGGTACATACACTCCATTAGATGTCACAATAATGCAAATCACTACAAAACACTTTCAAGCTCTGTCAAATCAAAGCTCTTGGCTCTGAGGTAGCTGGCTGTTTTTCCCCAATTTTCCCCCGCATAGCGCTAGAGGATTGTGGGTACTCGTGCTGAGCCTGTTTCCTGTTGGTGTGGAAACTCTTTGGCTGCTCACTCAATCTGTCCCATCAGGATTTAGTAGCAGGCCTCCTGCCCACTGTCCAATATCACCCCTCCCCACACACACACACACACACACGTACATGTACACACATACACCCCCTCTCCCCAAATCACTCTCTATTCATCTGTTCTTCCATCTCTCTGTCTGTCTTTCTTTCTATCTCTCTCTCTCTCTCTCTCTCTCTCTCTCTCTCTATCTCTGTGCATGATGGGATTGCCATGTGCAGAACATCACCCCCTCCTCCTCCCCACCACAGCTCTGCTCTGCTAAGCGTCTCCTGCCCAGCGCCCCCCACCCCCACCCCTTCTTCCTTGGAACCACAATAATGTTCTACATAAACACAGCTCTCTCTCTCTCTCTCTCTCTCTCTCTCTCTCTCTCTCTCTCTCTCTCTCTCTCTCTCTCTCTCTCTACCTCTTCTCTTTTGGTTTCTCCCCTTCACTCCTTCTCTTACCTATTACCACCCCCCCACACACACACACACACACACACACACACACACCATTTCATGTGACCAGTCTCAGTGGTGC
>JAODXP020000034.1:12253634-12256134 GCA_027497455.2 Sardinella longiceps | reverse complement strand
TTGTTTCAGTTGGTCTCTTTGTCCGAAAGCAGGGCTGCACGGAACACAGCAAGAGCCCAGAACATTTAGAAACGCATCCGTGTAAGCACTGCCATAATGGCCTTGGTGGAGGTATGTGTTCTCTTGTACACTTCAAGCTTTCGTTCTCTCTCTCATTCGCTCTGTGTGTGTGTGTGTGTGTGTGTGTGTGTGTGTGTGTGTGTGTGTGTGTGTGTGTGTGTGTGTGTGTGTGTGTGTGTGTGTGTGTGTGTGTGTGTGTGTGTGTGCGTGTGTGTATGCGTGGTGTGTGTGTTTTCTTCAGAATGTACACATGTGGGGACCAGATTGAAAGGAAACAGAGAGACTCCAGTGGGAATGAGGAGGTTGACCTACATAAGCGACAGAAGGGGGAGAGAACTACAGAGAAGTGTTAAAGTGAGCATAGAAATAAACAAACAAATCCCCACAAAACTCTAACAAAATTACCAATTCTGCCAGTGGTGGACTTTGACTTTATTAAACAGTGCTACAAGGGAAATCTGTTTGTGAGTGAGAGAGAGAGAGAGAGAGAGAGAGAGAGAGAGAGAGAGAGAGAGAGAGAGAGAGAGAGCGGCTGACCATTTCCTATTATGTAAGGTGTCCAGTCAGACGGCGTTATCTCTCCTCAGCTCTGTAGGCTAATCTGAGTTTTAGTCAGTTCCTCCTGAGCTATTCAGGAACACAGTTCTATGTCACACCCAAAACACCTGATCAGTCATGCACCCTGTGACACAGCACATTACTACTGCCTACACTCAATACCAGCACAGCAATGCAACACGGCACCAAAGACACCAAAACCAGCTATATTAATTGCATGAATTCAATACTGCATACTAGTGCTAGCAACACTGGTAGCTGATGATTTACAAATACCGTAGTTAGCTCAGAAGTAGGCTACACGTATCCACAACTTGACAACCACGACAACGGCTGCAGACCAAAGACGAGCTTTCATAAGCTGATCTGAACGATCACTGAGGAGTTCATGTAATGTACTTATGTAGACCAGAACTATTAATGTTTGCTCCTATTGAAACATGTTGCTCTATCAGTATTCAACGATAGCCTATTAGCTATCTAAAAATAAATACAATACTTAAATGTTCTATTTCTTTCCCAAGGTACAGTACCTCCATTACATTATGGTAACATAATGGAATGTTTAATTGTAAACCTTATGGAAACTGCTACGCTAATAATTAAGCTCTCTTTAAAAGATGAATCGATTAGCTCAATGATGCCTGTCCTGGTATATTTTTGTTAATGTCTATTTAAAAGAACAATCTGTTAGCTCAATGATGTTAGCCCTGATATACTTTTGTCCATGTTTCTTTACAGTAGATCAATCGATTAGCTGATGCTAGCCCTAGTATGCTTTTGCCCATGTCTCTTTAAAAGATCAATACACTAGCTCAATGATGTTAGCCCTGATATACCTTTGTCCATGTCTCTTTAAAAGATCAATACCCTAGCTCAAACTTGTGTCCTCTCTCTTTAAAAGATCAATAGATTAGATCAATGATGCTAACACTGGGATACTTTTGTCCATGCTACCCATGCTAGGCTATATGTCAGAAAGACAGTTGGGCTGAATTGAACAGTAGAAACTGATTTCTTGTGACGCCTCCACCAAAGGCAAAGAGAAGCTCCAGTATGAAGAGAGGGAAATGGGAGAGAGGCATGTGAGGGGTGGAGCCAAGGGCTGCAGGCATGGGGCTCCAAGGCCACGGGGACCAGGGGAAAAACATCCACTCTGAGATGGACGCGGAGAAAGAGGAACTGGAGGAGACAACATAACGGGCTGAAATAGCAGCGGAGCAGACAGAGCTGTCTGTGCCAGATATGCATGAGCACACACACACACACACACACACACACACACACACACACACACACACACACACACACACACACACACACACACACACACACACACATGCACACATACACACGCACACACACACACACTCATTCACATACACACACACACTTACAAACAAAAAAAATTGCACACAGATCCACACACACAAACAAAAAACGGCACACACACATACAGAGACATGCTCACACAAGCATACACAGCTTCCCCGCTGTTGCATATTTCCTGCCAAGTCAGACACTAACTCCTATACATCAGAATGAGTGGGTGGTGACTACTGGGAATGTGTGCGTGTACAGTACACACACACACACACACACACACACACACACACACACACACACACACACACACACACAGACACACACAAACACAGATTGCTGGCACACACTAGTAGTACTTTATGTCAGACTAAGTGCTTTACCATACCATTCAGGTCTGGAACGAGGTCCTGTTGATACACTGTGGACGACCACCAAAAGCACAGACCCAGCAAATCCAGCCACAACAGAACAGCAGGGGAACATCCAAGTGCGTCTGTGAGAGTGTTTGTGTGTACAAGCATAGCCTACATTATGCTGGTGTGTGCATGATTGTGTG
>JAODXP020000034.1:12241134-12243634 GCA_027497455.2 Sardinella longiceps | reverse complement strand
ACGCATGCACACAGACACGTACTGTACAGAGTGTTTAACTTTGCCTTTTAGGAACAGAACATGCCCTACATGATCTAAGCATGTTGAACTGAACACACCCTGGATGATCTAAGCATGTTGTTTGAATGCACACAAACACACAAGATCTTGTGCAAGGGGTTCATACAGTACAGTGCACAACTGATCCCAGTGTACTGAGTGGAGTGGAGGCCACCTACCATCCTTCCTATTCCTATTCCCAATTTCATTAACAGTAGCTACAGATTCCTTATTTGATTTACTGCTGTATGTGTCAAATTTTCTGGCTCTTTTTCCAACAGACGGCACTCAGAGACCTCATACAACAGTGGCAAAGAATCTCAAAGGTACAGCAGTAAACTGAGACCCTTCAATAGGTGAGGGTGCTTGGGTCTGTCTGTCTGTCTGTCTAAGCTGAGGGAAGATGGGAATACTGATTTCTTTATGAGAGGTCTGTCTGTCTGTCTGTCTGTCTGTCTGCCTGCCTGCCTGCCTGCCTGCCTGCCTGCCTGTAGATAGCAGATAGCAGGAGTGAGTGAGTATGAGAGAGAGGAGGAGAGAGAGAAAGAGAGAGGAGGAGAGAGAGAAAGAGAGAGGGAGGGGGAGAAGAGACAGACTTTCACAGCGCTGATAGAGTGAAGCCACGTCAGCAGAAGGAAGCAGAGCAGCCTACTGCCAGGTACTGCACAGAGAGAAGGGGAGAGAGAGAGAGAGAGAGAGAGAGAGAGAGAGAGAGAGAGAGAGAGAGGGAGGGAGGGAGGGAGAGAAAGAGGGACAGAGAAGAGAGGGAGGGCAAGAGAGAGGAGGAGAGAAGACAAAACAAAGAACAGGAGGAGGACAGAAGGGACAGAGTGAGAATGGCAAAGCCTGTATGGTTGGGACTGATAAGGACAAACCAAAAGCAGATAATCACAACCTTTGCTTTAGGAACACGATGAGAGCATGACTTAGAAAGGATGTGTGTGTGTGTGTGTGTGTGTGTGTGTGTGTGTGTGTGTGTGTGTGTGTGTGTGTGTGTGTGTGTGTGTGTATGTGTGTGTGTGTGTGTGTGTGTGTGTGTGTGTGTGTGTGTGTGTTATGTGTGAGTGTGTGTGTGTGGTGGGTGTTTGAGTGTGTGTGTGTGTGTGTGTGTGTGTGTGTGTGTGTGTGTGTGTGTGTGTGTGTGTGTGTGTGTCTGTCTCTCTCTCTCTCTCTCTCTCTCTCTCTCTCTCTCTCTCTCTCTCTCTCTCTCTGGATCTGGCCCCCCAAACCCTTCCTACAGGACCCCCAGGAGCAGTATGCATCCAGGGGCCACTCTACTAGTCCTCTCCAGTTGAGGGAGGGGACCGTTGTGAGCTGTTGGACGTGCAAAGGCACCTCACTTGGAATGTATGCACCAAAGGCAGGAGCAGGCACGCTTCCTTTATCTCCCTCCCTCTCTCTCTCTCTCTCTCTCTCTCTCTCCCTCTCTCTCTCTCTCTCTCTCTCTCTCTCTCTCTCTCTCTCTCTCTCTCTCTCTCTCTTTCTACCTCTCACTCATTTCGTTTCCCCCCTCTTACCCTTTTCTCCTCAAGACTAACTATGAACATGTTGTAACTCAGCAGAGATTCAGCAACAACCATGGCACACACACACACACACACACACACACACACACACACACACACACACACACACACACACACACACACACACCCTACCTACACAATAAACACCTAAAACACATTATAGACTCTCCTCCAACGCAAGCAGCAATGTTGACGTTTGTGTTACTTACACAGGTTATATAACACCTCAACACCTCAATAAAAACCTTGTCATATTAATGGTAAATGCTACAGTATCTAGGACTATGATGATAGTGTCCAGGCTACGGTACTGGCTACAGCACTATGAGCTTGGCAGGCCGGGAAGGTGTGTGTGTGTGTGTGTGTGTGTGTGTGTGTGTGTGTGTGTGTGTGTGTGTGTGTGTGTGTGTGTGTGTGTGTGTGTGTGTGTGTGTGGGGGGTGGAGGGGCTCCAGTGACTGGATGTTGTGGATATTCTGTCTCATGGGGCACAGGAGTGCACAGAGAGAGCAAAGGCAAAGATGCGCCCAAGGAAGGAAAGGACACTTTTGGAGAGGCACATCTGGATAGAAGTAAAGGAAGGGAAGGAAGACCAAGAAGAAGAAGAAGAAGAAGAAGAAGAAGAAGAAGAGGAGGAAGGAAAAAAAGGCTGTGGCTGCCGGGCCTTGTCCAAATGCACTCTTTCACCCCGTACTCTTCTGTCCGTTTGAGTTCGGGCCAGTAGACAGAAGGAATTCTCTCTCTCCCTCCCTCTTTCCCTCTTTCTCTTTCTCTCTCTCTTTTTCTTTCTTTCTCTCTCACTTACTCTGTCTCAGTATTGGCATTGCAGTACGCTTTTTTTTCCTGTTGCTAAATTCAAGTCATACAACAGTGAGGTTACTTTGTTTTGTTATTGTAGAGCGCAAGAAGGAAAGAAAGAAAGAAAGAAAGAAAGAA
>JAODXP020000034.1:12228634-12233634 GCA_027497455.2 Sardinella longiceps | reverse complement strand
TAGGAGAACCTCTTGGAGAACCTGGTTTTCCGATCAACACCACACACAACAACAACAGCATCAACAAAACCAATGGCAACGGACGCTAACCCTAGAACAACTTGTGGCATCTGTGTGAAACATTTGCCCACAGGTTAGCTTAGCTGCTCACGGCTCACAGTGTAGCACAGATAGGGTAGGGCTATGCTAGCAAGGGACAGGACAGAGGAGACTTTCAGACCTACCTTGGATGCATTGCAGGGAGCCATCCTCTGCCCGTATGGTGAAGGTCTCTCCGGGGTTGACTTGAACAAGAAAGACCTGAAACAATAGGAGACGAAGACATGGAGGAATGTATAACACTCAACTTAATATACAAAGTGAGAGAACATGAAACACAGCATCAAGTCACTGATGAACTTGCCACTTGGTTTCTGGAGCTGAGTGAATTGACACAGGCACAACAGATTAGTCAGAAGCTACTAACGGCCAAATGGACTTTGAAAAAAAAAAAAAAAATCTTTTTGTAGCTACTGGATGAGCTAAGGGTAGGCTACTGCTGGTCCACATCAGTCAGAGACCTTCCGGTACCTTAACTCCCAACCCGAAGCTGACCTACCATGGAAAAATCAAAAGCCAACTATCCAATCAAAGAAACAGCCAAATAAACATTTGAACATTTTTTTGACAACCAGTGATAACAGATAAAGACCATACATACAAACACTTGAACAAATGGCGTAAGAGTTAGACAGAAGATACTTACAACCCTTTTATGAAACACGCATTTGCCAACAACAACTAAATAAACACTTATCGCCGACAGTGACACACAGAATCCAAGCTCCTACAGAAGTGTTTCCGGAAGGCAACTAATCTTACCATGGTGCTCTGGGCAGGGAAGCTGTTGAGGGAGCACGTGTGCCTGCAGACGTGATAGAGTTGGCCAGCCATGGCCGAAGGAAGCTCTCGCTCTGGGTGCAGGTGATCTACAGGTGGCACTTGCAGGATGCCTGCAACACCCTCATGGCCTCCACACTGTCCCCATCCCAATCTCTCTCTCTCTCTCTCTCTCTCTCTCTCTCTCTCTCTCTCTCTCTCTCTCTCTCTCTCTCTCTGTCTCTCTCAGCAACAGGAAGAGCAGCAGCAGCAGCAGTAGTAACCTCCTGGCAGAACCCGGCTCCAAACACTACACCAGTCCACCACACCACAGTTACACAACACACACACTCCAGCCACACCACATCACACCACTGCAGAAGAGCTTGCGAAGGGGCTCTTGGATCCTACTTCCTGCCACCGCTGTGCGTTTGCGTTCTGTACTGTTACTGCTGCTACTGCTACTGCTGCTGCTGCTGCTGCTGCTGTTGTCGCGCGGCTGCTCTGTTGCTATGGAAACCAGAGCTTGTACTACTGAGACTCACCCAGATTTCCTTTCCCTTTTTTTTTTTTTTTTTTTTTAAAGAGGGGAACACTGCCTTGGAGAGGAAAGCCCAGCCACTGCATCCCTCCAGGACAGTTATGTAATACGCAATACGGCCATGCAGACACATGCATATGCACAAACACATACATATACAGTATGCTAGTGCACACACACACACACACACACACACACACACACACACACACACACACACACACACACACACACACACATCTCCCTACCGTTAGATTTGAATAACAATTTATGGGAAGAGTGTAGAAAGACAAAAGACCGTGTCAGACAGCGAGAGAATGTGAGAGCACTGCCTAACTGGTCACTGTAGTGTCTCACCCCCACCTCCTTCACCCCTGCATAGATGCTGGTGTCCACTTACTGTACAAGCACACGGCCATTCATTAATACTGGATGAGGCTGCTGGATGCCGCAATGAGCCGCAAGGAAACAGCCCCCAGGGAAATTACTCTCTCCGCACCAGACAATAATTGTTACTCTGCCATCCAGTGACATCCATGTTCCACCCATGTTCCATTTCTAGATCTTACCAGTTGAGGGACAGATTGGTCCAGATTGAAGGACTTGGCTGAATATTGTGATAGAAATATTGTTATGATTTTGTGTTTCCTGACATACATTTTTTTTTAGAGGTGTGATATATACAGAGCAGGGATTTACCAAAGTGGCTACAGAGCATCTGGATGCTAATACATCTGGCAAAAAAAGGTGTGTGTGTGTGTGTGTGTGTGTGTGTGTGTGTGTGTGTGTGTGTGTGTGTGTGTGTGTGTGAGAGAGAGAGAGAGAGAGAGAGAGAGAGAGAGAGAGAGAGATAAAGAGAGAGAGAATGTGTGTGTGTGTGTGTGTGTGTGTGTGTGTGTGTGTGTGTGTGTGTGTGTGTGTGTGTGTGTGTGTGTGTGTGTGTGTGTGTGTGTGTGAGTGTATGCGTGTGTGAGAGTGTGTGTGAGTGTCAGTAACAGATTGTGACTGTATAGGACGATGCCACTAGGGTTGTTGAGGTGCTCAGGTGTGGTCCTCACCTGCTGCGCTCCGTCTCCATTAACCATGTGTGGCATCAGGGGCACCTCCCCATTGATTAGAGGCGGGGCCAGGTCCAGTGGAATCTGGTCTGTCATCATCATTGTGACGTACATTCATGGAGAAATTTCCTGGACTGCCCTCCTGCAAAGACGCACAAGCACAGACAACTATGAGCCCATTGTCACAGTGAAAACAAACACCACGAGATTCAAGATTCAAGGGTTTAAATGTCACATACGTAGAAATACTTTCATTGGACTTCACCATCCACAAATAAAAT
This sequence comes from Sardinella longiceps, assembly GCA_027497455.2. Classification (NCBI taxonomy): domain Eukaryota; kingdom Metazoa; phylum Chordata; class Actinopteri; order Clupeiformes; family Clupeidae; genus Sardinella; species Sardinella longiceps. Next base: position 12,230,896 of record JAODXP020000034.1, on the reverse strand, counting down.
AATCTTTGTTTCAGGGAAATAAGATACGATTCAACAGTTTCAATATATTCCATCTACTGTAATTTAGCACTGGCCGCACGCATCAAGAGAAGGAAAAAAAAACAACAAAGGTTTTAGAGAATAAAAGTGCACAAAAAGCTTGAGTTCTTGCTTTGGAAAAGGCTAAGCAAACTCTGGAAATGATTCCCGGTAAATGATCCACTGGTTAGCATTCAGTAGTTTTAACTTCCCTGTTATTTTGCAATGACTTTATAATGAAGTGATGAGTGAGGGGAGAGAAGGAAAATAAGGAAGAGGAAGGATAGAAAGAGAGAGATGGATGGATAGAGAGAGAGAGAGAGAGATGGAGAGGGAGAATGAGAGAACTGTATGAGTCAGACAAACTGAAAAACAACCTCAATCCCAATAGCCATCAGAGACTCTTGGTCTTGGCCTTGAGCGAACTAACAGTTGCAGGAAAAATGGGAGAGGTCTCTATACACAGTACTTTCTCTCTTCTAGTGAAAACACACACACACACACACACACACACACACACACACACACACACACACACACACACACACACACACACACACACACACACACACACACACACACACACCACGCACACAAACAATCTCCCTCAGGGTCTCTGAGGGCAGTAGTCACTCCACAGGAAATGACTCTTTGCGGAAGCGGAGGGAGGGGAGGGCCATGACAAAACGCGTGGCAGAGCCAGCCGGACCCCTCCAGTGTGCCTCACACCCGCTAACCCCCCCCCCCCCCCCACCCCCACCCCCACCCCTTCCACCAGCACCAGCACCAGCACCACCTCCCCAGAGAGCCATCGAACAGCCACAGGAGCATGTCAGAGAGGAGGAGGGGAAGGAGGGAAGGAGGAGGGAGGAGAAGGAGAAAAGGGAAGGGAAGGGAAGGGATGGAGGCCAGGAAGGAATGGGCACAGCAGCATGACGTTGCTGGGAGATGCCTTGCCTTGCCTTGCACCACTCGTTCCAATGATTCAGCTGGACTGGAGAGATAGGGAGGGGGAGAGAGAGAGAGAGAGAGAGAGAGAGAGAGAGAGAGAGAGAGAGAGAGAGAGAGAGAGGCCAGGCTTCCTGCTAGAGAGAGAGAAGGAGAGAGAGTCCTACAGACCCACCATGCTGGGGCGGGCCGGAATCCAAGAGGAACAGACTAATCAGTGTCAGGAGGTCACTGACTTTCATCAAGGAAATGGCCTGATCATGGTTGACTGATATCCTGTTAACCATTTAGCTTTCCACCCTCCGCTGTGACTTCACTGCAAAGCACACAGGTTGAGGGAAGTCAGCTGTTGAGTTGACCTTCCTCCCACCCCTCCAGCCCTCCCTCCCTCTCCCTCTCTTTCTCTTTCTCTCCCTCTATCTCTTTTTCTCTCTCTTCCATTTATCAGAATGGGATCAGCCTCATTCCCAGCCTTCCCTTCAGATCCCAGCAGAGAGGCACATGTTCCCCATCGCTACAGGCTCCACTAGCGTACAAATGTGAGAGAGAAAGTTAATTCACCTTGACTACACTGAGTCCACCCCCCTACCCCACCCAACTCCACCCCCACCCTCTCTCTCTCTCTCTCTCTCTCTCTCTCTCTCTCTCTCTCTCTCTCTCTCTCTCTCTCTCTCTCTCTCTCTCTCTCTCTCTCTCCATTTTCACCCAACTATCTGATTCAAACTAATGAGAAGTGACATAACCATGTGAACTATTTTCCCCTAGGAGGCCTAGATCCCCCCTTTTTTTCCCCCCAACAGATTCTGAATCAGTAATTAAAGACACAGTGGTGTGACTGAACGGGAGAAAATGGACACAAGGGAAGAAAACGTTCAGAGTAGAACAGCAAGCATCACTTCAACAGAACTAATACTTGACTTACTTAGCAAAGGCAGTTCCTTCACTAAAAAAGTCCCTAGCAAGAGTTAAGGTGAAGGAGCAGAGGAGGAGTAGCAGCAGAGCGGCAGAGTTCCAGGCAGAGAAGAAAGAAGAAAAAAACAGCATGGGGCTTGGAAAAAGTCTTGGCCACACACAGTGCCATCACAATGCAGCAAACCAGAGGTAATTAATACCTACAAGAGCTGCCAACGGGCACCCAGAGCAGAGCAGGGGGACCAGAGGACTGGAGAGGAGAGTTTGGGTTTGGGGAGTGTGTATGATGCTAGTAAAAGGAGGAGGTTAAGTTTAGTGACTGGTATTTAGCGGACACAAAGAACGATGCAGATTTGCAAAGAACAATGCAGATTTGCAGGTTTT
>JAODXP020000034.1:12156134-12216134 GCA_027497455.2 Sardinella longiceps | reverse complement strand
AAGTCCACCTGATAGGTGAAGGAGTGCTCATGAGGCATGTAATACACTGTTCCTCAGTTAACAACCAGACAGAGCCTCTCTTGTCCTGCGCCTGGTTCCACTGAGAGAGTGACCTCCACAGAAGAAGGGGAGGCTGTGTTTTTCGGTATGCGGCTATCCGAGAGAGGTTCTCTCTCGCAAGCAGACCAGAAGCCGGCCGCGATCAAGGACTAAACGTTTTTTTTCCGTGCAGCGGCCAGCGCAAAAGCTACGCACCCAGCCGCACGCACGTCGCGGGTTACTTGCTGCTTGGGGGGGAATTAGAGTGAAGGATACGACTAATGAGAAACAATAACAGAGTGTAAGCCTGGCCTGAAGTAGCGTTTCTGTCTGAAGTACATCTGTTCACAAGGACGGGTCGGCATCAGGAAGGAAGCACTTGGGCTCGTGTCAGTTAATGAGTGCAGGGCTAACAGTGCTTAACCTGAGAGGATATAGGGCCATCTAATTGGTTGACACTGGAGGATGTCAGAGGTAAAGCTGGGCCAACGGGACAGAGAGGATATCTCTCTCCAAAAAGGCTCCGCTGTAGAGTGTTGCATATCACTCAAGGAATTCATGGCCCAAAGGGACACACACACACACACACACACACACACACACACACACACACACACACACACACACACACACTCACAAACAAAGTTTTGCATAGCGGATACAGTCCATTTACCTCGAAGCCCATACCAACCATTCTGGAGAGAAACTTATCCTGAGTGACTGCACAGAGACGTGTCGAGACTTGGCCCAGACAAATGTCAGGATCAGCAATTTTCCCCTCTTTTCCAAGAGTAGAGTTTTTTTTTTCCGTTTCACAGCAATGCAGAACCAGCCTAGAAACTCTAGTGGTCTTTTTTCGGTCTAATTCTGCCTGGACTGGAAGAGGGAGCACAAAGAATGTCAGAGCGAGTGACTTTTATGTGATCTCCCAAACAGAAGATGGCATGGGATCTCGGCCACTAAGGCCAGAGTGGAATTTTCCACCAGCTGCATAATAGAAAATCCTGTATCTTTTCCATCACCGTGAAAGAAGTAACTTATGGACATACTGTATGTGAGTACTGTATGCCCCCTCCCCACCCTAGGGACCAGGTTATCAGGTTTTACGGTGCGACTGCACGAACGATGGCTGCTGCATATTCCCCTTTGCAGAGGAAGGGGTGAAACAAATCAAATGGAAGGATGGATCAGTGACTGTTAGCCAGGAGGCAAAGACAGAGAGAGAGAGAGAGAGAGAGAGAGAGACGAGGGGAGGGAGAGTAGGGGAGGAGGATGTTGTGGAGAAAGGGATTGAGTGCTATGGGGAGCCCCCAAACAAATATTGAGCAATCGGAAATGCTAAGGGGGAAATCGTGAAATCTTTTTTTCCGGGCCCACGGCCCCTGCGGGCCCCTGATGCGTGTGAAAGTGTGTGAGAGCTGGTCGTGAGACGGGGAGAGTGAGGGTTGGGCCTGGCACAGATGTGGACATCCCAGCAGCGGGCATCCCAACAGCTGACCACCCAGTCTCACTTGCTCCATTCAATTCAACAGTCACAGCCCTGGTGCCAGTGGATTATTTACACCAAGTCAATATAACACACACACACACACACACACACACACACACACACACACACACACTCTCTCTCTCACACACACACACACACACACACACACACACACACACACACACACTTGTCCATACAGCAGGACAAGTGTGTGTGTTGGCTGTCTCTCTACTTCCTTTTTTCCAATTCCTTGAGAGATCATGATGTCTCTGTGCATGAGCAATCTGGCTGTATCTAATCTGTTGGAATGGATGAAGATGTCCCTGCAGTTGTTGGAAAGTGTAAAGTGTGTGTGTGTGTGTGTGTGTGTGTGTGTGTGTGTGTGTGTGTGTGTGTGTGTGTGTGTGTGTGTTTCTCACAATGTTTGTGTCTCTGTTGTCTCATGAGAGTCAATGAATACAAAACAGGACAAATTCAAGTAAGATTAATGTGGCGGTCACTCAGAATGTGCAGTCCAGCCCTGTCACACAAACATGTGGCCAGTAAACCTAGACTGCACACACCCACAACCGCACACACACACACACACACACACACACACACACACACACACACACACACACACACACATAGATACACACAAACAAATGAACACCAGTCCAATCCAGACACACTATCCAGTGTCTATTTACTGTAGCAACAGCAACGAAATTGGAATAGGTAACCCCTCTGACATAATGTCAAAAACCCTTCTAGATTATTCTCTGAAGGTAGCCTAGCATGCAAACCAATTAACGATAGGCTAGCTCTCATAATATCACATTCTACGATATGTTGCCACTGTATGTACTGTAATACAACACAAAGATGCATCCAAGACTCAAACGCTCAAAGTATTCTAAATGTCTTTCACTGTAAAGAAGCTCAGGTTGTCAACATAAGGCCCTGGATGTTGTCACAGAGGAGCACAACATTGATTTGGAGTTAACGCAAGCCTTTCAGTTCGGTGGAGGAATTCTTTGAAGTATACTGACACAGATAAAGCATCAATCTGACAGGTTTTATGGATGGCTTGACATCACTTTCCTCCCATGCTCTTCCAGACCCAAACACAGTAGCTTTGATCTTCTATGCTCACAAGATTTGCCTTGACTCATACCTAACAATGTGACATAATTATGACAAAATACCAAAGCTATCGCTGTTACCTTTGACCATGTAGCCTCAGGCTGTTATTGTAAGTGATGTTGAATTCTCTGTTTATTACCGTGTTAGTTACAATATCGCTTTATTGTTACATTAATGTTATAGGATATTTATTATCTCCGCCAAAGGAGGTTATACTTTCACTGCCGTTGGTTGTCTATCTCTTTGGCTATGTGCAAAATAATTTAAAAAGTTCTGCATGGATTTTGATGAAACTCGCAGACAATGTGGGTATTAAGACAAGTAACAGATGATAAAATGGTGGTGGTGATCCAACTGCCTTGGCAGAGGTATGGGCTCTCTAAGTGCTTTTCTGAACTTTATACTACCAACCTTCAGACGATGACTATTTTCCATAACCAACCACTACCGAAGCTGTACAGACATTTTTTACTTTGCATTTTGTATTAAACACCACAAAACACTTGGAAACACTTGCACTATATGTATAGACACACATTCTGCATATGGCTGTCTAATGTTTCTGAATACACGCACAGACCAACATCAAGATGTTGGGTATGAGTACCCACCATTTGCAGGACCAAAGCCCATCCAAAAATGGGGTTCCGGCTCGCAAGCCAACAGAGAGTTGCTATTCCATTAGCAACCACTGGGGGCGTCTACATTTCTGGGCTAGCTGAAGGACCCTTTACCTCATTCTTAACCAGGCTAAAAACAAAACCAGCAGTAAACATCAGAGGCCACCACTATCACAGTTTTCTGGATAGGAAACACATTTCCTCTCTCTTCTCCCTTCAGGCTCCTAAATCTGTTATACCTGCCCTGGTTTACTCTGTTTACCACTGATGTGGAGAGACAGTAGATCTGTCTCAGACCAGCTCAGCTGTCTTTGAAAGAAAGAGAGAGAGAGAGAGAGAGAGAGAGAGAGAGAGAGAGAGAGAGAGAGAGAGAGAAGAGAAGAGAAGTAAGCAGTCACCCTGACGGCTTCTCGTCTCTCTCTCTCCCTCCCTTCCTGGGAAACAGCTCCTGCATTCCAGCAGACCATCTGGCCTTGGCAGATGTGGAGGAACGAGTGAGCAAAAGCATTGGCCACTATGATTACTGCTTACTTCTCTCCAGCTCCACACAAGAAGGAGTAGACATAGTTTGGAGGAGGAGGAGAGGGAGGAATGGAGGGAGGGATGGAGGGCGGTGAGTGGGAGGAGGTAGTCTTACACTTGAAGAAACCAGTGTGTTGTGTTGTGTTGTGCATATCTACTTCTAGTCTCTTCTGGAGGGACACAGAAAATGCCTCCTGTGTGTGTGTGTGGCTCTGGGTCTGGGTCTGCAGGAGGAGGATGCTGGCAGATAAAAGCTTCTGCAAAATGTTGTCTGGGTGTTCTGCTCCAGGACTGCTTTCTCTCTCTCTCTCTCTCTCTCTCTCTCTCTCTCTCTCTCTCTCTCTCTCTCTCTCTCGCACAGCTGCTCTTGAGCGCTGCACTCTGAGGTGAACAGATCAAGGCCTGTAAAGAAGCCCACATGCAGGCGGACAGTCACAGTCCCATACAGCCAGCAGGTGTTTCTGCGGCGCAGGCAAACAGCTGTGTGGCCACTGACCTCACAGCCAAATAGATCCGAGGCGGAGGAGCACGCATCCAGCTCAGCCGCACCACAACCCCCATCTCTGTACCAGAACTGGGTCACTCATCTCCCCCCCCCCCCCCAGTTCAAACAAGAGTGATGCAACACCTATCTCAAACAATCACATATGTGGTTGGGGAGAGGGTTAAGACCAGGGACAGGGTGTCCTTCAGAGGAGAGCAGGGTGGGGATGGTACATGTGATGTGGCATCTGTTTGAGCAATGGGGCCAGGCAATGCTGAGTGATGTTGGTGAAGTATCAGTACCTTTCATCTGAGGAGAGCTTTACTGTACATTCAGAATGCAAGCGATATAAAGTCTCAGTGTTGCTGAAGAATACCAAAATACAATGCTGGGCACAGTCAGTATTCCATGTGTAGCTCAAATCGCCCATGATGTGTCAATTGCCATTTCATTTATCACCACGATGTGTTATAACTAATTTGCATAAAGTTTATTGCTCAAGTTGCCAAACTTTATGTCATCTTAGTTGCTCTAGTTTTTTGTGTCAATACAATAGTTGCTTTTGTTGCCTAGTACATTGCCTGCGGTCTAAACTTACAGTTAGGAAACAGGGGATCCGGATAATCCAGTGTCGCCTCTAAAAATGATCCCAAGCCTCATCCTCATCACCACACCTGTGAGCCAGTACTGATGTCAAGTGGAGAGGCCAGAACACTCTGAACTCTCACTCTCAGAAGGTCAGGTTATCTTGCCCTAGTTTCACAGGTGACATGGCCTAACAGTGAGCCCTTTTCCACAGCAAACAGAAAACAGTCCCTTAGCCGATGTCATGGCTGGGAAATAGCAAACAGATGTCCTTGTCCGTTGCGATTACTCCATAAATGCACAAAGCCCCTCATTTTGTAATTAAAACTCTTTAGTCTGAATAACTTGCTATGCAATCACTGCATCATTCTTTAATCACAATCATGACTCTTATCATTGGGAGAATTGAAGAAATGTGTGCTTAAGGGGAAGATTAAAACTCCTTCCAGAGATTAGGAAATATTGTTCAAGGGGAAGAAAAAAAACAAAAAAAAAAACATCAAGGGACCCAGAAACTTTTCAGACCACTACAAAAGATGTCCACACCCAGGGATGGGAGAAAAAGCAAAGTGACTCCCAGGATCAAGCTTCGCCATTACATAACACCAGCAGAATCTGACACTGCCTTTGATGACTGATATAAAAGGAATCTCTTCGCTGTTAGCTGTTTGAGTGCATAGTGGGCATTCACACGTAACAGCTTACAACACACAGTACTGTAGTCTGATCACCAGATGTGAGCAGGCACAATGGGAGCTCAAGCGAGCGAGCAGCGGCGGCGGCGGTGGCGGTGGTGGAAAGTACTGTAGTGGGGTCAGGGCGGAAAAAACGAGAGCAGGACGGAAGCAAACTGGATCAGGATGAGGACAGCAGGGTGGGAGGCCATCGCTTCACCGCCCCTGTTGTCAAGAAGTCATCATAGCAACCGATACATACACACACAAGCGTGTGCACACGCACATGCGCACACACACACACACACACACACACACACACACACACACACACACACACACACACACATACACACAGAGCTCAGGGCCAGGTCTGTTGAGCCAACAACACTAGGTTCTCTGTTATTGGCAGATGAAGGAGGCTTGTGTGTGGGTACGTGTGTAAGTGTGTCTGTGTGTATGTTTTTGTGCGTGTGTGTGTGTGTGTGTGTGTGTGTGTGTGTGTGTGTGTGTGTGTGTGTGTGTGTGTGTGTGTGTGTGTGTGTGTGTGTGTATGTTTGTTGGGGGGGGGGGGGGTCCACCCAATGCCCTCTCTCAAATTTTCCTCCAAAAAAGGCTTTTGTTCAGATGTGAACTTTCTTCCAAGGGGGAACCTTTGCCTATAAACAGTGGATGCTAAATTTAACTGAGGGGATTCCCCAGTTCACCCAACCACACCTTGCAAGGGTAAGTTAAGCTTGGCTACTCCCAGCCAGGGGAACAGGAACCGTGTCCTCACTCTCCCTGCAGACTACAGAGCCATGCAAAGTCTACCTGCAATTGCAACGAAAACTAAACGATTAATTCTAAAGACATAGATTATGAAGAATGACATGGAAGGAGTCTTTTAAAGATGCCTTCCTGTTCTTCCTAAATCAAAGTCTTCAGGCTACCTTGCGACGCAGAAAAAAAAAAAATCTCTCCTCTGAGGAGCCGTGCAATTATAATTCCTTGCATATTTGGTTCCTCCACACGTCCCATACCTTTGGCTGCCAGGCTCTTTTGGCTCTAGAGAACCTCCTGCTCCCTGCACAGCAGGAATGCTCTCTCCTCCCCCTCCTCTTCCCCCCTCCTCCTCCTCCTCCTCCTCCACTCAATAATACTTCCCCTTCAAGCTCCATTCTGAACCAACCCTCCAGAGAGTGAAGACTTCTCTTCTCCTCTCCGCTCCTCTTCTCTCCCCTCCCCTCCTCCACACTCAGACACTTCAGTTAGCATCCGCACTCAGTAGGGGCCCTTGGTCTTGACTCTTTATTGTGCTGGTGGTGCTGCTGGTGGTGGGGGTTTATCACCATGCTATCAGATAGGCAAAATCTCAATGCCAAGAAAAGCCACACTAACAGTCCAACGGTGCCATTGCCCATGCCGTGAGATTTCGTCAAGTCTGAGCTGTGCCAACCAGTGTACCACCCTCACCAGGCAGCTCTGTACATGTCTGAGGACACCCATGCGTAATGTGCTGGCATATGGAAATAAGGGGACTGGCAGTGGTGCTGAACAATGCCATTCTTTCACATGGACAAAAAAGCAGAAGCAGAGAGAGAGAGGGAGGGAGGGAGAGAGAGAGAGAGAGAGAGAGAGAGAGAGAGAGAGGGAGGCAGGGAGGGAGAGCCTGGGAGCGTCAGACTGACTCGCCTCCAAGGGCACTCTGGCAGGAAGACAGGCATGGCTGAGCCATTGTGCTCTCTCTCTCTCTCTCTCTCTCTCTCTCTCTCTCTCTCTCTCTCTCTCTCTCTCTCTCTCTCTCTCTCTCTCTCTCTCTCTTTCTCCCTCTCTCTCTGTGGCAGCCCTCCAGTCAGCATCACCACCTCCAGTCCCAGCCCTTGGCTTGGCTTCCTCTGCTTAACTCACTGCTATGGGCATTCTGGTGGCGGCTGTGCCTGCCTGCGTGCCTGCCTGCCTGCCTGCCGGCTGACTTGTGGTGATCACTGACAAGGAAACACTAAAACCTGAGGGTGGAATTGGTGGGGGAAGGCAGAGTGGCATCTTAATGTCCTGCTAACGCCTACAGTCAGATGTTTCTGTGGCTACCTCAGCATGGTCGTTGTTTTAATTCCATGGAAGTTTCAAAAGTTAGTACTCATTTCTCAAATTGTCAGAAAAAAAGGGAACCTGATGAATGCTGACTAAAGTGGTAAAGGAGTGAATGTGTTCAGTCTGGTGTCCGTAGCGCAAGACTACTCAGCAGTTCTGATGTGTTTTTTTTTTTCATTATATGTCTTTGTATTACCATTTCTTTCTTTCTTTCATTCTTTCCTTCTTTTCTAACAATGCTTGCCAAAGAGGAAATGAGCAGAACCAAACTGAAATTTTACAGGGAGGTTCATCTACTTTAAATCCTCCATACACACACACACACACACACACACACACACACACACACACACACACACACACACACATACACACATACACACACACTTAACTTCAAAAGTTAAAAAAAAAAAAAAAATGTTGCATATATTCTTTTTTATGCAAAGTGAAGAGTTTTCCAAATAAAGGAGACAAACATAAAGAGGCAACATAATGAGTCAAGGCTCCAAAGGAACTTTTGGTTTTTAATGAGAAGCATGAGCAGTCTGGGCTGTTCCATACGCCTGCTGGTCTGCTGCAGCCATAGCAAAGGAAGCTGTGTGACGTTGCCAAAAAGGGGGGGAGAGAGAGAAAGAGAGAGAGAGAGAGTGAGTGAGTGAGAGAGAGAGAGAGAGAGAGAGAGAGAGAGAAGCTTCTCATCCAACCATCTGGATGTGAACTAGGCAGAGGGCCAGCAGGCAGTAAAACCCACTTAGCTGGAGTCTCTAACCGATCCGCGGCTGCCACGTAGCTGCTCGCTCAGGCAGAGGGAGAGGAGCCTGCTAGCTCTCGCCTCAGCATTTTACTTTCCCACAGAGCAACAGAGGCAGCGCTGGGCAAATGTCAACACAGCACCTCTCCACAGACACTTAGCAGAAACGAAGGCTGAAAACACTATGTGCTTTGTTAGGTTAAGACTTACTGTATATTCCTGATACTGAAGTGACTCTTAAGAGTACGAAAGTTCTCTTACAGTACTAGACTCTGCAGGTAAAACAACAACTGTAGCACTGTAGGTAGTGTGCACACAAACAAAATCCCATTGCAAGTGGGATGAAGGATGTTTTGTGTCCATGAGAGATGGTGAAAAACCCTGCTACCTGAATGTTGTTCTGAGATCCTAGCCCAACTGGTTGTATTGCTGCTAGTGAACTTGTGCTGCTGGCTAGCCCCAAGACTAGCGGAAGCTATCAGCAGTCCTGCAGGCACCTGATGATGACTCACAATCTGCAGTCTGGGTCAGGATTCTGGGTTACACAATAACCCCCCCCCCCCCCCTTCCTTTCCTCACTCTGGCCTGCATGCATAAACACTGTGAATCAAAGTGTGTTTGAAGCTGCAAAGGATTTATCCTACACCAATATACAGGGCCTCCAGCCACAGTATATACACAGACACACAGCTCAACATTAGAGGCTAGTTCATATGCCACATCAACTGACCATATTAAAGAGGCGTTGGCTGCAGAAGAGTACCGATGTGGCTGGCAGATACACTTCACTCAAGGAGAGCCAGAGAGAAAAGTTGAATATTAAAATCAATGTTTGGGGTTTGGGGGGCCCAAAATAATTTTCTGTCCGAGGGCCTACATTTTTTGGTGGCACCTCTCCTCAAAGCTGACATGGCAGACTATCAAATTGGATTTGATTCAATATATGTATGTGTGTGTGTGTGTGTGTGTGTGTGTGTGTGTGTGTGTGTGTGTGTGTGTGTGTTTGTCAGGCTTAAACAGGGGAAAGGCAAAAAGCATCACTATCCAAAGCCTTTTCAAAACATTCTCTAAGAAGTAAACACATCACACCGGTGCAGAATACACTGTCTGTAGCCAATCAGAGCTTGCATAGGCTTAAGCTATGGGAGAAACACAGGAGGTTAGGGGTTTCTATGGAGACACGCCAAACCATGGGTGCATGGAGAAACAGCAGATGATGTCGTTGGAGTGGATGAATGATGCAATGAACAACTGGTGTGTGTGTGTGTGTGTGTGTGTGTGTGTGTGTGTGTGTGTGTGTGTGTGTGTCTGTGTGTGTTTCATTAGCTTTGGCACACAGCAGATACAAATGCAAATGAGGAAATATACAATGAACTCCCTAGTTCAGCCCCCATCAATATTCAAGGACATTTGTTTTGACATCCACAACCAAATTTGGTCCCTTCAATGTTTACAATCACATACAAACATGCACACTCACACACACATTCACACAGGAAATTCTTTGAGAACACACACAGAGAAGTTTCCCAGAAAAGAGGCAGAAGGGACTGACACACTTCTTGGCCTCCAGCATGGGGATGAAGAGGCACCATGGCCACCAGAGCTCAGGACAACAAGCTCACAAAGGTGGGGCTGAGGTTGGGCCAGGGTTGGGTGTGTGTGTGGGGGGGGTGAGGGGTTGTTTTGGGGGACCAGAGGAATCAGGCTTAGCTCATTCCCGCTGAATTGTCCCACATGGCTGGACTCTCTCAAAAGAGGGCAGCTCAGTTTAAACAAACACAACGACTTCCTCCTCACTGCACACCAAGCTTGTCAACAGAGCCCTCCGAGCCCCGGCCCACCTTCTGGGGTCATCTAGGGGAAAAGCACAGGCAAGATGGCCACCAAAACACCAAATCCTGACCACCCGCTGGGGCATCCTGGGGGAGGCTTCTAGGTCTGCCACACCATGTCAAGTCACTCATCTCACACACACACACACACACACACACACACACACACACACACACACACACACACACACACACACATCACAACACTATACCCACTCCACGGCATGCAAACAACCGCCATAGAGGTCCTTCAAACTGGCCTCCAAGGCCATGAAAAGCCTGAATGGGGGGAGGGGGCTTCTGTTTGGGAGTAAAGACACACAGACACACTATGAAGAGAGGAAGGCAAATAAAAAAACAACTGACACAACAAATTAAGCAGCTCTGCAGTAAATAACGCATCTGGTCCAGCACCACCAGCAGCAGGCAGCTTCCCACAGCATTCACAGGCCAAATTCCACTGAATTACGCTGTAAAAGGGATGGATGCTCCGGAGATATGCTGCAAAGTAAATAACGCTGCACACTGGCTACCTCTGCACTGCTGGGAAGAGAGCTAGGACTGGCAGGTGAAAGTCAAACTGTTGGCATTCCTCGGCTTCCACATCCCGGGCGAACCTTTGCCTTTCCCACGGCCCCCCCGTATACGCCTGCCCCCCGTCTTAATAACCGCACACATCCAAAAACACAGCCACCGAACAAGGCACGTCTAATCCTAAACAATAATAGGAGCCTGCCAAAAAAACTCTACCGAGCTAAAACACATCACAGCGGTGAGAGTTCCCCTCATTCTATAGCTGGCAAAGGTCAAAGGTCAAATTCCTCATCCTTAATCAGGCCTCCAGATTTCACACATTGGGTAAAGGAGGGGGGGTGGAGCAGGAGTGGAGGGGTGATTGGGACACCAGAGAGAGAAAGGGGTTACGGGGGGGACCTGTGTGTGTGTGTGTGTGTGTGTGTGTGTGCGTGCTTGGAGCGGGGTGCTTCTGTTAAAGGTCTTGCTTCAAGGCAAGTGGGGGAAAGGAAAACAGGAAGTCTGTGGCAAAGGAGGGAGTTGGGGGGACAATGGCCAAGGTATGCACAGTGGCATAATGATGTCCTTTGCTGGGGGAGAAGGGGGGAGGCATGGAGTTGGTGGGGAGGCAGTAGGGTTAAAAGCCTTCAGGGGGCAGCAAGCAGGTTTGGAGAGAGAGAGCACCACTTGGCTGTTTGTCTGTGAGTGTGTGTACTTGTGTTTGTGTTTGTGTGGTGTGACCGTGTATCTACATGACTGTAGAGATCTGCAATAAAACCTGACCGCATGCACAAAAACGCTTCCTCCGGCCGTGCCACCTCGCACGGTGTGCATGAATGCCTTCCGCCGGCACTAAAAACAGTCACCCTGCATGGCCAAATTGGGGCCCATTACCAAGCAGTGAGGAGCCATCAGAAATTTCCATCGCCTGGGTGCCAATGGCTGCCAGCGCCCCCTGCATACTAATGTCGGCACGGACGCCGACCTCCGGGCCACCTGACCAAACATTCAGTGTTTTTCCGCTCACCCCTCGGAATGAAAACGTGCCACCCTGGCTCCCTGAATAATGCATCAATGTGATCCAGGTAGCAAAGGTGTGTGAGTTAGAGAGAGAGAGAGAGAGAGAGAGAGAGAGAGAGAGATGGTGGCGGAAAAGCAGGAACATGCAGTTATAAACTGCAGAACCTTTGTCTATAACAAACCTCAGCACGGACCTCTCTCTCTCTCTCTCTCTCTCTCTCTCTCTCTCCCTCTCTTTTTTTTTTTTTTTTTTACTGCACCCAGAGTGGCCATTTCTTTACAACTTATCATTTGAAAGGCAGGGTGGGGTTTTTAGGGTGCAGGGAGGAGCCTTCCCAGGGAACATGGTGGTGAGAAAGACATCTGTCAGGCCTCCTTTGATCTCACTGAGTTTTGTGGAATGTCTGTCAGCAGCACCGTAAATCACTGCAAATCACTGTGATCAATGTACGCCTTTGAGACCATTCTAAAGGTTGTCAAGAAGCTGCAGGAACCCCAATACAGTGATAGCAAGAGTCATCAAAATCATTCTGTTCAATGTGGAGTGTTTGTTTAAACATCTATGTATCAATGTGGCGTGTGCAAACATGCTCCTTTTCCTTTACCAAAAATTTCCTTCATCATACATATATACAAAAAGGGGCAAACGATTATTGAGTGTCTCTTACAACAAGCAATACATCTATTGATAGTTTATAATTGTCTGATTTTGTCCATCAGCATTCACAATCAGATTTCCACCCAAAAACCACAATAGCAAATGACTGATGGATGAAGACTGAAGTGTAACTACTGATAAACTCCTACTTGACTCTTCGAGAACATCACCTGCTACTGTGACTAATTTCAGTTTCAGTGTGTCATCTAGCCTACTGCTTCAAAACATGACAACAATCTCATCATGCATCAGTTCCTCGAATCTGTAGCCAATTAGAGCAAGTCAGATGTGACAAAAAGGTCAGTTTCACATCCAGAAGTTCCAGCTTCTTGGGGAACCCCTTGAAGAACCCTTTTTTTTGTTAACAATATTGTCATGTTGTCATAAGTGATTCTAAGGTATATTTCTGAAAAGTTCACTCTTAAAGGGTAGATACACATGGCTGGTGAAACATAATACTTCAGTATTCACATTGTCAACATAGAGCTATATTCATGCATTCTATGCAAAACACAAATTTAAAAGCTATTTTCCTTTAAACAAGGCGATTTGGGGTCATGTCCATGACTGCTTTCAATAAATAGTTCTTTAACACAGCTCTCAACAAAACACTAAAACTTGCTTTCAGAATTACCAAATAAAAAAATAAGGTTTTGTAAAGTTCTACTCAATACAGTATGTCAAAATAAACTACAAAATATTATATAAACATAAAGTTTATAAACTTTTCTCTTAACTGTCATTGCAACATGCACTCCCACAACAGCACCTACTGACAAATACACTGTACAATACCCTGTACTTGATACACAAATAATTTGTCTGTACCAATTTTAATGGATGCAGATGTTTAGTAGATTACAGCCTGTGAAGTACTGGGTAAGGAGAAGGTAAGAATGCGTACCAAAAAGTATCAAGGGAGAAATTATACAGTACTTACAGTACTATGTAAGTATACTACAATAACACTGACTAAATGAAACTTATCTGCTTTATCTGTCCAACATCACCCTCCTACAATGCAGACATTAATTTGGCTCCTGGACTAATTAATATAACCCACGCTTCTTACACCCAGCCTGCAGGTTAAGTTTATGTCATGCATTTTAGATTAATCAATGAACAGCCCTAACATTAGACAGGCTGCACTTTTACTTCAATTTCTTAATCACCAATTCTCTTAAACTACTCTCATGTCGTTTGTGTTATTCCGGCACACTTACACAGCCAGTACTCTATCATTTATCCCCTGATACCTGTTACGCCATTCTTACCTACTCCTTACCCTGTACTCCAATGAGTGTTATCTAAAGCCTTAGCAGATGTTTCTTTTTCATTAAATCATAGATACTTTCAGCATTAGCCTTAGCTTAGCTTAGCATTAGATCTATATGATCTTGGCCTCTTTGACCCACTCTTACAAACAGTACTGTAGTAGTGTCTTATACTGTACTGTATGCACAATGAATGATGTTCTAAAAAAATATGGCCTGGAAAATTCTGCAGAAGATTTACACACACATACTTGAAATGAATGTCTATGCAGAGAATATCTTTTTTCACAGAATAGATGTTTGTCAAACTAACAGAAATGCAGTGGAGTTTGGGGAACTTTCCATTAAAGCTGTGCCAAATATTTTGCAAAAGGGTCGGAGAAATGTATGAAACCATTGAAAATGTATTAACACAAATGGTAAGAACTGGTTCTGCTGTGCTAAGTCAGTAAACATGGAAATGAAGTGGATCACAGTTTTGATAAGTGCATCTTAGGGATCAAAACAAGCTGTTATTCACTGAACTCAGTCAAAGTGGTCTTGAACAGCATGCTTTTTCATCTGCAGAAGAGGTATTTGCCAGGGCAGGGGTAGCAAGCTGGGGCAGTCACAACTTCAAGAGAAAGTGTCTGGAATGCCAGGTGGAAGCTTTGTGGGCTCAGAAGATGACAATGCTTTATTAACCATGACCAATCAGGACGTGAGCCTCAGGGACCACATGTGCATCATGGGAAATGAGGTTCAGGAGCAGAGATTGCCTCCTTTAGAGGAGAGTGCAGAATCATACTTTAATTTGCAAAAAGTAGCCTACAGAGGCTATTCTGAGGCAGCTTAAATATCACTTCAGTAGCTGGACATCACATCAAACATCACAAGGTAATGCAAAATAATAAGTCATAGTTTTGATAACTGGAGAGTAGGCTACTATTCACCAGAACTGTTCATGTCTCCATTATTCACAACATTATTCACAAGATTATGAGGTAATAGTTTGGTAATACAAAACCGCGAGACAATGCACTGTATTTGAGCGCTCTACAAATAAATAAAATTGAATTGAATGGAATTAATACTTCAGTCATCGTTACAGCCAATACCACCATGACTTCTGCAAGGCTGAACCTTTCATAAACAGCTGCATTCTCGGACAGTGCTTTTGTTACCACCTTTTTCATCCATAGTGAAATATTAAAACTTCAAACGCGATGGCCCTCTGCATTTCACTCGAGGAATGTAACCTATATTCAACGTCATTTATTTAGGGATCATATTCCATGCCCCCTCATCAACATACACACGCACGCACATAATCTCAACGACAAAGCTGTGCTTTTTCTCCAATGTGCCCCCTGGATCCAGAAATGTAGCATACATGGCAGCTATCCTACATATGCAATGACATAGTTAAAAGATGACTTCTCTCTCTCTCTCTCTCTCTCTCTCTCTCTCTCTCTCTCTCTCTCTCTCTCTTCCTTGCATAATCAGTTAAATACCTGCGCATTAGACAGCACAAAACAAAGTCCTTTCAAAGGAATAGAATAGCTCAAAAATCGTCGTGGCGAGAGTTTTCTCGCTGTCTTTTGTAATATTTCGACATACTGGAAGAAAATCGAAGTTCAGATGAAAGAGGCTTTCATGTGTAAACAGACACGTTGGCCGTTCCAGCTGAGGATCTATAAGGTTTTTAGGAATGCTAGGGCATGATGGAGTTTACCACCTCCGTTTCATCCCTGAGGTATACAATCCAACCAGCGAATACAGAGACTAACACATCTATCACTAGACTGTGTAAATGCATATCAGTGAAGTCTAATAAATGCTTCTGCAACTGGAACACAGTTGGAAGTTCTTCCTAAACTGCAAGCGCATTTGCGAATGCAATGCAAATCACAGCATCTCCAACTTTCGGCAAACTATGACGTTAACCCCAGTCAACTTTTACTGTGCACAATGGAAAATCAAGCAACAGTATAAACTTCAAAAATCTACAAAGTATGAAATTCCACCTCATCTAAAAAGTGGCAAAGACTTCAGAATGTAAAGAAACATTTCTGCACCGCTTCAAACTCGAGCAAAAACAAATTCTTTTCTCACTTTGTGGAGTCAAATGAACTTGTAAACAACTTAAAACATTTTTAAAAGTTTATCGTGGACAAACAACTGCTTTAGGAAAGATAAATTGTTTGCATCAAACCATTGCGCGATGTATAAATCTATAATCAATAACCTAACTGATTCTATGATCTACGAAGCGAAGTTTTCCTTTTCCTTCTTGCTGGCCAACTAACCCAGACTCCAGGCGTCACTCGCGCTACACAAAAGTCTCAAAGCTTTGAGCAGTAAATAAATAAAATGCGTGCTCTCCACGGAAAGGTAACATAAGAATCACTTCAGAACAAACATAGAAGTGACACTTACCTTTCTGCAATAAAATTATCTTCACAAACTCCAGAGCCCCACTTTTTAGCAGATATAAGTTAGGCAATCCGCAGTCTGTCTGCCCACCGCAGCGCAATCAGGGGGAGATTCCGCCATGTCAATTATGTCTCAACACACATGTGAGCGAGGTTCCAACCCACTTTTACCGTATTATACGATGTAATTTATCGAGAATCGACACATTCAATGTTACAGTATAACCACTGTGAAATTATTTGTACTTGGCAGGCCTGTCACCTTTTAACGCTATCCTATGTTCTTGTGTTATTTTTTCCTCACAGGAGTCTATCGCCTATAGCAGGCTAAAGCCTACCTGAAGAGAATGTCTTGGATGAACATACTGACAAGTAGGCTATAGGGTATATTTTGAATAAGTAGGCTTATGCCGTACATTTACTTTTTTTCAATGAAATATTAATGTGGAAAAAAAGACGACAGTAGGTCCATTAATCTTCTGCTGTTCACTTTATTCACATGCAGACATTTTATCCACATGCAGGTCTTTTTTGTATCTCAAACGTCGTGTAAACTTGATGCATTTTTTAAATGTATAACCCAGTGCCCCTTGTCCTAAATCTCATCGTAGCAGTAGAATAAACTAATGGCCAATTGTTGTTTCTACTGCCCCCAGCAGGACAGTCTGTAATTCTGGCATAGTTCACTTTTGAGGGTGAGACTGGACACTGTGGCTGCTGATAAATCTCATGCTCTTGGATTGGCTGGATATTATTATCTAGATCAAAATAATTTGTATGTAATAGGCTCACAATATGAGTATATTTCAATAAATAGAATCTTTATTTTGCACTACATTTTTACTTCAATATAACTGATCAGTTTATAATGTGCATAGGCCTACTGTGTGTATAGGCCTATAAAAAACAGTGTATTTCAAATATGTCTGTGGTCCGATGAAGGATTAGGCCCCTTGCAGTAGGCTATTCTAGTGGAAAGATTAATCTCACTCTCATTACACTCTACTTGACATGTGCAAGACTTTAACATTTTTTTGCACCAGCTGCTCTTCAAAGGAGAGAAGAAAGTGACTTCACGCTCTTGTCATGAGCGTTCAGTGAGTCATTATGACAAGGAAAAATATTTCCCTTTCATTACATAACAAGATCTAGGTTCTATTGTGGACATTTTTGACTGTCTGGACAAGAGATCGGTCTTGTGCTGGGCCACATATACACACGCATTTTTCCTGGACTGTTGCCTGGAGCTCACTGTTCTGAACCCTAATTTGATTTGACTCTGGAAAAAGTACACTCTTTTAATTGTCAGGAGCGTCAGATTACACTCCATACTTATCTAGGACCATTCATTCCAACTGGCCCTCAACTGGCATCAACACCATCAGTGCTGAGTCCTGACTATACATCATCTGACAACATCAAATACATTAGGCCTACTTTGTGGTTCACCTTGTCTGAATGTAATGTATGCTTCAAAAATATAAAGG
This sequence comes from Sardinella longiceps, assembly GCA_027497455.2. Lineage (NCBI taxonomy): Eukaryota > Metazoa > Chordata > Actinopteri > Clupeiformes > Clupeidae > Sardinella > Sardinella longiceps. The sequence goes on along the minus strand of JAODXP020000034.1, from coordinate 12,198,568 downwards.
TTGCATGTGGTAATACTGAATAGGAATATGCCACTGATTCCACTGACATGCTAACCTGAAGCTAAAACACTATCATCTGACTGAGACAATGGCTGGATGAACTGAAGAAAGATAAAAACAAAATTTTTGTACAGCACATTGAAATTCCTTTGTGTAGGAAATGCGCTATATTTGCCTTTGCTTTGCCTCAATTGTTTAACTCTACAGGAGGTGAGTTAGTAGAAATAAATGAATTGGCCTAAAAGGCGACCTATTTCTTTAAGGAGTGGTTATGAAAAGTGAACACACACACACACACACACACACACACACACACACACAAATGCACAAAGATCAGCTTTACTTTATGTCATCTTGTTGGTATGGGATCTCCCTAAACTCCTCCTGAGGTTATACATGCACTTGAACAAGTAATGAACAAGTAATGACATGCCATTCATCTTTCTCTCTCTCCCTCTCTCTCTCCCGTGCTCTGCCTCTAGTAAAAGTTCTTACATGTAAATTGACAGAAAAGACTGACTGACAGACTTGTGTGTGTATAGTAAGTGTGTGCATGTGGGTGTTGTTGTGTGTGTGTTCATGTATTCACTGTCATACTTTCACCTCATGGTGTAGCGGTAGTCCATTAACTTTGGCTCATCATCACTCTCTTTGCTCTGTCCTGGTGCACAGAGGCCTGTGCTAAGGAGAAATGTGTAGAAAAGTGTGTGTGTGTGTGTGTGTGTGTGTGTGTGTGTGTGTGTGTGTGTGTGTGTGTGTGTGTGTGTGTGTGTGTGTGTGTGTGTGTGTGCATGTTGTACCCCTATCGGTCTGAATATGCTCCTGGATGATGTTATGGATGAAGAAAGCTATATACTACATGCAAAACAGGACACATGTAAAATTATGACCATATTGAAACCAGACTCATTATTCTGCTGTCTTGGGGGAGCTTAGAACCTTTAGCACGTAAGTGACATTTCACTTTAACTATAGAGCCAGTGACAGTTCGTTCGCCAGGGTCTCGAACTCGTCACCGCAAGCTGCAAATTTCGCTGGGAGTGGAACGCCTAACCAACTGAGGTAAGTCCGAGCTTCTAACTCAGCGTGTTAGAACGCCCATGGATTGGGCGATGAGGTTTACACACTACCACCGAGCTACCGCGCTAGCTGGCCTCCGTTACATATACAAGAGAGCCAAAAACATTTGCCAGCAGAATGTTGATATGTTCGTGCAGACCGGAGAAGACCGCTTAAGTTGTAGCTTCCAGGGGGATATTGCTAGATAGTAAGTAGCTAACTGTACAATTGCTGTGTGCAGATGTCGGTCTATTGTCTTGTCAGTATCCTTAATCTTTTTTTGGATGAGGTAAAAGATTTCGGTTCTGATTTTTTGGATTTTGGACAAACATAGTCTTCAATTTGTCTTCCTTCAAACCTGCTGACGCAGGGAAACAACGATAGCAATTAGCTGCACCTGCAAATTATGAGTGCAAAAGTGCGAATGATATGACTCTTTTGAGTTTCCATGTTCCAAGATGGAGGCTTTATATGGAGAGTCTACCCCAGTTAATGTGCATGCAAATGCGAAATTTCAAGACAATAGGGACAATAGGGAATTAATAGTGGTGGTTAATATTAATGAAAAACGACAAGCTTGGCAACAGGTAAAACAGATTTTGATATTGAACAATGAGAATGTTACACATTGTCCCTTTAAGTATGTATACTGTTAGCCTGGCAAATTTGCCATCCCCTTGGTCTACGCTTGGAGTATGTAGCTTAAGACTTTTTAGCGGAAGTACGTAGGCAGGCAACGCCAGGCTAGTATACTGTGGTTAAGCCAGTATAAAGAGAGCAAAAACAATCACCAAGAACCTTCAATTGATATATAAAATTTCAATTTTTGATCAAAATGTCACTTCCACCCATATTGATGAGTGTAAACAGAGACATCTCTGGCCCTTTTACACTCAATTGGTGAGATTTTGTCGTCAGTGAAGGAATCAACAAATATGAAATGACATTTCCAGGTCTCAGCTCCGGATCTTGGCTTTTGTATTTTCCATTTAATTTTGACATGTACACACAGAGTTAGACTGCAACATGTGTTTGCATTCAAGCTCTGAGCCAGAAACAGTGATCCCTTGGTGTCTGTTGGACAGAGATGGATGGAAAAGAACACTAAATCATGACACACACACATTTCTGTGTATATTGATTCGATGAAATACAACTTTTTTTTTTTTTTTTTACTTTGGAGAAAGACATTGGGAGACAGACATTGAAGAACCCCTCACTCAGGACATGTATCCTTTCATGTGAAAATCTGGAGCTTACTGTCTTGATTGAAGTCTTAGTGGAAAAAAAAAATCTCACCGGCATTTTGTTCTGGAAAGTTCTTTGGAGTTAACACACAAGGAAACCAAATCAGAGGCTACTCAGGGTGGGGGGTGAGAGAGAACGGAGGTTTACTCTTCTGTGGATCGGACACACTGGCGTGTGTTTGAGCCGTTGCCCAGAGTTCTGAAATCGCTTTGAAATGGGTGTTTTGTTATTGTATTTTCTCCCCAGCGTACGTCTCACAGCGTCACATTATGGGAAATAGCCTGTTGCTTTGAGCGTGATAAGACACATTTGCTATACTTCATATCTCATCATCTCCCCCTGCTGCCAAACAGCCTTGTGTTCCTATAATTCAACTTTCTTAGAACAGGGGAAATGTTGAGCTCATCTTTGCGCTTTGGTCCAAGTTTGTGAGATGATATCTCACCCTCCAGCCCTTCTCATCAAAGAATTTTATTTGGGGCGAGGGGGAATTCCATGTGTATTGGAGAATTAAATTGTATAATTTCAACCTTTTGATATTTTAATTGGAGATCAAGTGCAAAAGATTCTTGTCAATCTAATGTGAGAAAATGGGCCCCAAACTGTGCCAGGCACGGCCTGGCTAGCAGCCATGCCTCGATCTCTGTGAAAACAATGATGGGAAGGAGGGGTGACAACAGGCATGCATTCTTCAAATGTTTAACAGCCAAACTTTATCCCTTAACATCACAAAACAAAAGCCCATTTTAACCGTAAAATGTCTGCTGCTATTGTGAGACATGGTATTTGTGAACAGTGTGATATGCACCACATTTTAACATGTACAACTCAACGGACACACACACGCACGCGCACACACACACACACACACACACACTAACCAACAGGTTAACTCACATTAACTTGCCCAGTGCGTAGCACTCGGCGGGTGAGGATGACAATAATGAAGAGTGACAGGGTGAAAAGAGCCAGACTGGAGAGCAGGTCTGTTGTGTTCAGGACCAGGTGGTACCACTCCATGTGTTCCGGGTCCAGACACAGGCCTGGGAAGGCTAGGTAGGGGAAGGGCAACTGGACTGCATGGGCCAGGTAAGCAGTGCCTACTGACCCCTGGAAAGAGTAGTAGCAGTAAGGCCCCAGTACGATGGACGCCACCGCAATGGCGAACTGCAGGGGAGCAGTAAGACTGCATAGAATGCTGAAGATGTAGCTCAACTCCCACTAGAGAAGGAAAAAAGAAAACACTTCATCAAAAAAAAAAGGTCTAAAAATGACCAAGAACATTTAGATTTGTCCAACTCTGCTGGGGTGATATTTTCATCTCAAAATCACATGTCAGCTCTTTCAACCTCTCAGCAATTATGGCTAAGTGCTATCAACTACTTTGGCACTGTAATTATTTTCTTATACAGCCGGACTGTCATATTGCACAATGTTTTGACGAGCAGAGGAGTCGTATTTATTCAATTTGTGATTTACGTAAGCGGACAGCCTGTGCTGTGCTGATGATGTGTGCCGTCCCATTGCGTGTCTGGATATGGGTTGAATCAGACCCAGCTAGGTTGGACTGCCTCCAGTTCCCTTGCAGCCTATTATTCTATTGTGGGGATTTGTTTCTGTGGGTGAAAGAAAATTATTCCTGGGCAGTATTTATAGACAACCATGACCGGCCAGCAAGCGTAAGGGCAATTTCTTCTGTTTCTTTTTCTGTGCCTTTCCTCCTCATTTCTTTCGCTGGCTGAGACAGTATTGTTTGGAAACAAGCTAAACTTAGCCAAAGGCTAAACTTAGCCACTGACACACATAGTTGATATCCTTCAGAAAATATTTGACATTAAGACATGGAAAAAGGTGTTGGAGCCATTCGTGGAACTGTTACACAATGATACGGTTTAAAAATGATTATAAAATATTTATCTGAACTTATAAATGTTAAGAGGAATAGATATGAATTTTCCTTTTCTTAAAAAATGCAAAAAATTCTGGAAATGGTTTTAGTTTTCCTGTCTGACACAGCCATTGCCTTCAAGGTAATATGAATACCTTCAGGTAAGCCAAGACAACTCTGAGACACACTCCAAATACTCATATTTACCAGTGATTTCCGTGTCTGGTCTCTGCATGCCATCATTGTACATGATCCAGCCACTATTGCCTGTAAAAGGTTTTGGATATTCTTCATTATCGAGTTGTCACATAGTAAACAACTATTGGCTATTATAGCAAGGATCAGATCACTTGTGCTTGCTGTCTTGCAAACCAGTAAATAATTGCTTAATACCCACCAAAACTCCAACCCAAATTGGGGCAGCAATCTTGGTGCTCCATCCAAGATACCAAGGCTTGTACGTGCCCACTGGAAAGAAGGCTAGTATGCCTGACAGCACACTGGTAATGCCGAAGCCTAGCTGGCATCCACTCACTTGGCAAACTGCATTCACCATGGTAGACACATGGCCCTTGTACTCCGACTGTGACACGGATGTTTGCCATCGGCAATAAAAGTTGCTGCTTATAAAGACACTCCAGAGCAACCGTTGTCACTACACATGCACTAGCACACAGAAACACATACTGCAATAATGTGCACACACACACACACACACAAGTCTGCTTCCTCCCAGTGACATAGCTGACTCTTCTATAACTCCTTTGCCTAACCCAAGTTGTATTTGACAATGAGATGACAGTGGGGCAGTGGTTGCCCTGATGCCACTACAGTAATGCCATTCATTTAGTCATCTATTCCCAACAGCCTTTTTACTGTCATTTCATGATTATTAATCATGGCATGCCAGAACAGTGAAACTCTTCAAAGGGGCTTTTCTAAAAGAGAAATCCTATGTGAATTACTCAATAGCCATGTTGTTCCAGGTACCTGAATGTGGTCATTAAGAAAAAGAACTCAAAAATGTGATGCTACATACTGTAGACCGAATAACAAACCCATTAGCCTAGATGGCTACACTCTGCAAATGTCTCATGCCAGATGTGCAGCTAGTTGTAGTGAGCCACAAACAGTATAAACAGTTCAGCTGATCTGAAATGGTAGATCTCACAGAGTTAACACCCAGTCTTTCTGATAAGACTTAATTGACTGTAGACGGAGAAGCATAACTATTGCCTAATCATAAAATGATTTGCCCAGTATATTCCATTGGCCCAGGCAAGACTAAAACAGGAATAGAAGTCATTATGAGATGTACTGTTACATTTGTAAAAGTAAGTAAGTAATAACTGAAAGAAAATATTTTATAGTCCATTAAAAATCTACAATCAGGTGTAGATTAATATGTGCTGGCTACTGATAGATTATCTTCCTTCCTTCCTTATCTTCCTGTGCTTTGGTTTACTGCTATTCATTTACTGCCATTTCCCTTCATTACACCTGATGCTATTTTCTGATTCTATTCGTGTGGTTTCTTAGGTGGGCTAAGTCTGTGAACGAAGACTGAATGAGGTGAGTCTCTTTTTTTTGTTGTTGCCCTTAATACTTAATACTTTTTTTTAAATACTTTGTTGAATCCACATTTTAAAGCATTTGATTGTATTGTCGTGTAGTGTAACAATCATAAACTTTTCAACATAGTACATGCTTACCAGCAAATAGTTCTATAACTGTTGCAACTTCATTTTAATGATTATTCTACTGCATTGATTATAACCTTACTGTCTATCCACTGTGTGGTTCACTTACATGTAATCAATATTTTTCCACGCTTTATCTTGTGAATAACTATATTGTAAACATTTGTAGTGTTACATAGATAGTGAAGATGAGGCAGTAGTGGGTGGAAGAGACAGATGGGGCAGAGGTGTAGAGGTCTGGGTCACTGTGAGGCACTTGGCTCCATTCCCTTTTTTACAACAATAGGCCTAACTGTGATAGAAGTCTGTAATTTTAACTACAGAACTCTCCCAGATTTTTGCAAATAACACCAATGTCCTAAATTCTCAAAATGCACATGGATTTGCATGGGAAATATCACACTACATAAAGTATTTCATTACAAAATAAAAGTAACTTGTAATTGCACCTCATAAGGAGTTACCTTGCAGAGTGTGCATCGCTAGAACTGTTTTTAAACAGGCAACATCCACATACAATTCTTTCAAGCCTTTGAGGCGGGCCGCATGAAAAGGGCCGCATCCATCCCCCAGGCCTTATATTATGTTTGACACCCCTGAATTAAATGGAAAAAACCAGCAATGGTTACATCATCATTCATTCCTATGTGTTGATTTATATTTTACTTCTACATTCCTAGTTGGCCTTTGGCCCCAAAAAAGTAGCGTAGCAACACCAATGTGCCGAAATCACATCCTCTTCTTCTCCCCAGGTGAAGGCATATGCTTTCGCTTAACTTTGAAGTGAACAAAACTTCTTAGTTTCTTACATATCTTTATTTAATTTTTTAATTTAATAATTTCAAAAGGGGAAAAAAAACAAATGAAGGAACAAAATAGGGAAGGACAGCGATAAGGTAGGGAGGCAAGAATGGAAAGAAAGAAAGAAAGAAAGAAAGTCATGCTAATACAAGAACTATTTCAATAAAGCACTTCAGGGTAGGCAGCTACTCCTCACTTCTCATCATATGCAAGCAAGGCATACAAAGAGATGAAGGAAAAGTGGAAAAGACATAAAAAAAATAAAACAAAAAAAGAGAAAAGGATTACACTCAGAATAGTTTGATTAAAACAGATTCCATAGCTGCAAAGTTTTTTTTATACAGAGGGTGCCATTTTGCATAGACTACTGAACTTGACCATGTGTTCAAACTTAATTTTTTTCTTTCAAGTTTTAATTTTGGCAGTGTTTTTGTTCTTCTAATTAGCCTGATTGATACAGCAGTTTTTTATTGCTTAGATAGAGATCTGCAGACTAGAAAGGAGGGCTAAAAAGACATTGCTAAGATAAGATAAAATCATATCCAGTTGATTGTCACCTTATAATGGATTTATACAAAATTCCCTCAAAAATAAAATAACAAATTACACCCAAATCCAGCTTACTGCACATAATATAACACTGGCAATCACAGACATATCATAATTTAAAATTACTTTGCCACTCAGTGGCAGAGTTGATCACATGGGAAAATCAAACAAATAAAATAAAATATAGAATGGACATTTACAGAGGCTATATAAAATAAAAGTCCTATTATAGGGTCAAAAAAATAATTCAGCTACAGTACACAGGCAGTTAGCTGTCACACATGACAATGGCTTGCAAAACTATGCACTTTGCATATATAAATATATTACACTAATTACAGAAACACACAAGTGTACACACACACACACACACACCCACACACACACACACACACACACAAAGACACACATTGAAACTGTCCAGTGGGAGCTGTACTGAGAGAGCATGCCGGCTGTCTTTGAGAGTGGAGCAGGTACTGTAGAACCCCACTGGCCATCTCCAGACGTGCATCAGAGATAGAGAGCAGTGGACAGAGGGTGGAGTGGAACCTTCTAGTAATCGCAGGGGACAGATCCATCAGATCACGTTAGCAGCCTAAGTGCCAAGATGCCTGGGCGTCATTCTCTGGCATAAGATCTTGGACACTATCAGAACTGGAGTGTTGAAATAATGGCGATCCAGTATTTTGACTAGGGAAAGAAACAAAGGACCGCTGCTAGATCATGAACAATTGTGATTACCGAATTGAAACTACATCATTAATACAGGATCATGAGACACTGACAATGCCAGAACCATCAGTGGATCACAGACACACACTCCTTCATCCTTGTCTATGCATGACCTTGCTTAAAATGTCATGTGATGATTGTGTAATGTGTGAGCGATCATAAAAATAAATGAAAGAATAATAAAAAAAAAAACAGCCTGAAATTGCAATTTCTGAGAGAATCCCTGTCATATTATATAAATGTTTATCTAGCTAGACATTTTTGAACATAAACACATTTAACATTGCAGCGTAAGTCCTCTGAGCCCCCTTGTCTACATGGCCAGCCATATTCATATTTTAACAAAAATTCTTGGCTGAACATGAGATTCTTGTTGACAGCAATATTAACTTAGCATAGGCTTTAACTCAACATAGCTGAATGAGTTAGAAATAGTAAATATTTGTTCAAGATCTAGTCTAAGCCCCCCGAAGACTACATCCAGTATGAAATTGAATGTTAGATACAAATACACTGTTCCATGTGGAAATGTTTAGCAGAGCTTAGGCCTTGTGTTCTTCACAGGCCCTCTCCCATACACTGTAAATCACAACAACTCGGACTACTGCTGTTTCCCAATAGGAAATACAATCCATGTCCTGTTTTCCGTGCAGTATGAAGTTTGACCACAGGGAGGCGCTGTGCCTCATGAACAAATGATACTGTAGGTGTCCCAACATTACATTGAAACAAAAAGGACCAGTTTCTGAGTGCCATCACAGTCTTTCAGTATAGCGCATAGCTACACAGTCTGAAGCCAAACACTGAAAAGGCTCATAAGAGTTCATGAAAGTTTTTTTTTTTTTTTTTTTTAGACTAATAAGAGTCAGGCTTCCTTGCAGCAACAATGGGCTCAAGACAAAGCACAGAAGAGTTGATCCACCTTTGTCTCTCCCTCTCTCTCTTTCTCTGTGACAGGTGGCAGCTGAAGTCCTCGTACTTCAAAGTCCAGTTAATAGTCATTTCCTCACCAAACGGGTCTTGAAATGGCATCGGCTGGCAGTTTGGAGTTTGGGACGTGGGGTTGACGAGGGGGTGGGCTCAGAAAAAGACCATTTCACCAGAGAAGTGGAAAATGAGATTCACCCTACATGTTAAGACATATTGCACATAACAGAAAGCCTTTTGGTTTACAAATGAGCTCCACTGACCACCCCCCCATACACATTCACATAGATATAACTTCTCTCACATTCACAAACACAAACATAAACACACACACGCACACACACACACATACACACACACACACACACACACACACACGCACACACACAGACTCAATGCTGTACATACACATATACACAAAACGTTCGTTGTGGTTTAAATGCAGAAAAAAGGCAGTATTCCCTTTCCGTAGTGGAGAGGGTACAGGCTGATAAGTTTCCTCTCCCCTGTCTTTCTCCGTGGATCTACAAAAGATCTAGAATCTTCTTTGTTCTCCTGCAGCTGGGAACAGGCCACAAACGCCCCAGAGCTTATGCTGAGAGGTCTGTAATGACAAGTTTGTCCATTTTATTCCCAATCTCTGAAGGGACAGTGAGCTCATCAGATTCGTAGTCATCTTCAAAAGACCTGGAGGAAAGATGACATTTATTATACAATTATTTCATCACCTTTATCAGTCACACTGTTTCTTTGGCAGTGCTGGCTTCTTTGGTGGAACTGGATATTACATGTAACTGGGCGACTTGCACTAGATCTGTAGAGTCAGAAAGGTGGTTAGGGCGGTTCTAACTCACCCCTCTTGGAGCTGCTCATTGGCTGTCTCCTCTGCCACTAGGATCTCGTACTCCTCAGCAGCGTACTTGTCCCAGTCAGACGGCTCAGGACTGTCACTCTCCAGGTCCTGAGATGCACAACACAGACACAGTCACACAAAATGCTCTTGAGACATTCAAGAATCTCACATTGTCTGATAGAGGCAAGATGTAACAAATCATCTCCGTGATTAAGATCAGACACAAATGTCAGAGACTGAATGAATGAATGATCAACTAGAGGCATGTATTGTACAGGTATGTATGAATGAATAACCGAGTGAATGAATGAATGATATTAGAGCGTGAATATTTGCTATAACAAACCTTTTGCACTGCAAATGGATCTCTCTGCTCATGGTCGAGATACTTCTCAAGGTTGAAGAAGGTGTCAAAGAATATATGTGCCATCCTGCAGCGCTTGAGGTCACGTAATGTTATTTTACCTATATACAAAAACATACACAAATTTTAAGCAAAAGAGCAATACAACTATGAGACAGAATATGTTTGAAAGTAAGAGGCATACAGAGAGACAGACAAGAAGACAGACAGAAGGCCAACCTTGGCACTCTGGCTTGACGAGGTCCAGCATCTGGCACAGGAGGTCGTGGAAGGGGAGGGGCTCGATGCCCATGCCCTCCATGCGCTCACACTGCTCTTCGTAGAAGTACTCCAGCTCGTACATAGAGAGCACGCCGTCTCCGTCCAAGTCCATGCAACGGAACCAGTACTCCACACTGAGCCCAGCACACAGACACACACACACAGACACACACACACACACAGTGAGGGAGTTGCAAGGCAGCATACAGTACGTTTCATCATGTCATGTAACCACTTTGTGTTACACTGTTAATCTTGTTTTTGATAAGTGAAGTTTCTCTATGGTAATCAGTTAGATACCCCTTACGCATACTGTAGACCACTTTTGTAGCTCTGTAGAACAATTTACTTGTCTGTCATTAAAAACACTCATTTGAGGAGACAGTGAGGAGTGGAGAGCATTATCATTTGATACTTAGAGAAACTAATACCTTACCTGGTTGCATTTTTCTTGTCTTCCTCTGAGATGAGGAACCAGACAAACTCGGCGTAGCTCATGCGCCCTTCCCTCTGCACTGAGTTCCCTCTGCAGAGACAGACAGGCAGCACAGATAGTCAAAGATGAGGAAAACACACCACTAAAACACACTTCCCAAAAACACACAACACATGGGGGCTCAGAGAGTCATGTGTTTTATCTCCTGAGTCCAAACACTGTCAAACATACAGTGATCTCTGATTTCTCACAGCATGGGTGGTCTGCTGGTCTCTTACCTTGTAACTGCTCCAGAGAAGAGCCGCTCAATGATTCTATTTGATGAGGCTGAGGGAGAGATGACGAACATTTGGGCATGTTGTTAGAGAAGCCAAATACAGCTGTGTGTACATACATTATTCTCAAAGCTCCTTAGCAAAGCCATAGCCTTAAAGATCCCAGTCTGAGGAAAAAAAAAAAAAAAAAAAAACCAAGGCCCTCTCTCCACTTACCATGATCATTGTATCTGGCCAAGTCCTTGGGATCAATGAAGAGGTCGTGGTCAGTGTCCAGCTCCCAGAATTTACAGTAGATGACATAAAAGTGTTCATAGGAGAAGTAGTCTGTGATCTGGTTTATATCGTCCTCCTCCTCCAGAAGGGCAAGAGTCTAACAGCAAAGACAGTGAACAAAAACAGACACTTTTGAACTTTCTCACCTCTAGGATGACAAACAGAACCACATTCTCCCGTCATCCCCCCACCCCCACTCCCTTCTAATATCGTTACAGTTGATCATCGTGAATAGAACCACAACACTGATTTATTATTGAAGCCACTATGGGCCCTTCCAGAAACATGGATGCATGTGTTAATATATAGAATGTATAATATATGGAGATGGTGGAGAGGCCAGGGCCAAGGCTGATCATAACTCACCTGCAGGAAGTTACTCCTTCTCAGCTCTGTCATGGTGATGCGTCCCTTCCAGGAGCGGTTTACAGTGTAGAATATCCGCTGAATCACCTGGTACACAAACACACACACAAACACACACACACACACACACACACACACACACACACACACACACACACACACACACACACACACAAAAGAAGGCAAGTAGGTTAGAAACAACGTCCAGATGCAGAAAGTCAAGTCAAGGCTTCTTTCTTTAATTCCCTGTCAGGTCTGTTCATAGCCTCAAGGATCACCTTCATCTGCCCTACTTTAGGTAAGACAAGGAGTGGCTATACAGTTAAACTAACCAACTTTTAGTAATGTGATGTATTGTGGTGCAAAAGTGATGTAAAACTTCTTTCACACTGAGCAGACAAGGTCAGGCAGAAGAGCTCTGAAGGCTGAAGTGGGCCTTAGTGTCTATGAGTGCACCTGACCAATCTTGTGTAACTCGCTCAGTTTCCATGAGGCTGATGTGAACTCAATTGGGTAGACCAGCTGATGATGACAATAGCCCCCCAATGGTCCCCCAAGGCAAAGCCCCAACCCAAACACAGGGTATAGTTTCACAAAGCCAGCACAGATTAGCCTGTGCTTCCTGGTAAACCTTTACTTCGGCTAACCCCCCCTCCCCACCCCACCCCCCTCCCAGAACGGCCCTCAGGGGTGTAAGTGATGCCGTGGGGAGAGGAAGCGTCTAAATAAGGGCGTGCAGAGGGCCCGGAGGGCAGTGGCTGCTACGCCGGTATCAGTGTTTCCGTGATGTCAGGGCAAGCTGACGCCATCCCCCTTTCAGCACGGCCAATGCTATTCTCCTCCTCCCCAAACCCCCCCCCCAACCCCTTGCTCTCCTTCCCTGACACATGTTGCAGCTGCCCATGCCGAGACAGGCAGACAGACAGACAGGCAAGCAGAGAGAGGAAGACAGACAGAAAAAGACAGACAGGCAAGAATGAGCCTGTTCAAGTGTGAGTTTATCGACTACATGCCCAGATCAGACTCTGCTCGCCTGCCTTCCCAAATGCAGCTACAGATATTTAGATACTTAGATATTTAACCCAAAGGCTCAAGTATACAGCAATGCCAAAGCTGGCAGAGCTTGAACTGAATAACTGATACACAAACTGCAAAAGGTTCACGCAAGGTGATGGTGTCTGCAGGTTAGAAGTTAGAAAGTAGAAAAACAATGTTGATAATCAGTTTCGTATACTTCTTTAGGGCAAGTGTTCCCATAAAGAATGTTCCCATAAATTTGTTTCTCATAAATTTTACAAAAATATGCAAAATCACAACTGCATTTCAGACTATTTCTATGCAGAATTGTTACATATTTATTTCAACTACAATAACTGTCATGAAATAAGATATATTTTTTGCTCTTGACAGAAGACCTCCCCCCTGTTTGTGAGCGCTCTCATGCACTGTCAGCTTGCTAAACATTACTCTTGGTTATGTGGACATATAGAACAACTGCTGCCAAACACATTTTGTCTGTACACCTTGCCTATACACAGTGTTCAAGTCAAGTAGAGTAGAGTACTGGGATGCAAGTGACTGGGGTTAAATGAAATACAGTCACTGCCATAGGAATGTCACCAGCATCCAGGGGAATTTATTAAGCTGTTTGTAAAAGGACTCACACTCAAGAGTTCTGCAGCTGCTTTGACAGGAAAACAGGATAGCTCTTATGTAAAGCATGAGGTTTGACACTTACTGTTGTGATGTACCGTGAATGGAATTCAGGTGCATCTTTCAAGAAGGTCAACCCTGGATGAGTGTCGACTATATCCTGACAAGGCAAATCAAATGACAGAAGAAATGTTCAGGGCTGTGTTCATATAACGTTGAGTAGACACAAACATGTAAAAGCATGAATACAAAATGAGAATAAAAATGGCTAAAGAAAATTGCAGGAGAAAAATCACGGTCTGTTATTAGTGCTACCTCCTTCTTATATTTGGTATGTTCTACATTGTATCAATACAAACAGACAACTCCACAGAAAGCCATAGAGGGTCTTACTTGTAATAATGGGATGAAGTCTTCCTGCTCCAGGTAGGTGAAGCCTGGTTTGGCTAACATGTTGATAAACCTTGATGCATCATCGTGGTAATTGTGCAGCAACCTGTGGATGAGGCAGATATACACACAAACGCTCATCATCTGAGACACAGCAATTATAAGCCCTGCTTGTGCATGATAGTGCATTTATACTGTATGTAAAGTCAAATCACTTTTATTTATATAGCACATTTTTTACAACATAGTTGATCCAAAGTGCTTTTAAAAACATAAACAATAAACAAATAATAATAAACAAATAATAATAATAATAATAATAATAATAATAATATGCAAATGACCAAATAAAACAAAAATATGTGTCTGCATACTACTGTATACACGCATGCGCATTGCTTACTTTCTCCATGTTGCAATGAAAGAGTGGACAGAGACAAAGCCAGTTCTCTCCCCGCCGGCAGCATTGAACATGGGAGCTTTCCAGTACAGAGGACAGCCACAGGCCTACAGGAAGCACAGGGGGAGTTGATCAGACATTTTACACACAGATAGACGAGGGGGGGGGGGGGGTAAACGGCAGACTCCAGGAGTCTGCAGGAAAAAACTGAAATAATAATGATGGTTATCATGTGTACTGTTCTAATAGACAGGGTCCATGGCACCTGCTGTGCACTTTTTATGGGAAGCTAATAGCATGCTATTTATTTTTCCCCAGTTGCCTGATGGTCCACAATGAAAGCAGTTTGCCATGTACAGTTACTGCATGAATAAGTTTTCCATTTCTAAAATGGTTCTAAAATATCATCGGAGAACTCCACTTGTGTGTAGACTTTTAAAAACATACAACGCCAAAGCAGACTATACTATTGCTATAGTATCAACGTTAGTATAACTACAGTAGGCCTTTAACTATAGTATTACTGAATTTGTTAGCATTTTATAATGATTGAATGTATTTATGGTAACTGATAGCATTTCATTGTGACTATAGATCTATATAGTGATATTTACTTTCACTTAGCATTAATGCTCTAGTCTCTTTTAGCACATTGGCTATCTGGTACCAACATCACTGTTCCATTGATACCTGGATGTGCCTCCACACGAAAAAGCTGGTGTGATTTCCTGCACACATACCTTAGCGATCTTGCCCATCTCATAAATGTCTGCTTTCTCCTCCTCGAACTCGGTGAAGGCACTCTCGATTTTGGCAATGGCCTCGTCATAGTTGGCAGAACAGTTGGGAAGGCCTTTGGGGAAATAGAAGCGTGGAATGTTTATGGAGATGGGAGGAGGGGGAGTGACCACCACGTTGTTGGCAGGGGGTGGCGTGAGGGGTGGCGGGGTTGGTGACGAAGGCGCCTGCGCTGGAGCTGGAGGGGGAGTTCCAGGTTTCTTCTCCGGTTTGCTATTCTGTACCTGGAGGTGAGAAAGAGAGACAAAGAAAGAGAGAAGAAGATGAAGCTTACTTTGTTGAAACTCCTCCAAATATTGACATCTTGTTGCACCATTATGGTAACAACCCAGCGGGACATTCTGCACCTACATTTTGAATCCATTCACTCATGTTCTGTCCTGCAAGGGCACTGCTATCAGGTCCAGGTCAATAAACCCATGCAAGTGTGCTGCAAGTGAGTGTAACCACTCTCTCTCCTGATAGAAATATACTACAACTTGGAAAGAGTGAGAGGAAATAGCAGAGAAATGCAACGCCTGGAGCCCCAGAGAGAGTCAGTAAGATTGCATTCAGTCTGGACTCTGGAAGAGGACAGGATTCTGTTTCAAAGATGCCAAAATGTTCAGCCAGGCCCCTTCTGAAGCATGACAGGACTGCTACACATGTCCATGTGCCATCAGGCATGCCGCAAACAGCTTCTCTTACTCAACCCGTAACCAAACCCAACATTTTTTGACCACCATGCAGAGGTGAAGATGGACCCTCCTGCTATCTACTAGGATCTAGTAAACCATAGTCAGATGCCAACAAAGCATTTTATTTAAAAAGATCATCATTCTCACCATTAAAAAACAGACAGGTTGAACTTGTGTGTCCACTACATCACTGTGAGAGCCATTGGGTCATTGAATCCCCCTCCATCCATCACCCCATCAATGAGGTTTGTGTGAATTTCACAAGACACCTCCTGGGGTGTGGAAACACAGGCTGCTGGGCTTAGCTGAGCTATCCTGTTCTCCCTCCCTGCACACCTCCCAAGAACGAGGCCGGGCTGGATTATCAGAATGGGCCACGCTAGCTATCCCGCTGACGTGATGACAAGGGCTCCTCAGCACAACATGAGAGAGAGAGAGAGCCCAGCTACCAACAGCACCCTTCCCTGAACCCCACTAAAAGCACCCCTAAAAATACTCCCTTCCCAAAACTATCACACGGACTCACATATACAATCCACCTACCCTAGGGGGTTCTGTCATGATTTGACGACATTCATGTGTCCGTGTGATCATCTCTCATCAATAGGATGACAGATTTGCAAAGTCACCCCAGTGGACCCCTTGTATTCATTTTCTTTTTTTCTTTCTTTGTTTTTTTAGCACCTTTTCTCTATTACCATTTGTCTGTTCCTCAAAGCCTTTCAATGAAGTGTCCACCACCAGGACATGAACATGGACTTGAACTTGAGAACCTCTGCGCTCACACACACACACACACACACACACACACACACACACACACACACACACACACACCACACAAACAAACAAAGCTATTCAATGACAGGGCAGCAAGTGAAAGCTGATTGCACTATAGGAATCCATGTCTCCTACATGTGTCCACAGAGAGAAAAACTCTTTCATGTCACATAACATGCTACACCACTTTTCTGTAATGTCCATTACTAAAATCTGTGTGTGTAGTGAATGAACACATCGTCAATATAGCAACTTACAAATGTTAAGTGTGTTTGCATGTCTCTATAACCATTCTGAGTTACAATCACACCCTCTTGCTGCATTACGTTTTGCCAGTGCCTGGTGACAAGCTGTACCCACTGCAATTCAAAGAGAGTCAACTCAAGCCCAGGGCACATTCATTCGCATGTACTTCTTTCCAACATACTGCAGAGTCTATGCACACTTGGCCCTGAAGGACTCAGGGCATGAGGAATCAAGCATGCATAAAAAGTCTCCAACAGCTGTGGCTTGCTTCTGCATACACCCACAATCCTCAACCCCCCCATCCCCACCCCCACAAAACCCCCGTCTTCCCCTAGGTCCTATATCCAGCATTCACTTTGACACCATGCTCCAGCACCACCCCCACCCCCACCCAACCTTCAAGCTCTATTATTAGGCTTGTTGGTATCTGCCCGCAAATAGCTTGTCTTCGCTGGCATGTGGGAGTTAGCGGCACTGCTGGACTCAAAGTGGCTTTGCCGGCTCGGGCTCACAACTTTCTTCTTTTCTTTTCTTTTTTTTTCTTTTTTTTTTTTTTTTTACTAACCTGTGCTGCTTGCTGGAAAGACTTGAGCCTCTTCTTGAAGCGTGACGGGAGCACAAAGTCACAGCCCCTCGCCAGGATGGCTAGCTCCCCTCTCAAGTCAGGGTCCCTCCTCAGTGAGGTCTCTTTTATCATCATGTTTAAGAGGACGGGGCCTCTTCACTCGTCCACGCTCAAGGGTATTTTTTTTTGTTTGTTTTGTTTTGCTCTTTTTTTTGCTTTGTTTGTTATGGAAAAATCACAAGAAAGACAGCAAAAAAGAGGCCCCAGTAGAGAGGCCTCTATAGTAAAGAGAGAGAGATGGGGCGGGGAGAAAAGAGGAAAAGCATGAACCCCTCAACTCCTACGTGTACGTTCCTCAGTGACTCGAAAGCCACTACTGAAAGCTCTGACCTCCTCTGGCGCCTTCAGTGGTCACTCAGCCTCTTTCTTTCTCTCTCTCTCTCTCTCTCTCTCTCTCTCTCTCTCTCTCTCTCTCTCTCTCTCTCTCTCTATTTCTCTCTCTCTCTCTCTCTCTCTCTCTCTCTCTTGCTCCCTCTGTCCCCTTGGTCCTTTGCGCTCATGCACACGTGCGGTCACACACCCGCCGACAAACACTCACGCTCACTAAACTCCACTTGTACGGAGGCTCTGTCCAGGAGAGCAAGCCGCAGGACTCGGTCAGAAAGGAGGACGACTTCCCGGCGTGCTGCCTGTGCGCGTAGTCCTCAGAGAGCTGGAGCATGGTGCCCGTTAGGGCCGGCCGCTTCAGCCACTTCAAAGGCCTCCCACACAAGGGTGGGGGGGAGGAGGTTCCAGGAAAGGAGAAAAAAACACACACACACACTCACACAGGCAGGCAGGTGCGCGCGTTCACTGTGCAGTGCACATAGATCGCACACACACACACGCAGACAAACGCACAAGGACACGCAGATGCAGGAGCATCAAATCCAGTCAGTTCTTCGGTCGCTCTGGTCGGATTTGCGCAGCTTAGTCTCTCAATTCCGAGGCGAGCACTGGCTCCCTGCTCGGCGAAACATGACCCACTCTAGGGTTCTGGGGTTGCGGAAGGGACGGGTCTCTGCCCTCTCGCTCTTCCTCTTTCTCTCTCGTTCGCTCTCTCTCTCTCTCTCTCTAAAGCTGTCCGAACCAACAGCCAAGTGTATGTGTGTTTGCATGTGTCTGTGTGTACTGGGGGAAGGAGGGGAGTGGGGCTGGGGGGGTTGGGGCAACGTGTCAAATGTCTTTGAGAATGTGTGTGTATATATACAGTAAAGTGCATTGTGGGAGAGGAAGTCTCCCCCTCCCCCAATCCTCACACACACACACACACACACACACACACACACACACTTCTGCAACCATTGGAAAAGCTAAAGTTAGACACCGCATATACACAGATGAAGAGCAAATTGCTGCCCATCAGGAGTTTGTTTACACACACTGCCAAGCTGCGAGGCCTGATATGGCACTTGGGAAGGTCTGCTACAGAAGAGAGTGGAGCCCACTGGGTCCATAAAGGACACTGGCTGTGGGTTAGCTGACTGGCTAGAGGCCCCCCAACACACTCACTGTCCAGTCAGTGGGGTTTTAATTAATATACCAGGAAAGGTATGGAAGATCCTTCCCAAACAACGTTTAAATATATGAACCCCTGACAGGTCAGGCTTCTAGTCTGTCAGGTTATGGCTGACACGTGCTTTGAACGCAACCCTCTTTCACAGAGGCTGGAGGGGTGGGGGGTTATGTATAGCATGTTGCCGTGCGTTTGGGGGCAAGGCTGTGGACACGATAGCGCTAATAACGATAACGCTCTTGTGGAACGGACACAGAAGGAATGTTGAATGATTGCCAGACATGATCTCTTTGTTCTTTTGGCTGCCCGCTCATTACAGAGTCTTTAAAAAACACAACAACGTCATCTGCATATAGTCTACAATTTCTGAATGGTATGGTAGGTGCAGTAGGGCAACTAAATAGGACAAGGTGGGTGGGTTGAGGTATTGTGGGAGGTGAGGTGAACCTCCGCTAGTCCTTGATCTTGAATGTAATGGCACTGATGTACAAACAAGGGCAGATGAGATCTCTTTTAAGAGGCATGGGAATTTAGATGAACGTCTTTACATGTAGGCTCCAGGGTGTATGACCTAAGTGTTAACTCACTAATGTCTTCGTGCTGCTGTATCGCCTATCAAGCAATACATTTGATGCGGCCAAATTTTTCCCCTTCTTGTCGGACCCGATGTCGAAGTGCAACTTGAAGACGAAACCAGATAAGAGTAGCGGCGGGCACCTGCTCCTTAAGAATGTTGGCAGAGAGCGAGCGAGCGAAGAGAGCAGTCTGATTGCAGGCACTGAGGACAGCTCACTCACTCACGGCGCCATGCAACCAAGAACCAGCAAGCCCAGACAAATCTTTGTGCCGGGTCTCTCCCACAAGCCTACTCAGCGGCTGCAGCGTGTAAACCACAGCTTTTCTTGTAAACTTTGATCATCAGTAATGTCATTGCAGGATACATGAGTGGCCAAAAAGTGCGTTCACACTGCCATCTAGTGTCAGGACACAGGCAGTGAAGGACTGAGGAGTCTTCCTAGATGTTGGTGAGAACTGGTCTGTATGGCATGCCATGCCAAAGTGAATACTTACCAGACTGCATAGCAACACAACGAGGGAGGGCTAAAATGTGTTTGAGGTGACAGGATGGAGGCGCAGCAGAATTTACGCTGAGCTGAGAGCCCAGGCATGGCCGAGTGAGCAAACAAGTGGTAAACTTCCTCACCCCAGTCTCAGAACCCCCCACCACCCCTTCTCCCCCCATCCCTGCCACACACACCCTCACACCCCCAATGCACACCCCCACACACGCCCTACCACTGCTGCCGTATAAATACCACCTGCCGGCTGCGGGCCTCCTGACATTTCAAATGCACATAGCAATCCCAGAATTCCCTGTCCTGTCTTGGGCAGCTGTTAGGAGAATATCAAACACATCAAGATACCAGAGTGGACAGGATGGGGCAGGGTAGGGTAGGGTAGGGCCGGTGCTCTCATGGTCTGTACTATGGAGCGCTGCTTTCCAATACTCTGGCCCTTTCTGCATTTCTTTGTTAAAATAACTATGCCATTTGATAAAATTAGTGTAAAATGCACCTATATTTTCCATGTCAGCAAACCTAATCACTTGCGAATCGTTTCACCTCATGCCACGTTCAATAAAATCAAAACCGTTTGTTATACCTGCTGCTTAATGTTTAAGGAAAATTTCTGCATTCAAAGTGCTGCATTCAAATGCAACAATGTATTTCACTTTTATACAAAGTTAGAAAAAGCGAGACACCAATGTCTGCAACATGTGTCCTGGGTGTACGACGAGGAACTGAATCCAGGGACAGACAGTAATTCTATTCCCATTCCACCCAGTTGAGAGTCAATATTGACAAGTAAGCTAACACGTTTTTATTTATGTTGGGGGGGATTTCAGGGGATTTCTGCAAGTCTCCCTGCGCTTCAGGTGTGCATATCTGCTGTGCTTGTCTATCAGGGACCAGGCTAGTCACCTGCCCAGTCCTGAGTGACCCAGCACACTCACACCGACACTGAGGAGCTTGTGCCGCCGCTCCCTTTAGCCATACAAAGTCATAACTGGCATAAATGATATAACATCTGTGACTGAATGAGATATAAATAGCTCAAGTTTCGCTATCCACACACACACACACCCCAACTCATTCTCAACATGAGAACTTGAAACCGAGTGATGACCTGTGTCACACTAGCTGTAGGGGACATCACAAATGGTAGTTAAAGATATCCCATAGTCCATACCAACACGATGTTGGTAACAACAGTTACCTGCATACACACACACACACACACACACACACACAAACAAACACAAAGTAACACACTCTGTAGCTGCCAGGGCTGTCTTTTAGCCAACGAGTTCCTACCAGGTCTTACTAAATGACGGAACATGCTAAGCATGACAGTGACTGTTTGAAGCAGAGTGGTGCATCACTTCTGGCCTTGCATATTTATAGACGAGTGGGACTGCATATCGAGGCTCACCTCCGAAGAATGTATCTGCATCTGAGAAATAGTCTAACCCTTGGCTGGGCCCATCTCCTACTCTCGAGGGAACAATGTCCCTCTGTGTGAGAGCATCCAGGAAGTGGCACTGTGTGGGAATTGTCACCCCCCCACCCCCATCCCCAAATTCCGTTACCTGATTCCAATCTTGATACCCATATGCTACCTGTCATTCGAACAGCTCCACCAATCACACATAAGGTCTCTCTTTGACTCATGCATGACCGTTTTGTGTCATCAACCATTTCCACAGAAGGGGCAAATTCACAGGATTAGACCACTTGGTAAAAAAAAAAAAATCATTATACTATTTATGCAGCTGGAGTGACTAGAAAAAAACACATTTAAATATTCAGGTATGAAGACTGCGTCTTTTTGTTCAGTACAACTGGGCATTCATGCAGAAACCTCAAGGCAAGACTCGGACAATGGCGACTAAGATGCAGCCAGATGGAGTTTGCTTGGTTTGTCTGCGGGCCAACAGACTACATACAACTGTGCGGCTGATATATAAAGTGCACAGCAACATGAACTGGCTGTCAAGGATACTAGAGATAGAACACAGCTTCTCCCCAAGTCTCAAAACAATACAATGAGGCTCTTGCAGCCTGAGGGTGAAAGAGACATTAAAAAGTGAATATTAAAAGTGAAGACAAGCAAGCTCATTGTGGAAGAGTCTAAATCTGAGCTTCAGTCTCACTGGGAATGAAACATTCAACAGCTGCTAAAGGGTGCTAAGCAGGACAGGCTGGTAATTGAGACGAGCCTCCACTGGTGTGAATCTAGCAATGATTTCGCATTGCTGTTGGATAGCAATAGCGCTAGGAGGGACAGCTAGCACTGAATGCAGGTGTGGGCAGCAGTCGAAGAGAAGGAATAAGCCCCTGGGACCACAGCACGGGACAGAGGTGAGTGAGTGCAAGAAGGGTTAGAGTGAAAGGTGGCCAGGGGGATCACCGAGATGACTTCATCAGAGCTGGAAGGATAAAGAGAATGCTGGCAACCTAGGCCTTATCGTCTTCCTCCTCCTCCTCCTCCTCCATCGTCTCTCTCTCTCTCTCTCTCTCTCTCTCTCTCTCTCTCTCTCTCTCTCTCTCTCTCTCTCTCAGTCCCCTTTTAGAGACAAGAACTTGTCTGAATGATTAGTCTCTGGTGTCCCTGGACGTCCTGTACTTGTGGAGCAAGGGGCCAATCTTACTGCTGTCCCACCCAGCACATTCCTCTATCAGGGCTCAGACGGGTGAGAAGGGAAGGGATGGGGCTCTGAGGGACGTGTGGTGAACATCGCCTCCTGGTGGACTCCAGGAGACCTGCCACCACTAACACCACCACCCCACACCACCTCCTAATAATGGGGATGTCATACACTCCAGTCGGTTTACATCATGGTGGTATTTCAGCAATATCCTCACAGACTCACATGCAATTCTGTCTGGGATGTTGAAACCCTTTCCCAACTGTTCCCATAGTAAATGTCTCTCAGGGCTGTGCTCATGGAAACCACTGGGGCTAACTAAACGAACTGCAATGGTCCTTCATGCCTCAAGGGGGCAGTGCATTTTCATGGTAGGTGTAAACGTGCCTTGAAAATACATTGTATATGTCAGTGTTTGTCTGTTACTGTTGCATCCGTGTTTGCTCATGCTCTGGCATGGAGTGGTTGGAGGGCTTAGAGAGTGGACCCTTCCGGAACTACTGTAGCTATCACCATCTTCAAACCTCCTCATTCTCCCTGAAAACTTCCACTCTGTTTGTGTGCTCACAATAGTGTAACTATATTACATTATTATACGCTCTCTAGAATGTTGCGTCGGTCTCCGGTTTGACTTCTAGGGAAATATTTTCATATAATGACCAGTGGACAATACATTATCCCATAAGTAAAGGTTCTTATGTTGTATGTTTGCAGAAAAAAAGGAAAATATACAACAGCTGAAGAGTTGTTTTCATGTGTCCATGCAGCGTCATAACTTTCCCTGTCAAAAATGTTCAAATCATAGGGTACCATATGGCCATGGCAATATGTAAGAGGGACTGAGTGACCAAACGAGATAGAAGACTGAAAAGCTAAAAAAACGCTTGTGTAGGGCAGAAATCATTTGCTTCAAAGTGAAATTTCCAAATGGAAGTGAAACTTTACATTTTTCAAACAAAAATGATAAGCCGCACCTAAACCTCAAATTAGTGTTTTACGCAAGCTAAAAAAAAAAACAAAACCATGTATTGATCTCACCCTTGTATTAACTTCATCCATTATCTGCTGAATCACAATCAGATCATGATTTCATTAGAAAGTAGAATGATGAAAAGATTGCATTTCCATATACTGTATAGCCCTTAACCATACATTAACATCGTAGGTAAATCATTTTTGCAAAACAATGTATTAGCCATGATTAATAATCATGAAATGACAGTAAAAAGGCTGTTGGGAATAGATGACTAAATGAATGGCATTACTGTAGTGGCATCAGGGCAACCACTGCCCCACTGTCATCTCATTGTCAAATACAACTTGGGTTAGGCAAAGGAGTTATAGAAGAGTCAGCTATGTCACTGGGAGGAAGCAGAGTTATGTGTGTGTGTGTGTGTGTGTGTGTGTGTGTGTGTGTGTGTGTGTGTGTGTGTGTGTGTGTGTGTGCTAAATGTGTTAAGCAATATCTTCATGTAAATCTGTTCATTTCTAGTTTATTTCAGTACCAAGCAGACTTCATACACACCCGTGCACATGCATGTGCACTCATACACAGACACACACACGCACACACACACACACACACACACACACACACACACACACACACACACACAGTGTGAAAATAGAAATGCCAAATGCCATCTCCATAGTGATAACCCTTTACCTGGACCTATGTTTTGGAGCGTGTTGCTATAAAAGAATCCTTATGTAAAAACACACCAATACACACACACACACACACACACACACACACACACACACACACACACACACACACACACAGAGAGAGAGAGAGAGAGAGAGAGAGAGAGAGAGAGAGAGAGAGAGAGAGAGAGAGAGAGAGAGAGAGAGAGAGAGAGAGAGAGAGGACTTAGCCAGCATGAGGAAGTTGGTTTTATGAGGGCCTACTCTATTCTTGGCTACACTTCCTCTAAGAAAAGCCACCAAGCTGAGGATATCATAGACCTCTCATTAGATTACAGCACATGAATGCAAAGCTAGCCCAAGTAGTTCCTAAAGCTGTAAAGAGACTTCCAGTGTACTACTGCCTGAGAGACACATATTACACAAAATACAACCATTAAACATATTAGCCTATTTTTGCAGTGATAAAGCAATGTAAAAATCTTCAAATCTAACACATTGAGATGAGTCTATGGGTGCTGTTTCACTGTTGGCGATACTGTTTTAGCATGACGCAACATTGCCTTCGGTGGCAGGCATCACCTTTAAAACTCTGTGTGGTCTAACACTGCAAAGGATGGACAGGAACAGCCCTGGCATTCTGTGTCAATGTTTTGGGTTCTCTTCTTCCCAAACATCCACCTGCTCACATACACACACACGCGCGCACACGCGCACACACACACACACACACACACACACACACACACACACACACACACACACACACACTCACACACACACACACACACACACCTCCCCCTGCCCCCATCCTCTCCTCTTCTGAAATGTATTCTCCACATGCTGTTGTTTACCACATTGGTGCCATCTATTTCAGGGAAGGCCACTAATACAGCCTGTGCTACGTACAATGCTCAGCTCTTGCTTATGTTTGTGAGTCAAAAAATAAAATGTGATAAAATTTGCAGCACAAGATGTAGATGCAATATCACATAATATCAAGTCATATTATGTAGATCAACTATTTCAGAAATTCACAAAATTGCGAAGGTGTAGAAGGTCTAATGTTAGGTCTTATGTTGTACTTAGGACATGCTATGGAAAATAGTACCTGCATCATATAATTATTTCCCCTGAGGAAACAGCAGCAGTCAGAATAAGTTCATGGCTACCTTACAGTAATACAGACTTGAGGCAGTCTGTATATTTGTCTTCTTTTTTTATGTGTGTAGTACATATGTATGTGTATGACTCATGCCTGCACTCCCTGTCTTTACCAGCAGATGGCATTAAAGTCTTATGTTAGACACGACACAGGACATCCAACATCAGGACAAGACAGGACCCTGAGGGAGGCCATACACCACTCCCACTAACAACCCCTCATTGTTTCTGCTTCTTTCGGATTCTACTGAAGAACCTCATCTAGCAGTAAAGTAGAACCAAAACTGCTGAAACTAGCACATAACCCAATTTCAACAGGAACGGGTGACCTAGCAATGACAAACAGCTAGTAAGGCCAACAATTCTCCTGGGGAAAAATGAAACAAATTTCATTTTACTCGTTCCATTTGTAGGTAGAGAGTTAGTAGGCAATATAATTGACTGCAATGGATGTGGTTTTCACTCCTAGTAGACATCCATCTACCATCATCTTGTATCTCCACTAAAAAAACAAACAATGAGTCCCACAGGCTGTATATCTGATCTATCCCTACAATAGGCTGTGAGGCTGGTAAATGGGCTGTAGATTCTCTCACTTCCACCTGTGCCATCTGAAGCAGACCCCCTGTGATATCTTGATCTATCTTTCTGTCTATCAATATTACCACAAATGCTGATTTCAGTCCCTTAACTGGTCCTGTGTTTTGTGGGGACCTCTTAATGTGAGAGGGACACATCAGAAAAACTGGGAGATTTTAAAAGCCAATTCAGACTGAAGATCCGCGACGAGATGAAACGGTTTTAGAGAGGAGTTGCAGTGGTGTGAATGAATTGTCGCAGGTTGTTGCAAGCAGTTGCAAGCAGTCGCAAAAGATTTAACATGTCAAATCGCAGTTTCTGAGTTTTAGAACGTTGCAGGTTTTTAGAACGTCGCAGCCCGTCTCGTTGCGGATCTTTGGTCTGTAGCCACCTTAAGAGTGACATGCTAGGATTCCTGGTTCCTGTTCCAGACTATGTGGTGTCCTTTAAGTGGTGTGTGTATCAGTGTATGTGATCCTCTCAGGTGGAAGACGTACAAAGTATTCGCAAAGGATGGGGATAGGGGAGGAAGAAGTTATGAGTGATGTGCCTGACTGAGGGCAGACACACTATGGCTCAGTGAGAAAGTAGCACAAAGATGTGAGACATCTGATTTATGGAAGCCTGCACGCTGGATTTTACTGTAATGAAAGTGTGTGGATGAGCTGTGCAGACCTACAGGGCCACTAGATGGCAGCCTTTTCCTCCTCACTTACAGTGCACCCCTCTTTGTCATGTTCCTGTGTGCAAAATGTTACACCCTCTGAAAGCACACTTCTCTGTAGAGTTGAGTAAGAGCGAAGCTATCATATTTACACAGATGACACAGATACTATTTGCAGAAATCACAGACCCAGACACAGGCACACACACACACACACACACACACACACACACACACACACACACACACACACACACACACACACACACACGCCAACATACATAGACACATACAGTATATAGTCTGCCAGTCACACTTTCCAGGCAAGTTGACTCACTTCTCTTGGTCTATGTTGAGTGACTAACAATGTTCCATTTACTATGTTCCTTTTACCCTAAAAAGCAGGCATACTTGAGTCTGTACCAAGCTGAGGAGGCCTGAGAATATTTTGTGTCTTAATCCCCATTATGTGTAGTGCCTAGGTGTCAAGCTTGCTGTCGTCACTGCAGAGCGCTTACCCAGATATCACATTTCTAGGCTGTAGAGAGTTGCAGGGAACAGATTTTAGCTCCAGACTTTTCCAACTCCTTCAATTCAGTTCCCCGACCTTCACCACCACCCCTCGCCTCCCTGCCCCTTCCCCCCCAACTACTCCACCCACAACCTCCCTCCCAGTCCCTGGACACTCTCATGCTCTCCCAGTAGAGACCCCAGCTGCAACAACAGCCCCAGCAAGGCATAACCCCCCACCCCACCCACCCCCACCAACCCCAATTCTACAAGAACGACACAGGCACACTTAAACCACTGGCCAAATGCATATGCAACCCAGCCTCCATTCTGCAGCCATTCTGAGTTCCATGCCAAAGCATTTTCAGGAGAAGTGGATTGCTAGAACCAAGTTTTACCCCTATTTCCTTATTAATATTTTCCCTATAGAACCTAGGTGGAGTGTGTATTCCGGTGGAATATTGCAGGCACAGGCACGGGTAGATGTTGCTGTTTGCATGTCTTGTGTTAAGAGTGTCAATAACCAACTCTTCCTCATCCTTACTCCCACTAAAAAGGAGGCAAGGGTGTCTATCCGGAATCCGGAGACTATCCGGAATCTCAAGCAGCATGGATGATTATTAATCCCTCAATGAAACTGTCCCAGACTGTGTCCAAAGTTGGCACCAGAAAAGTACAACACAGTCTCTTTATACATAATAGTATTATCCAAACTGAAGTAACAGTTAGTCATGCTTGTTTTTTGAAAACTAGCAAAAGACACTGATCAAGATCATCATGGTTTTAGGGAACTTTTTGAACTCCTCACTTACCAATGACCAAACCCATTCAACATGTACATTTCTGAATGCACTCACAGTGCTAATGATGGTTGAATCATTATGGCTAATTACATACTTCATCAAATTTAACCATGGAATTTAAAACCCACTGGGACACGATGTGATGAGGCAGTGTGGAGGAGACCATGGAAGGTACTGATCTCCACACCCCCACTGTGTTACTGATACTCCCCAGACCACTCATACCACATCCCACACTCGTCCCCTGGACCACAGCATCACTAAAGGCTTTTCTGGCCAGTCTAGTGAGATCCAAGACTCGTCCCCTGGACCACAGCATCACTAAAGGCTTTTCTGGCCAGTCTAGTGAGATCCAAGACTCGTTCCCTGGACCACTGCATCACTTAGGCTTTCCTGCCCAGTCTGGTGACATCCAAGACTTGTTTGCTGGACCACTGTAACACTGAGGCCTTCCTGACCGCTCGTCTCGTGCCACAAACCAAGACTGCGTCTGTCAGGCAGCCCAGCACAACTATGGGGAGCAGAGCCACACTGAGTCAATTCAGGAGACCACAAGAGGATAAACACACAGACCAGCGAGCCCCACTGCCTGCCGACCCCCAATTCTTCAGATCTCAGCCACAGCTCCGTTTTCTCTTGGGGTTATTATCGAAACCCCTATCCCACAATCAAAACGAGGTTTAGACATGCTCATTAAGGCTTGCTCTCAAGTTTACACTGCGCAGATTAGATTTTTAAGCCCACATCCGTGATGGACAAGGAGAGAGCGGATGTGTCTTTCATCAATCTGACCAAAAGTCAGCAAAGAAGCACTGCTTATTCATTAGATGTTGCTCAGTGGCGAGGGTATTACAGACAAAAAGAGGGAAGAACATTTAAGGACTGAGTTTAGAAAACTTAAAGGGACACTGCCATTTTGACTGTAAAACTAGTGAGTTTGTAAACTGAACAGTCTGACGGTAGTTTTTTTAGCTTCATGTTAGCATACAGTGTATCATTGAAACCTTTCAAGTCACCTAGCATCTCAGCTGTAGCATCTTGCTTACAAGTAGCCTATTCATAGGATTCCTGTATCCTGTAGAAAATCACATTTCCTTTTCTGTTGGCTTTAGTACACATTGTAACTACAGAGAGGTCAGATATTAAATAGGAAAAATACCAGAATTCTATGGAAAATGTTAAGCAAAATACTATGGTGAGATGCTAGGTGATTTAATGATAAATGCTAACCTGGAGCTAAAAACATTACACAGACTGAGACAACGGTTGGATGAACTGAAAAGAGTAAAGCTCAACTGTTTAACTCTATGAGTAAATTGGACTAGAAGATGGTGTATTCCTTAAAAAAAAAAAAAACAGGATGCATCTACTTTTCTTCAGTTTTCCTTGGGAGTCTGTCCTTGGGAATGTCGGTGATCTCTGCTCCTGGCCCAGTGGGAAGAGAGGAAAGAGCTGAAGCTAATAGAGCGTTTAATCCTGTTCTGTACACTATGCGAGACAGAGTGCCAGAAACACAGCTTAAGCTTCACGCCCACAAAGCAAAATGGGAGTAAAGTACTGCGGGGTACTCATGCATCAGACAGCAAGCAGACCCTGATGCTGGGAAAAAGACTACAGACGGACTCCCAATGGGTCTAGTTGAGAGGTAGTGTAGTGATGTCATAACTCACGCCATGGCCGAACACGGGCGGCTCTGTTTAGAACAGGTTGTTGTCCTGTTGCCATGAAGCCACACTATTTTTTATTATCACCCCTCCAACCTTGGCCATTATTTTCCTGTGTTGGAAAGCTTTTGCTAATAGCAACAAGGGGGCCAGGCTTGGCGGAGTGTCCTGTTGGGATGAGGGGGAACTGGGGGAGGGGAATCCTTGGACGAGCTCTTGGCCAAGGTTTCTTGCGTGACCTCATTTCCTGTTGGTGCTCAGCAGCCATACGGATGACGTAATTCCCCACAGGCTAAGGGCAAACAAGGATTTATCTTTTTTTTCAAAATGGACCGATGAGATCCACTTTCATCTTTCTTCCTGTTTTTTTAATCCAACAATGAGCCATCCCTCTCTCTTTCTCCCTCTGTCTGTCAGTCTGTCTCCCACTCTCTCTCTCTCTCTCTCTCTCTCTCTCTCACACACACTCTCTCTCTCTCACTCTCTTTCTCTCTTTCTCTACCCCATTCTGTGTTCACCTGTTACTCCTTTGACTAATTGCAGGAAGCAACAGCCATGGAATTTTCCTCGTCTGTGTCAGAGGCCTATATGCACCTCCATTCTTGTTGTTACCACTATGCCAGCTTCCTTTACTTTGTTTGTCTTTTACCCAGGTCAAGTGTAGTTATTAAAACAGGAGAAGAGTCATCTCATTCTTCTATTTGTTCCCTCCACTGTTCCTCCATCTTCCCTCATGAAAGCAACAGAAAAGTTTAACCTTTGACCTTTGACGTTATCTGTGTGAAATCTGGAAAAGGTGGAGTATGAAGCGTCACCTGGTCAAAACATCTAAATCATGCAGTTCTTCAAGAAAAAAGAAACAGAGGACAGAGGCTATAAACCAAAGTATCTCAATACACCTCATATATATGGCTAGAGGAGTACTTGACAAGCCAAGGTACTTTACAAACACAGCATTGTGAATAATGTACTTGTACATTTTGTAAATCCTTCAACAAGATTCAAATGAATGAATTGAATGTAATCTGTTTCATCTTATGCTAACTCTACTGTCTCAAGCAATGCTGATGGCTCTCTGAACTGCAACTTTGCCTCTGGCTTGGCCCATAGGCTTGTTTGTGGCAGTTGTCTCGCCAGCCTGTTGCCTGGGCCTTGGCAGGAATCTTCTCAGATGCATAAGAGCAGCACCACTTCAATAGCCGAGCTGGAGTTGCCTGTCAACACGCAGATTAATAGCACTTCCTGACAGGTGCAAGGACAAAATGCCATGTCAGCACCCAGATCTGCAGCTCCAGAGGACCTCAAGGAAGAGTCCCCAGCTCTAAACACCCAAAGCAGGGGCCTCGGGCCAACCTTGAAGGTTGAGAGAGGCATGTTTATGAGGAGGCTCAGCCTGGCCTACCACAAGCCTCTCTGCCGTCCTCAGGGGCGGATTAGCTTTTACCTTGCAAGCTTCCGGAGAGAGAGGGGGTGCCCTCCCCCTGATTACCCTGTCAGCACAGCACAAGAGAGGCAAAAAGGGGCCTGGAGCGCTGACCTTTTCTTTTGATCCTCACCTGTTGTTTGGTCTAACACTTGAGGAAGAGTTAAAATAAACCATAAGAAAAACAAAAAGCCCGCTGAGACTGCCCAAAACCATGGCTCAGTTAACCATGATAATTCAGATGGGAGATGCTCAGGCACATCTTGTTCCATTGCTTCCCTCTGAGGCTAAAATGGAATCCACAGGGTAGCCAAAATTGAAGGGAAAAAAACTTTTTTGTTTTTTTTACTGAAATAGCTTTGAAAGAAGGATGTGAAATTTTAAAGGGTGCCCATGCATATCAGTTGCAAGACACATTAACTTTGAACTCTGAATGCTTTCACAGTCTGGCAAGGAGGCAGCGACGGCTCTCTCTCCCCCTCTGCCTTGTTTACCCCCAGTGATTGGCAGCTTTGTGTTTAATTAGGGCAGTGGGCAGGGCACTTGGCGCGACCCCTCGTATTTGCATAGCCACCCCAGTGAGTGTGTGCCAGTGAGAGGGATTGAGTTCCCAAAAGCCATTCCCAAACTTAGCGCTGACCCCAGAAGCACCGTTGGGTCTGTTTTCCCCACGGCGTCAGGGAGTCTCTTAAGCGAGATGCCATAGTAGGAGGGGGGGCGGGGAGGCGGGAGGTGGCGGCAGAATCAGGGAGGGAGGGGGGTAAACACATTTAGTCCTTCTGACACCTTTGTCTCTGGATGACAAGGAGGTGCCAGGGCGGCGGAGGAGGGGTGGGATGGAGATGGGTGGCTTTGGGCAAATCGACACCATTAACAGTTCTGGTGCCAACAGGCCCTGCTGACCACTCCTGCTGGGAACCTATCGGCACTCTGTAAAAAGACCCTGCCTCTGACACACACCAACTGCATGGCTACAACAACACTGGTCTCTCTCAAAATAGCACGCCACCCAATCAGGGCTCGCTACTCTAAAAATGACACTTCCATTTTTTTTTTAAACTATTTCCCGTATCATCATGATGCTGCATACAACCCATTAGGAATATAAATCTGGTAGCCACTAAGTATGTTCGCAAGCACTTGTATTGTACAGTATTATGCTGTGGGTTTGCATGCCATGCAAATAATGCATGACTAAGTTATATATCCTTACATATTTACATCTATGTACAGTGAATAACGTGTTTGTGCCTGATCAGTCCATTAGTTCTTTCCATCTCATACCACTCTTTTATGCTTCACATTTAATGCATCATGGCAAAATCATCTACATTTCCTGATATCATAACATCGTCCAAGTACACAATTAACTATAATGCAACTGCTTTTTGTCCTGTGCAATTCAGGCATCTAAAACAAAGCTCTTTAGCAGGGTGGCATTTCATTTCACCTAACATGAACACAGTCCATTAGGCTCTCTGCTAAAGATAACCACACAAATGATGGTGTTAAGCAACATTAACAGGAGTCCCATGGGAGGAGAGAGAAGCTCTTTCTGTAATGGCCACCCTCCCTAACAGGCACTCTGGCACCTGGATAGTGTGAAGAGAATGTGCACACTTTATAATTAAAAAGGGAGGAGGAGGAGGAGAGGTGTGCCTGAATGTGTGAGTGTGTGTTTGTGTGTGCATGTACGTGTGTGTGTGTGTGTGTGTGTGTGTGTGTGTGTGTGTGTGTGTGTGTGTGTGTGTGTGTGTGTGTGTGTGTGTGTGTGTGTGTGTGTGTGTGTGTGTGTGAGTGTGTCAGCTGTCCTGAGCACCCCATTCTATCCCTCACCTCACTAGGAGGCTACGGCATCTGCCAACGAGGCAAAAAGCAGCCCATGCCCTTACTCACAGGTGCCCTCATCACCTCTGCTTCTCTCCGCACAGCTGCTGCCAGGTCACAGCCCTGGCCAGCCCACCAGCGCACAGATGGGGCTGCAGGCCTGTGCCTGAGGGATCATGTGAGCCCCAGCAGAGCAGAAATAGGCAAGCACGGCAGGGGGCAGGGATGGGGGTGCTTGTGGGGGGTTGTCAATATGGAGGTCCCACTCGTGACAGGTGTCATGGCAAAATCATAAATAAGGTGGCCTAGATAGCTAGTGAAGCTGTGCTGGTCACTGCCACTAGAGCAGGAGGTAAATAAATAAACACACTCACTGACAAGAGGAGGGAAAAGAAAGGGAGAGTGTATGTATGAAGCCTGAGGGTCAGTGGCAGAGAAATTTGCAAATAGAAACTCACATGAAGCATTGAATCTAAAACAACATACAGATATACAGTATATATATGGCAGGGGGAAGGTACCAGATAGTTACGCTGCAAGTCTTGTCTGCCCCAGTGTCATGACATAATCTGTGATCTACATTTTTCATACTAGACTATCCATGGCTGCCAGGTCCAAAGTAAACAAATTTCATGCCAACAACCACAATGTGCTTGAGGTCAACAGCTCCACTGTATACAAACTTAAAAGCATACACAATGGCCAAGAAACATGTCTGTGCTGTCAGGATATAACAACCTCGCCAGTAAGTAATAAACACAAACAATACACAACTTCAAAAGTGATAAAAGCTTACGAGCTTTTAAAAAGATCCAATAGTATGCTGTTAGACAGCTTTCAGTCCTCAAATAGCCTTGTGGAATGACTATAAAAATAAATCATTAAACTGCACACAATAATACATCCAATACCACCTGTGAGTCACCGGATGTCCACTCACTTTATGGGTCAGTAGTAGACATCAACATTTCTACCTGACAGACATGAGTCTCACATTCATTAACAATTCACAAACAGCTGCCTCTACCTACACAACCCCTTGGATAAGGTTCTCGTGTCAATATTATATGATGCCAATAGCAAACGAGCAAATTACACCATCAAGCATTTTACATTGGACTGCAGTGGCAGTAGTGTAGTGTAGTGACGTGCAAAATGAGTGGAAGTGTTTTAACTGACTCACCCTGATGACTTCAGGGGTCTGCTGGATCAGCAGAGTGGAGCCTGTCTCAGTCACCTCCAGGGCAGGGGTCACAGGGTCAGGGGTTGCAGCAGCTGATGTGGTCACGGGAACGGACGAAGGAGCTGAAGCAGGAGCTGGAGCAGGAGCAGGAGCTGGAGCTGGAGCAGGAACTGGTGCTGGTGTTGGAACTGGAACTGGAACTGGAACAGAAACTGGAACAGGAACTGGAACTGGAACTGGAAGTGGGGCTGGAACTAGAACTGGTGATGGAGCCTTAGGAGGTGAAGCTGGGGGTTCATGAGGCTCTGGCAATGGCACGATATTGACGCTGTCGCTTGCAGGGGTGGCAGCAGTAGCAGCGGCAGTGGTGGTGGCTAGTGTGTCCTGGAGGAGACGCATCACCTCCTTTTCTTTGGACTGGGTACCAGATACAGCGCCACTCTCCACCAGCTCCTGGGCAAAGCTCTCGATACTCTCCAGGATCCTCAGCAGAAGCTCTCCGTCATCCTCTTCCCCACCCTCCTCAGATCCTCCGCTAGCATTAGACAACGTAGCCACAGAGTGACCAGAGGCCTTAGAGACAACTGGGCCATTTGCTCCTGAGCAACCACTGCGGTAGTTCTGTAGTTGAGTTCCACTTGACTGCTGCTGCTGCTGCTGCTGCTGCTGCCCAGCTTGTCTCTGCTGTTGGTTCCTCATCTTAGGAGGCAATGGTGGCTCCTTTTGCATGTTCTGAGAAAGGCACTCCAAGTCCATCAGCAGCTTGTCAATGTCCTCACTGCTGCCTCTGGATGCTTGAAGAGCGGGCTGTGAAAATGTCCTGGAGTCAGTGTTCACTGGGGCATACATCTGTCCAATGCCCGACTCAGCCTTTGGTTTGTATGAACCTCCGCTCCTGTTGGCCTCAGGTAGCTTATTCGACACAAATCCAGCGGCACTTGGACCAGGGAGGCCACTGGGTTTCTTGGCAAAATGCTTACCCTCCTCTCTAGACCCCCTCTCCCTCTCAGGCATTCTGCCCAAGTCCGCTTCCTCCTCTATATAAAGTGTCTCCATAGTGTCCTTACAGATGCTGTCAGTACTGCGGGAGAGAAGAGAGTTGGCTGACGAGAGGTTGTCATGGCGGCTGTTGGTGTAAGGCAGCGAACTCGAGGGGATGGTCTGCACACCATGATGCACACCATTGCTGGGAGTGTGAGCCGGTGGCCCACCGTACTTCTGTTTGGTTACTTTCACATTTCCCATGGAGTCCTGAGTAGAGACATCATGGCACTCTGTCTGAGAAGAGGCGGAGGTGGGGGCAGCGGGGCCAGATGAGTTTGACCGGGGCTTGGTCAGAGGAGGGGAATGGACCACATCCTCATACCTTGGCGGCTGCTCGTTGCCAAAGATAGGAGAAAAGGCACTCTGCTGTAGGCTGTGCAGGGCACTGACCAGCTCCGCTAGGTCGCTGTGCTCCTGCCGCCCGTGTTCGAGCTCCAGGGGCAGTCGTTTGAGATAGCTAGACAGACGGGACATCACGTTCTTGTAGATGGCGTCTGGGTTAGTGGAGTCATCATCCCCATCGCCTCCCACGGCTTTACGCTTGATGCATTGCTTGATGATGTCTGTGCACTTCTTCAGGTCCTCAGAGCATTTGAGCAGGATGTCCAGGCAGGCTTTGATGTCTTCTCCAGAGGCGCTGCTGTCTGCTTTCGTCTTCTCCAGGATGCGGGCGATCAGGTTCTCCTCGGAGAGACTGCTCAGGTAAAGCGAGGCCACCGTGTTCAGGCTATGCTCCAGTGAGCTGCTGCGGCTCAGTTTGTGCTCCTCGACCACCGACTTCAGGCCGAAGGGAGGACAGTTTTCGTCATTCCCACTGCCACCACTGCCGCCAAAGTGGCCATAGATGATATCTAGGTCGGTCGACCTCCTGCTGAAAGAGTCTGGTCTGACCTTCCGGCCCTTCCGGAAGGTGACGTGGCTGGTGGAGTACTTGATCTTCTCAAAGGAGAACTCTTTCATCTTGCCACTGGCCAAGTTAATGGCCTCTCCCGTGATGTCCTTGAGGCTTCCTGAGCTCTGCATGCCCGACCCCTTCTTCAGGCGACCCGGGAAGGTCTGGTGATAGTCGTCACAGTAGACTCCTGGCCCGGAGCCTCCATTCTCCAGTGTCTTGCTGACTGGCTCATGGGTTCCTGGGTTGTTGTGTGTGCTGGCTGTGGGGACTTCCAGCAGTTCTGCACATGTGCTCTTGTGGGCTACTGTGCAGTTCAGTCCATGCTTGAGGGCCCCACATGGCCCATTGCAGTAGTGAACGGTGTGTTGCACCCTGCGGTCTATCACTACACTGTTGTAGCAGTTGATGCTGCTCACCACAATACGATATGTTGCCGCCATGGCTTTTTGTGAAATCTTTTTTTTTTTTTCAAAGCAGCTTCCTCAAGATCTTCTTAGGGAAAAAAAGCAGTTACAGTGACAAAAATCCTATGAATAAATAAGCATATCTTCAAAGATCCAAGAGTCCAAAAATAGAAAAAGCTGCCTTTGTCTCAGTAGATTTTATGTTAATAAGTGGCCACACCAAACCCCACTGCTGCATTCAAAGACAAATCAGAAAAAAATAGGGGAAACAACACTCTTAAACCAATATAGCACAGTTAGGGGAACAATGACTATTAGCCATGGTGACAGCAGGGTTATCCATTCCTCAGCATTGGACCCAGTGGCCTAATTATAGGCCTGTATGCAGCAGTGGCAAACATCCCCACAGTGGATGGCAGAGACCTGTGGGCATGAAGATGTCCTCTCTTTGGCTCTCTCTCCCTCGCACTCTCTCTCTCTCTCACTCTCTTGCTTTCCTTCTTTTGTCAGCAGAAAGGGACCGTGCACCTGGTGAGAGTTGCCTCAATGGATTCAGCAGATGCCACAGTCTGTCTGTCTATAGGTTTCCTCTGTCCGCTATGCCCGGATTTCTCCCCACAGCTTGTCTCCAGGCTTTTGACAAGATGTGGACACAAGCCAAGGACAGCACCTGTGGATAAAACAACAGCAAGAATTACAAAGAGAAATCTAAATGAACCTTAAATTCAAATAACTTTTCTAGTGCTATTGGCTATCCTCGATTTAACTTGTCTGATAGAAATTTGGCCACTGCACTTCACCATATCACACAATCTTAAAAAAAAAAAACCCACAAAGAGCTTCCAGGTACAATGGATCTAGATAGCCTTTGACTACATGCAAGGTTGTCCTAGACTTCACTACACAAGATCAAAGAGGCAAACGAAAAGCATTAAATATTTAAAGACAGGAGCTCAAAGCAGACGGGACGCCTTGTTCTCTCCCCAAGCTCTGAAGTTTATGGCTCTCGTAAAAAGACACGAATGGCTTGCTTTAAAGATACTTTTTGGGTGTCACATCTCAAAATTTAAGATCAACTACTCTCTAAGACCAACTCCTGCTTAAATGAAACAGGTTAGAAACTTGCATTTCATTTCAAATGTCCACTAGTAATGAAGCAAATATATTGAAATGGCTCAAAACAAAACAAAAAGATAAAAAACACTGCAGAGTGACAGTCAATAGCTAATGCTAAAGGACTAGACCCAGCTGCTTAAACAAGACTCTTAAGAAAAAAAGATAGAGATATCAAGTCTCTTCTGTTATCAAAGGCGTCTTCATCACCTTCAAAGGGAGTTCTCCCTGACAGCTGTAGAAGAGCAAAAGATGAAAGGAACCAAACGCTCTGAGGAGCAAAACACTCAATCCGGCATTAAGCCACAGGTTTTAAGCATCCATGTCCCCCAAAGACTTAGAAACACTCTCTCTCTCTCTCTCTCTCTCTCTCTCTCTCTCTCTCTCTCTCTCTCTCTCTCTCTCTCCTCTCTTATGTACAAACACACACAGGATCACCATACAATACCTTTGTTTCGGTTTTCCGCTACTTGCATGCATATACTATATCTAGAAAGGCCCATGGGAGGCTTTTAAGAAAAATATCATAATACCCCTGGGGAAAAGTCCCAAAATATCCCTTGATGCATTAGAGCTTTCTAAATGTCAATGAACCTTACAGTGGCTGTTGGCTGAAAATGTTGGTCTTTCTTGGCCTCACAGAAATCTCCTGATGTAAATCTCCTCCTCCTGTCTGCAATGGTGTCCAACACATGGAGTAATACTGACTGTTTTCAGAGATGAGAGGCTGTGGGAAACCTCTCCCACCAGCCCAAGCACTCAAACCCTATACCATCACACAGTTACCCTCACAAAAAGACAGCTGACACACACACACACACACACACACACACACACACACACACACACACACACACACACCAACTTCACTTTCAACACTTCAACTCAAACACTCTCACTATGCTTTCCCTCGTTTGCCCTCTCTCTCTCTCTCTCTCTCTCTCTCTCTCTCTCTCTCTCTCTCTCTCTCTTTCTCTGTCTGCAAAACAAACCTAGGCAGTGTTCTCACACAGAGCACAACACACAGAGGTGTGTGCAACATTCCTCTCTCCTCTCATACCACCCTCACCTCATATAAAACCAAAAAATGGGCACCCGTCACTGGATTTATTGCAGAGAGTGAAATCTAACACTTGAACAACAAACTGAGTAATCGCTAGGTAAACCCACAGAAAGGAGAGAATTATGAGGCAGAACTGTCTGCATTACATAAATGGTACATGGACAGAGCCCTGAGAAAGCCAAAGTAACATTGAAGACAAAAACAGAAAGAGAATAAAAGCAGGGCTCTATATCAGTGGTCCCTACCTAAAGTGCCACCTGGAAAAACATCCATTCTGTGCTCTCTCTCTCTCTGGCACAGCGAGTAGGGCTCTCTCTCTCTCTCTCTCTCTCTCTCTCTCTCTCTCTCTCTCTCTCTCTCTGGCACACTCTCTCTCTCTCTCTCTCTCTCTCTCTCTCTCTCTCTCTCTCTCTCTCTCTCTCTCTGTAAGTGCAGCTGACAACAACAGATCCAACTAAGGTTTCTGATGGGGGGCTCCATCAAGACAAATTCAACTCAATACACACCATGCTGCTGGTTCTCTTAAAATGGTCTCCAGTCCATCACTGTCAAGTACAGGAAAATCTAGTTGGATGCCTCAGCATTCCCAAATGTCACCTACCATAAAAGGGTCATACAGCTTTGTCGACAGAGCTTGGCTATTTTTTCCAAAAGTGTTTTTACAGCAGGAAAATTTCATTTCCTGAGTGTCTCTTTTCAAACGCAAGTCATTAAGAATCTCTTAGCTCAGTGATAAATCTCTGTGAGTTTGCACTCTCCTTCTTTCCTTCCTTTTAACAAGCTCTTCATTTTTTTACTGAAAAAGCATCGTCGCATACATACTGTAAGTGCAGCCCTAGAAAGAAAGACCACTGTTGCATAAAGCAGGCTGTTTACCAGCAGGGGAAGACAACATGTATCATGTTGCATGCATCAGTGTGAGCATCTCTGCAATGATTCACTTCTGTCTCCCAGAGAGCAGGGAGCAAATAGCTCGGAGCTCGGAGCCCAGCAAGGCTGGAGAGGCCCTGCTGCCTGAAAGAAGTGACAGAGGGACAGAGATGGATGAGACCTCCTAGCTTAGCTTATTCCATAAGCTCTTTGCCCTGCTTGGGTTTCACTGCTGGGACAGTAGAGGGTCAGTTGCAAGGCATCTCAGGCAAGGTGATCTCCCTCAAAAGCTCTTTAGCACACGGGAAAATGCCCAAAGTTCCTCGATCTTCAAAAGGAGTGGATGGGCTTCGAGCAAACTGTTGGTGCTAAGCCGTCCATGGCCGAACTTGACACGCTATTAGCAAGGGTGGGGCAGCATAGCAAAGCAATGGCTTTTTAATGACATTTTAATGGCCAGATCAACACATGATAGCCCCAGCTCCCAAGTGGTCCACCGGCCCCTCAGGGAGGTTCTATTTGCAGGACGGAGAGAACGGTTTGAGCTCACAGCAGTTTACATCTGCATGTCCAGCAGCACAGCGTGCATGGGCACAAACACAACACAAACACAGCTAGCTCCCTTAGCGCCATGTGCTCTTGCACAACCTGGTGCCAAGCAAAGCAGGAGTTCATTGGAGGATTTCTCCTGTACTGTCTCCGTGGTGATGGAACTGAATTGAAACTCCATACACCCACAAGTGCAGGCATAGACAAATATTTATCTCCTTCTCTCCCTCTCCCTCTCTCTCTCTCCCTACTTCTCTCTCTCTCTACCTTTCACCCCCACCAAAACAAAACAAGTACACATAGGCATGATGTGCAGAGACAGGTGTATGCTTACTGTTGGCTTGTGTCCATCTTTCTTTGCTATATAACTTCATATTGACCAGTATCATGTTGTTTACAAGACTGTCAGATGTAAACTTAATGATTCACATTAGCAGCCGCCACTGAAGTGCTGCAAAGCCATCATACCAATATACCCAGGAATACCATGGTTCCATTTCCCCAGGCTCAGCATAGGAACCTACTGTATAATGTTATATTAGCCCTCTGGCATGGCAAACAAACAGCACCAGGCAAGTAGGGTCACATTCTGCCCACCTTCACTGCAAAATTCACTAGAACTGGAAGATTTAGAGGGCTTTGGCTTTGTGTGTGTGTGTGTATTTGAGTGAGAGCAACATAGCCAAGCTGTGTGTGTGTATGCGCGCGCGTGCATCTGTGTGCTTGTGTATGGTGGTGTGTGTGTGTGTGTGGGGGGGGGGGGGGGGGTAGTTGTGGCAAGCTGGAGTGAGGTGATCTTTGTGAGCAGCGGTCTTGCCTGGTCTTGTTGCAGCAACGGGGGCCTCCCTGGCCCAGCTTAGCTTTCCTTGACTTGAGAAATGACTTTGAAAAGAAAGGAAGAGGGGGTCTGCTACACACTGGCAAAGGAAGATTAAACAGACCTGTAAGACTTCCTCACTTCTGTACAGCACCTTCAGTCCTCTTTAGCCTGGCTGCCCAATAAGAAATGGGGCCGAGAGGGGGTATAGTGGTGGTGGTGGGCACTTCTCAGGCTCATGGACCCAAATGAATGCTGGAAACACCATGGATGCTAGTCAGTGCCAGACCAAGATTAGGGGATTTAAAGGTCCATTAACTTAAGAAATGAGCCAAAAGAGCCAAGACTAACTCAGAGGGTGTTTTGTGTTTGTTGTCTATGTTAGTGTCAGGTGCAGGTTCAAAAGCAACACATACTCAACCTTTGGAAAGCAGTAGCAGTGCCAAGCACTCTTGTTTTTTTTTTTTAACAGGCCACAGGCGTCATTTCATTTTTCTCTGAAGGTAAGAAAAAACGCCATATTGACAACTTTGAGAGGTGTGTTCTTTCTACATCCTGCATGGACCTGTCCTCTATTTGTTTTGTGTTCATAAACCACATCACCACCGGAGACAGAGAGCCTTCCTTTTCTGTCTTCTTCCGGCAGTGACAGAACAATAGAGTAAGGCTCATGCCCAGACACACACACACATAACAAACACAGAAACACACACTTTTGTTCACCTGACTTTCAATGGCAGACACACATTAGTTACTCTGAGATGCCAAAACAACTGTTGTCAAGTGGCTTGCTAAATCGCCATATCATATGAAATATTCATCGCCACTGAAGAGGCTTTTCCTTCAAATAAGCCACACTTGCAGCGAAAACCAAAATTTATTCTGTGACCTAATTCTGTAATCACACTGTTTATTATTTATTTAGTGGCATTTCGGTAGAGACATTTCCACCTCATACTTTCTGGTACAGACATTTCTACCTCTGAAAACAGACCACTAGACTAAGCCAGCCATTGTGTTCTTCAGGCCTCCACTGTGATTACTGTAATGAGCTCTCTATTGTGTTGACAGAAAAAGAAATATAAATATATATATATACACACAATTCACTACAATGGCAGAAGTGGGAGCCAGGGAACAAGAGTACTTAGTTTCTGACATGAAAGACCAAATCAGCTCTGCAAATCACCATCCACTCATGCCTGCAGGCCCAAGCCTATCAGTGAAGGACGCTGAGCCCCAGCAGCCTGTGTGCCGACAAGCTCTCCCCAGCCCAGCCCCACACCACCTGGGACTGCAGCTGCAGCCGGGACTGGTGGGGGACTGGGGCTGCTGAGGATGGGGACTGACATGACTTTGGATGGGGATTGTGCATAGGGTGCTAATGACTGAGCGCTTTCGCCAGCCTCTTTCTCTTTCTTTCTTTCTTTCTCTCTCTCTCTCTCTCTCTTTCTCTGATGCTATCTTATCAAGCTGGCATATCCTCCGCAGGCCTGCCGGCTCACTGCTCTGCACTTCAAAAGCTGTGACGCAGAAGCACAAGGCTTACAGAAAGACTGCTGTGGAGATCACACAGAGAGGAAATGAAGAGAGAGGGGATGGGGAGAGAGAGAGTGATGAAAGTCAGAGGGAAAGAAAGAAAGAAAGAAAGAAAGAAAGAATAGAAAAGAAAGGAAAGGAGAAGAAAAGAACACACTATCCCCAGTG